>OZ038503.1:46637386-46697386 GCA_964036315.1 Acanthosepion esculentum
AATGTCCGAAAGTGCTTTTGACAATGGACAATATGGAAAGTTTTCGTACACCCTTACTCCCACCAAACGGGAAAATGTTTAAAAGAAAGGTTGCTGCCTAAATATACATTAATATATATATATATATATATATATATATATATATATATATATATATATATATATAGTGTGTGTGTGTGTGTGCTTTTCCCTTTATCGCTCTTAGTTTGTGTTAAAATCTTAAATAGACATAAAATATTTTGGTTTTATTATTTCGACATCAATGAGTTCTCCATACGTATGCCTATTAAATGTGTAACACGCACGCACACACATACACACACTATATAAATGAAATCGGAAGGCGGGAAATAATGTTGATATTTGTTTTGTAAAGAACGATACCTTTCAATATTGACCTTACATTATAAAAATTGGATTTCTTTTTCGTCAAATTCCATACTGATGTTATCAGTCTGGAGCAATGAGGATCTAACCTCTCGTTTGATATTCACTTATTCTTACTACTGATCTATATCCACAGTAAATCTTCCTACGAGGATTGGCTATTTTGCAAACGAGGCAAATAAAGGAACTGACAGAATTACACTAGTCTTCTCCATCAGAAGATTAAAATAACTTGATTTTCGTTTATAACGATCATCCTCTAAATATTGTAATAATTTCTCGTTTGCTGTCGACATTTCTTTGCGTTTTACGAGTCACTTCTAATCCTAGTCATTTTCTGCAGATCCAGCCTTGTGTTGAACTTTTTCCACTCGACATCAGCACGTATTGCAGTGTTCAGAAGCGTTGTCAAGCTCAACAATTCATGCCGATCTATAAAGTCTGCTTGGTTGACTGACTTTCCTTATTGTCAACCCTTTTTGGGTTAATTAGTTGCAAATTTTGTATGAGGCACCAAGTGAGGATTCTAAACGCAGAATGCTACTTTTAGTGTCAGTTCCTTTTCTACATATGTAATGCTCGCTTTTCGAGGTTACTTAATCCCTCTTGCAGACGTATGACAAGGCATATTTGTGTTTCTTTAACACCTAGAGAGTCGACTTGTAATTTATGATGCAACTATGTTGAGTAGCCCTTATTTACATTTACTGGAAGAGAGCAGACAATCTGATGTAATCATTAGCTGAACAAGGCCAATACGCCAAATCCTCGATCACGATGACTTTAGACTTCGCTTCGGAACGGCCATCGGTGGCTTCCGCATATTTTCATCTACCCAATTTCACTCGCAAGCCTTGGGCTTGTCCGTGATATGATTTTCTAATACTTTCCAACGGTGTCGCATGCTGGGATCGTCTCCCCGGGCCAATATCATCAATAAGTCACCTTCATGACAAATCAACCCTGGTTAGATTCGAACCAGGGCCTTATGATCCGAATGCTAATGTTCTAACAAGCACTCAGTTGGTTATCTCCTTGGTTATAATATATATTGGTTCAAATCCGCGATTGCTTCGACTCCTCTGACTTTTAATCCCTACAGATATTCCGTACTGGGTATGACAATAATCTACATCCGGCAGCAAGGCCTATCTATGGTCGGGAGAATTCGAGGAGCGTGGAAACACCTCTTAATTTATGTTGTTCCCAGATCCACGCCGACCCGGAGTGGTAGCACCTGTTAGGGTCTCAGATATGGTCCAATTGTTAACCCCCAAACTAGGATTAAAACACTATGATATTATTAAAAAATATTTATAGTAAAAATACCAGCAATATATTTTCATAGTAAAAAATTACTCCCAATATATTTCTGTAAGGAAAAGAAATATTAGCGGCAATACATTTTTGTGACAAAAAAAATGAAATAAAATAAAAATTAGCAGCAATAAATTGTGACAAAAAAATTAGCAGCAATACATTGTAACAAGAAATAAAAAAATTAGCAGCAATACATTGTAACAAGAAATAAAAAAATTAGCAGCAATACATTGTAACAAGAAATAAAAAAATTGACAGCTATACATTGTAACAAGAAATAAAAAAATTAGCAGCAATACATTGTAACAAGAAATAAAAAAATTGGCAGCAATACATTGTAACAAGAAATAAAAAAATTGGCAGCAATGCATTGTAACAAGAAATAAAAAAATTGGCAGCAATACATTGTAACAAGAAATAAAAAAATTAGCAGCAATGCATTGTAACAAGAAATAAAAAAATTGGCAGCAATACATTGTAACAAGAAATAAAAAAATTAGCAGCAATGCATTGTAACAAGAAATAAAAAAATTGGCAGCAATACATTGTAACAAGAAATAAAAAAATTAGCAGCAATACATTGTAACAAAAAAGAAATTATTAGCAGCAATACATTGTAACAAGAAATAAAAAAATTAGCAGCAATACATTGTAACAAGAAATAAAAAAATTAGCAGCAATACATTGTAACAAGAAATAAAAAAATTGGCAGCAATACATTGTAACAGGAAATAAAAAAATTAGCAGCAATGCATTGTAACAAGAAATAAAAAAATTAGCAGCAATACATTGTAACAAAAATGAAAAAAATAGCAGCAATGCATTGTAACAAGAAATAAAAAAATTAGCAGCAATGCATTGTAACAAGAAATAAAAAAATTAGCAGCAATACATTGTAACAAAAAAGAAAAAAATAGCAGCAATGCATTGTAACAAGAAATAAAAAATTAGAAGCAATACATTGTAACAAAAAAGAAAAAATTAGCAGCAATACATTGTAACAAGAAATAAAAAAATTAGCAGCAATACATTGTAACAAAAAAGAAAAAATTAGCAGCAATACATTGTAACAAGAAATAAATAAATTATCAGCAATGCATTGTAACAAAAAGGAAAAAATTAGCAGCAATGCATTGTAACAAGAAATAAAAAATTAGCAGCAATACATTGTAACAAGAAATAAAAAAATTAGCAGCAATACATTGTAACAAGAAATAAAAAAATTAGCAGCAATGCATTGTAACAAGAAATAAAAAAATTAGCAGCAATGCATTGTAACAAGAAATAAAAAATTAGCAGCAATACATTGTAACAAAAAAGAAAAAATTAGCAGCAATGCATTGTAACAAGAAATAAAAAAATTGGCAGCAATGCATTGTAACAAAAAAGAAAAAATTAGCAGCAATGTATTGTAACAAGAAATAAAAAAATTATCAGCAATACATTGTAACAAAAAAGAAAAAAATTAGCAGCAATGCATTGTAACAAGAAATAAAAAATTAGCAGCAATGCATTGTAACAAAAAAGAAAAAAAATTCCCAGTAATACATTTTTTGTAACAGAAATTACTAATGCTCCCAAGGAAATTAAATTTCATCATTAAATAACCCATAAGGTGTTCATATCCCGCTAAACAAACAAACAAACCTACAGATACTGAATGATTTATTTAATGACGTTGTATGTTACATGTCATTGTCAATTCGGTCAAGGAAACAGATAAATGACTGAATGACTGCTGATTTTTCTCTCACAGTTCTCGCTAAACTATACATAAATTCTCCCTATAGAGAAAGGCTTATAACGAATAGTTGTTACATTCATGTGGGAGTCACCCAGATTCTATACTTGGACCTACATGCTTTCTTATCTTCATCAACGACCTTCTCGATATCATCAGTTCCCAACTAGGTATTTATGTAGATGACGCAAACATTTATTCCTATCTTAGTAGAAAGTCCGACAGATCCGACAAAGTAAAACTGGCAATTGCTCACGTAAATGACCTCCAATCATTAGTTAACTGGGGCTAAGAAATGGCTTGTAAGTTTTAAAGCCCCCAAAAGAAAACTGCTTTCATCTAATCAACATGAAGAACCTTTTCTGCCTTCCATGCTAACCTCCACGAGAGTACTCACTGTGCCTTCTTGCGCTGATGTTTTCTACTGATATGAAGTGGAGTGATTATATTGTAAAGTCTGATGCTTGGTTCATTGTGTTAGACAATGTTTCTCGTCAGAATCCATCTTGCACATTTATAAATCTACCACACATCCGAACATTGAATATTGCTGCTATATCTGATCTGGTGGTCCTTTATATATGTCGAGATTCTCCACAAAATCCAAACAAAGTTCTGTAATATAATCGATCTTGAAATTGGCATCTCGACTTCAGTCACTTTCCTACTGGCGTGACGTGGCTTTCCTCTGACTTTTCTACAAATATTTTCATAGCAATTGTTCTGATGAGCTTTCCTCCTGATCCTCACTCCCCAGAAAAATTGTACATATGGGAACTAGTTAGGACCACATAGAGACTTTGAGGTATTATGGTGGCCTTAGTAAGAATGGTAAGTAAGAATCTGTTGTTTTGGTGTAAAGAAGACTGTAGTACCTTGGGCCAGTAATAGTGGCTAGATAAGTTTTAAGGTGATACAGACTGGAGTTCAGCCTTCCTCTATCCCTCCCCTTTTGGCCTTGTGCCACATTTTTGTGTTATTCAAAATAAATATTATTTTCCTCCTTGGTACCTCGACCTCAAAGCGTACGGCGAAATTGGCAACTAGGTTTCACAGTTTTACTCTTGAACTCGCTACATACAACCGTATGTTCTATTCTAATAGTTTTCCTTTCTCGCCTATGGAAATCTCTTCCAGTTTCTTGCTTCCCTGCCACCTACAATCTTCACAAATTTAAATGCGGCGCCAATCGCTATTTTCTTTCTGCCTGAATCCTGTTTTGTGGCCTCATTAAAGTCTTTTAATTAGTTTTCTCTCCCAGTAACCACTTGCGTTCTTCGTAGCATTATCGACTTGTGAAATGATAAAAATACTGTATTTGACAGTATAAAAGGCGCAGAGGCCAGATGTAACAATATGTTATATTCTAATAGTTTCTTTTCTGGCACTTCTCGCCTCTGGAACTCTCTTCCAGTTCCTTGCTTCCCTGCCACCTACAATCTTCACAAATTTAAATGAAACGTCAATCGTCACCTTCTGTCTCCCTGAGTACTTTTCTTTCATTATACTTTCTCCTCAATAATATCCTCTCACGGCCTTTCCCTCTCAGTGTCATAGTTAGGTCTCAACGCTAAGATCTATTCCAAAAGTTTGTTTTCTCGCCTGTGGAACCCTCTTCCGATTTCGTACTTCCCTGCCAACTACAATCTTCAAAACCTTAAATGCGGTGGCAATCAACATCTGTCTGACTGAATCCTGTTTTTTGGCCTCATTAAAGTATTTTAATTCGTTTTTCCACCCAGTAACCAGTTGCGTTCTTAGTGGCATTATCGACTTTACTAAGGTGAAATGATAAAGAAATACCGTATTTGACGGCATAAAAGACGCACAAGCATATTAGACGCACCCTAATGTCAGCAATACATATTCAGGAAAACATTTTAGAGCATTTAAGCACGTTAGGTTTAAATCTAGCTATTAGTTCATTACAAACCTTTACAAAAGCGCTTTAGATACAGCAGAAAATATTCTTCAACTACATGCCGCATCCCTGCAGAACGTAAGCGATTATGGGTCTCCACACGTTCCTATCTTTTGTATTCTTAGCACTCACTGTTCTCCCATCCATTTGTACAAATAATTGCTATTTTTCTCTGTCCCTTTTACCTTACATATGTTATTACTTCAACCGTTATTTTAGCGGATACCCGTGTTTGAAATAGACGTCCGTTTTTGTTATATTTTAAACAGTGTGTATTACGTCTACAGGCGTGTGCAGTCAAGAAATCTTAATAACGAAGATGGTAGGAATTGAACCTGCCCTCTCCCTCATTTGTAGGGCAACCACCGTTTGATCCGACGTGTTTTAAACTGCTCGGCCACAGAGAGCATCACAGCCCAGTAAGGTTCTATTTCCTCTATTATGGAATGCACACTTCATTGTTCAGTTATTCTCGAAAGCCCATACCTGCCTAGTTTTGTATACGAAACGGAAACAAAGCAGTTAATTTCTATATCTTCAATCCGACATTTTGATTACTTCTAACGTTATATTTAGTGGATACCCGTGTTTGAAATGGATGCCCCGTTTTTTGTTTTATTTTAAATTTTGTTTTTATAAAAACGCGTATCCATTAAAAATAACATTTAAAGCAATAAAAATATCGGATTAAAAATAAATCCATTAATTCTTTATATATTACTGCATATAAAAAGCAAGTTACCAGTTCAGGTGAGCATAACACAATAAATCACAAAAGAGAAAATATAGTACACAATTACAGTAAAAAAAAAAAAAAAACGACAACCCCCCCCCAAAAAAAAAACATTACTAGGGAAAACGAATCAAAAAATATTTTAGAAAAAGCAAACTGCTATTACTGTTGAGCATTAGCTGTATCGTACAATGGAATGGCATATCTTAAAAACGTAAGTAACAATTGAAAGAAAAAGAGGAAAAAGAGAGGAAAGGTTAAGCAGTGAGTATAAAGTGAAAAAAGAACGATGTAAAGGACAAATGATCACGACATTCTACACGTATGCACTACACCTACGCCTGGGCGCAGGCGCGCGAACGCGCGTGCACACACACACACACACACACACACACACACACACACATACACACACTGAAATAAAACTTGTACCAATGAAAAGTGTATATAAAAAAGAAAAATCGAGAAGTATAATCAGTCAATTGCTGATACCGTCTACGAAACTCTGGAGTCGGGACGCTGAAGGTAACATCAATCAGTTAAGTGAGAAGCTTTTTACTTATATATAAGTTGTTGTTTTTGATTTTGTCGACCGCACAGTATAGTAGGGTCAGTTGGGTATCGTATGTAAGAAAAAGAGCACCATGACACAATTTATTCTGCCAGAAACAATTCGTTTTCGTCGGCGAACATATAATCCAGACCTCTCCCCCCCCCCGAATAACGATATTTGTTTAAATTCTCAAGGAAGAGATAAAATGATTTCTCCATTCCTGAACCGATTTCCGTTTAGCAAAAATATAAACCAGATCACCTGCTCGTCAACGACAGGTTCTGTCTTCATAACTTCTACCCTCAAGAAGGGTTCATTCCTTGTTTACATTTCTAAAAGTTACCAATTCGCTACCGTCTCCGTCTGTTTCTCTCCTCGTTAAAGAAGAACTTTGAACCCACAACTTTAGGCGAGGCTCAGTTTCATTATATAGACTGATGCGGGAAGAGTAATTTTTGTTGCACCAAGAACTATATAAACCAACTGAAGATTAATCCGATGTATCTTTCATTTTATTTTTCGTTGCGAAGATATTTCTCTTGTTATAGTGCCCACCACAGTTAGAATCAACGCTTCGATTACTGCAATATTCGATCTTCCACTGCTCTGAGATCGAGAACACAACGTGGGCAAAGTTGATGTGGATCGAAGCGGCCAACGATCAACAGCCAGCTTGGACCAGCGTCAGTATTGACCAGCGCAGAGTTAGCCCTGTGGTTAAACGTCGTCCTAAGATCCTGAGGGCCGGACCACTAAATGTGGTTACACCACCGGGTGTAGGCGGCAGTAAAGGGTTTTAATTAGGCTAAGACGACCTACTCGATAGACCTAGCAAAGAAATGAATATCATATGGAAGCCATTAATATAGAAAGAGATACGGCAGCAAAGCTCAACAGCTGTAGAAGTAAGAAAATAGGTGCATCAGGGGAGGAGGCCAAACGAAACAGCAGCATCAACGGCAGTAGCAGGCAGGTAGGCAATAAGAATATTAAGAACATTAGGTTTAAGGCCCCAAGTTCTAGAATCAGGATTGTCCAATGGGACAATAGTGGATTAAGGTGTTTGTTCATGAATTTGGATTATACAATAGTTTTGAGTTTAATCCCTGGAGCGGGTAGAACAGACTTAGACTTCGTGGAAATGGGGCGTGCAATGAATAAGAATGAGACGAAACGTGGACATTGGAACGAGAACAATCTACCCCCGTAGATTAAGTAAAGGGTTCAGTTCGAAATTCCATGAGTCGACAGACATCTGAATATGGCCAGAAAGCACGACGGTTGTAATTTTTTGATAATAACAACAAAGATGAGGATATTAGTCGAACTGTAAATAATGTAAATAATAATCTTTCTGTTTTAAATACTCTAATGTTGCAGTAGCAGGAGTCATTACTCTATGCCATGAAATAAGTAGGGAGAGTTTTGAGGGGTGCATCTGGAGAGAGAGAGAGAGAGAGAGAGAGAGAGAGAGAGAGAGAGAGAGAGGGAAAGAGAGAGAGAAAGAGAAAGAGAGAGGGCGAGTGAAGGAGGAGGAGGAGAAGGTCTTCCTAAGTAGGTTAACGAACAAGAAGAGGTGATTAGGCTACTAATACGTTGATTTTTATTTATTTATTTATTTTTTTTTTGTATTAGCTTTCTCGGGTTAATTTTCATCTTAATAATATAAAAATCAAAATTCTATATTAAAATAAAATTAACTGTGTAAACAAAAACCGTAGATTAATTATTCATGAAATACAACCAATACAATTTCAAAATTACGCAAATATTTTGCCGTAATATGTGAACTTGTATAATAATAATAATAATAATAATAATACACACACAGACAGAACAATCAAAATTAATCGCCCAGACATCGTGTGATCAAATACCACAAAAACAGAATGCGCTTTCTTATTGACAAGGCAGCTCCTGCAGGCTGTAATGTATCGCCGAAGATCTTAAAATACAAGAATCTTGAAGTGGAAATCTAAAAAATGTGGCACATGAAAACATCAATAATTCCTGTTGGAGTCCTCGGATTGATTGGAAAAGGTTCCGATAGAATCATTAAAGGGATTCCTGGTAGCCCATGCCTTAAAGAAATACAAAAAAATACAATTCACATCTTACGAAGGGCTTTGTCGTTGTAAAATGTGTGTGTTCTGAGTTTGTTTTATTTTTTATTTTTTATTTTTTTTACAAATGTTAATTAAAAATGTCATGATGCCATTTCTGACCTTAGCCTTCTGAATGCGACCCGGAAGTAAATGAATATACAACAGAAATAATAATAATAATAATAATAATAATAATAATAATAATAAGAAGAAGAAGAAGAAGAAGAAGAAGAAAATACAGTTTACTGGGTCTCATGATCCGGGAAGAAAACTACTTGAAAAAACAGTTGACTAAATGTAAAAAATATTGTAAAAGATTACAAAAAAGGCTACTCAGTTAGCGATTTGTTAGATCACTTGTTAAAAAAACAAAAAATAGATAAACGTGTATATGATACCATAATACTGCTAGGCACAAATTATAAGACAAAAATATTACATTTGCGTTGTTTATTGAAAATCACACTAAAACTACTTCACTGTATAATATATTACATCATAATATAACTAACTTAGTCAGTAGAATTTCCCTTTGAAGCAAATGAAGGTCATATTTGATGGCACAATGATTTAATAATAATGTGCTTGTGTCGTGCATCTTCTCTATATGTAATTTATAAAGCTTCAGTAAATGATAAATTTTATAAATTTGTGCTATAAAGTTTTCACTGATCACCAAAATAAAATTGCAACGCTACGATTTTGAACCTAAACTAAAAACTCGTTTCCTCAAAAAACGGTAACGATTTAGAAAAAAATATTTTGTGACATTATTTGTCAAATCCCAACTTTCAAATGGAGTGGAATACCACAGTACCAAATTCAACCTGCCCTACTCTATATGTGTTTATCAATTTCAAGTTATTATTGCCTTCCTCCAGGACCGTGTGCCCGGTAAACGGTAGTCAAGCCAATCATCTTATATTGGGTGTCCACCAACACCTGTCTGCTTTCTGAAATCGATTTTTTTCTTGTGATTTAGTCAATGACCCACCTGTAATGAATTCGTTTTTGTTTTTGGTTATTGATTTTTCACTAAAAATTGTTTGTTCTGTACAAAAAAATCCGTCATTTTCGAGAGAGTGCCGATAAATTCTGAGCCTGACCACGATGGGATTTTAAAAAATCTGCTGGTCTCCTGTATGGCAGCGAGTGCTATACAATCTTCAAAGATGAAGAAGAGACTTGAAGCATCAGAAATGTGGTTCTACAGAAGGACGCTGAGGATACCATGGACCGAACATGTGAACAACGACGAAACTTTAGAGAATAAAATAAATAACTTATACTTTTTTTTTCACTAATGTTCAGACAATATCAATGTCCAAGAACCACCGGAAGCAGAGATTTACTGTGTGGCTTATATTAGCGTAGGAAAGAACAAGCGTTATGAGTATAGCGCTGAAGGAGACTTTAGAAGGAACCGGAAACTCAATCCTAAGTAATGGAGCAAGGGATAAACCTCTACTCCTGTTTAAAAGACTGAGAGAAGTGTGTGAACCGGACGATAGGCGAACCTATTCCTATTGGTGGAGGAGAGAGAAAAATAAAATAAAATAAATACTGAATACATTTTCAGAGTGCAGGGACAGGCGTTAGGAGTACAAAGCTGAAACACGCTTTAGAAGGAACCGGAAACTCACTACAAAACAGGAAACAAGGAACACCAGGAAGAGACAGTTGAGATTTCGAGGGCACATAATGTGGAAAGAGGGCTTGAAAATTTGATACTCACAGGACAGATTGAGGGCAAAAGGGACAAAGGAAAGCAACGCATAACATACTTAGTGAGCTTGAGTAAATAGATGGCGGGACAGCGTTTAGGAGAAATAACAGAAAGATTGAATTTATTAAGAGCTACAAGGACTAGGAAGTTGTGGATAGCCATGATAGTCTACGTCCTGAGGGGGCACGGCACATAAAGAAGGAGATGTTTGGGTCAGATGGATGTGGGTCGTACGGAGAAATTTTCTGCATCCCTGCGTTTTGATGTGATTTCTTTGTAGCAAAATTATCCCTCAAAAAATATCAGTCGATCTGAAACTTTGATCTAAATCGCCGATGGTCTGAACTTGGATAATGATCACTCGACCTCAATGACTACTAATTAGGTTAACTGGTGGGGGAGATTGAGCAATTGTGTGTGTGTGTGTGTGTGTGTGTGTGTGTGTGTGTGTGTGTGTGTGTGTGTATATATTGGTTGATTGTTTTTGCTTAGCGGCATATAAACCTCTATCGGTTATTTAAAGTGTATTGTTGGTAATTCTACTATAAAATGTATTGCTGCTTATTTTGATTTAAAAAATGTATTGCTGGTCATTTTACTATCAATAAGTATTGCTGATCATTTTATTATAAATATGGATTGTTGGTAATTTTACTATAAATGTTGGTTGGTTGATTTTGTTTAGCGGCATATCAACCTCTATCGGTTATTTAATGACAAAATTTAAATATTTTGAACGCAATTTTATATTTTTATAATAATAATTTAGTCATACAAATCTTACTAATTAACCCATAGCTGAGGCTAGAAGAAGTGGATTCATACCTTTTCCAAGGGTATTTGCGCGCTAGTGAAAATAACGAACTCAACTGGAATTGGGACACGGCTCTCCGATTAACAATTGTTGGTCTTTATCTATTGCATCACCTGTTCATCCAAGATTACAGCAGTTTGTATTCACAAGTGGTCACCCATCTAGTTACTGACCAGGCTAGACGTTGCTTAACTTCGTGGATCGTACGGGAACCGGTGTTTCAACATGATATCGCTGTAAGCTTTTGTGTGTGTATGTGTATATACGTGCAGAATAGTAGAGAAGACATTTCGAAGTTCAACATAGGTAATATTTTGTAAGTAAAATGTCAATATCAACGATAAGGAAACATTCCTTGGAATACATCATTGATCTCGCAAGCCATTGTCTTGATTCTCGTCAAGTTTAGAAATGTACGTTGGTGACCTAGTTTAGCTCCCCAGCAAATCTATGAAGAAGACACCTAAGTATAACCAGTCAAAACATCGTTTGAAAAATGAACAACTGCCAAATATGTTGTAAACATATAACGCAGCCCTCGCCAAAGATTTCCACTGACCGACCAATCATAACCTCACGTTGCAGTTCATTGTTCGATCTCGTCGGTGTCCACAGAAAGTTGGGAAAGGGTGCGATGCATGCTCACAGGTTAACAATATGAAAGAAAAGCCACGCCGAGTAACTTATCCTGGTTATCAGTGTTTGCGTGTTATTTTCAGGAAGATATTTCGTAAATAACTCAGAAATGAGGAGAATCTTGCCGACTAGTATATCTAGTACTGAGCATAATTTCATAGTCTAGGAACCACATAGGAATACTCATCAGAACAATTGCCATGAAAGTATTTATAGAATAGGCACAGAGTAGGTACATTAGAGCGGTGGGAAAGTGACTGAAGTCGGGATACTATATATACAAGGTAACCAAAAAAGTCCTGTCCATTTTTTGATTAGCCATTGAATGAATTTGAAATATATACGAAATGCGTGTAGCAATTGTTTTCAAATTCGGACAGCCGGAAGTAGGAACATCAGACGTTATAAAAAAACACGCGCACCGTGCCCGGCCATCAGTTATAAGCCGGACAGCTGTGAGAAGGATGGAAGTGTTTAGAGACCTCGTTCGAGGCTGTTTGCTTTACGATTTCAAAATGGGCTTATCAGCAGCTGCATCAAGTCGCCGCATATGTCAAGCGTTTGGGGATAGTGCTGTGGATGAACGTACTGCAACGCGTTGGTTTCGAAAATTCAAGTCGGGAGATTTGTCTCTCCATGATGAGCCTCGCAGTGGACGACCACAGGTCTTGAATGACGGAGTCCTGAGGGCGGCCATTCAAGAGGACAGTAGTCTAACGTGTGGTGAACTTGCAAGACTGTTCAACGTTTCCGATGAAACAGTTAGACTTAACCTGCACCGCCTTAGTAAGACGTACAAACTGAGCAAGTGGGTTCCGCAAATGTTGTTGGAGGTCCACACGGGACAACGAGTAGCAGCCTGCGTATCGCTGCTTTCTCGCCACCATACCGCATCCTTATTCAATCGAGTGCTTACCAGTGATGAAAAGTGGGTTCTGTACGAAACTCCAAAGCGTTCCAGGCATTGGTTGTCTCCTCAGGATGCTGTCCCTCACACCGCAAGACCGCCTATGCACCCACGCAAGATTATGCTTTGTGTCTGGTGGACAGGTCATCAAGTGGTTCATTATGAACTGCTACCAACGGGCCAAACGGTCACTGGAGACCTATACTCGCAGCAATTGAAACGTGTGCAACAGACATTGCGCCAGAAGGAGCCAGCACTGGTGAATCGCAAAGGTGTGCTTTTCCTCCATGACAACGCCAGGCCGCATGTCGCGCGAGTGGTCAGGGATACCATACAGTAACTTGGGTGGGAGACTTTGTGCCATCCACCTTATTCACCTGACCTCGTGCCATCCGATTACCACCTTTTCCACTCCCTGGATAATCATCTTCGTGGGAAATCCTTTATCAATGAAGCAGACTTGCGCAAAGCCCTCACGGACTTTGCGTCAAAAACCCCCGAGTTCTACCGCAAGGGCATTGAACAGCTGGAGACACGTTGGCAGAAGGTGCTGGATGCCGATGGCAATTACTTCGAAGACTAAATATAAGTTATACATACTGTGAAGCGTTTTCTTTTTTACCTTTAAAAACGGACAGAATTTTTTTAGTTACCTTATATATATATATATATATATATATATATATATATATAAGTTATTAATGGATGTTTTGTTAATCCGATATCATTTCTTATTCCTATAACCGTTACCTTCAGTGGATGCACGTATTAGTGTAGACATTCTTTTTTAACAGTGGCATTAATATCTACCGGCCTATAGGCTGACATTCAATAATACTTTCGTTCTCTAAACTGGTATAGGTTAATTTCACTGTTAAAAAATAGTGTGTGCTCAAACATAGGTACTCATTAAATATAAGGTTTATAGTAATAAGAAATATATATATATATATAAATATATACATATATATGCATATATATATAAATATATACATATATATATGCATATATATACATATATATGCATATATATATATAAATATATACATATATATGCATATATATATATGTATATATATATATATACTGTTTAATAAAGTAAATAATATATATATACACACATGCATAAACAATTATATATATGTATGTATGTATATATATATATAGAGAGAGAGATAGATAGATAGATAGATAGATAGATAGATAGATAGATATGATAAAAATATAGTTTTATGGCATGCTATATTTATAATTTAAAGCGCTCAAGATCATGGATAGAGCGGATGTAAAAATAAAGGTTGACATTGAAGTCAACACCCAATGTCGACAGTTTGTTTCATGCTTATATACAATCCGCAGCCAATAGTATGCTCTGACAGTTGCGTATAAGCATGAAACAGACTGCTGCTACTGCTGGGTGTTGACTTAAATTTATTTTCTCTCTCTCTCTCTCTCTCTCTCTCTCTCTCTCTCTCTCTATATATATATATATATATATATATATATATATATATATATATATATATACATGTGTGTGGTTAATGGTCAGAGTTGAATCAGACCAGGAAACAGTAGTATTTAAAAGTGCTCAATACACGTGTGAAAAAATATAAATAAAAGTAAAAATAACATGTAGACGGCCTCTTCGGGTGATATTTTAAAAAAATGACCACCTTATCGCCCGAAGAGGCCGTCAGGTCGAAACCAAGGTCGTGTATTTTAATTAACCTCCTGACTTTTAAAGTATATATATATATATATATATATATATATATATATATATATATATATATATATATTCTGATTATGCCAGTTCATTGGCGAAACATGTCAAAATAGATGTTTGTCTTATATATTTACCATTCTTTCGAATTTTCATTCAACTTTACTCGCGCGATATATTTATATATTTAGGCAACAAGAAATCAATCAAACAAGTTTTATTAAATTCGGCTAACAAGGTTTATCTGTTTTTATTCTAATTTCCTATTATTGTGTAATTTCTTGCACATCCATCTCAAAGTTGTGGTTAAATTGTCCAAAATTAACTTTTTGTTCGGGTACTTTCGGCCGTTTCGGTCATTATCAAATATTTGTAGCAGACTTTAGACATTTTTTCCGCAAGACACGCACGCATTGAAACCCTCTCAACAGTAGGAACCCCCTTTTCAGCTTTTGGACACACGTAAAAAACTTAGGTGAAAAGTTGTATGAAGGCTAGCTTTCTTTCCCACCGTGCCGAGGTCAAGATAAGACGTGAAACATTAGTGCTCCGAGACCGACGTACATGGCATAGACAAGACACACCTCACTTGCTCTTTAACTCATTTCCTTCTATTCTCTTGTGTGTCTATTTTTTCATCTAATTCAACACTTGCAGTTTTTGTTCAACACACGATGTCTTCTCAACTTCGAATGATGAACCCAAACCTAACACAGCATATTTACTGTTTTCAGTTTAATAAAAGCAATTTTTTCTACATTTAGTTCTTAATGTTGATCAAGTCGGTCGGAAGTATTCGAACAAAAACCATGCTGATTATCACAAATAAAAAAAAAATAACCCTTCCAAACTGGCATTGAGCCTCGAAGAGAAGTTGAGCTTCACCTGCTGATGTAGATCAAAGATGACGTTCTGTCTTCTCTGGAGGAAATTCCTCCTTTTCATTGGATACTAAAGACTGAACGCCCAGCCATTATTGCTGGTATATATATATCCACCATCACATCCAAATCACATCTTTTTACCTGCACATAGGTGCTTGACTTCAAATTTCAATTAACCATTTCATCAGGCGAGTTTCCTCGCTTAGAAAATCCTTCTTTTTAAGTTTTGATAGAACTTTGTGGGGATATTATTATTATTATAATAAATAAAAATAAAATATAAAATAATAATGAAAATATAAATAAAACAATAACATAAAAAACGTTGTATAAAATAAATTAAATAAAAATTAAAAATACTCCCAGCATGCAACAAAAACTGTTCCTGCCGAAAATACGAACCTTAACAAAAGATGTTAAATTCAATCTCTTCACCACGAACCTTGGTACAAGCAACACGTGTTCAGCTTCCCTCTGTGATATGGTTTGTAATACTATGGAGTGTATTCTCCTTTTTCTCACTTGTACCATAAAACAATTGTAACCTAAAAAATGCACACACCAATACACAAAAAATATAAATAAATTGTATGAAATTAACATAGACTTTACCTTGCTTTTCCTGTTATTCGTGTACTTTTTATTTCCTGTCAAATATGCTTTTATCCCCGTGAGCACAAGGATAATTTCTGCTGCTATGATATGAGTGAATACCCATTCACAGCTTCCATGATTTTCATGAACCTTATCAAAATATATTTATAATATCCACACAATGGTTTCATGATGCCACTAACTCTTCTATCAACATATCTGTATAGATAGGCGAAAAGTTCATGTAAATATGAACGATCTCTTAACATATTTATCACAATAGCCATAAAAACAGACTTGTTTTAATCGGTATAATAAAATGTCTTATAATGTGTATTATAAATGTCTGTTTTAATAGCTATAATAAAATGTTATACCCTTAGAAAAATATATAAAAACTCACCAATGCACGCACGCATCATGCGTACTTTGAGTTAAGGAAAGGACTGCGACTTATCTACGATTATAGACGGAAATTTGACTAAATAGCTACGAATATTTTTTTTTTTACTTTAAGAAGAAATGAAAATTACGTTGGTTCCTATTTGTTTTTAAAGCTCAATGCTTAGAATTTGAGATATCGATTTTATGACTTTGGTTCAATTCATGATATAGAATCTTTTAATATTTTTTAATAGATAAATATATTTCTATTTGAACTACCAGTAACTAATAACACTTTGACATGGTCGAAAATGACTGTAGGAAGGCAATACAAAATAGCGAGAAGCGGCGGCGAAGAGGGGAAAGTTTGACAGCAAGGTAGTAAACGTGGCAAGAGAATTAGATTTAAGGCTTTAAGTTCTAACTTCAGGATTGTCCAACGGAACAAGAGCGTAGAGGATTAAAGCGATGCTTAGTGAAATTTTCAGTTCCAGTAGCTGGTAGTACGGATATAACCGTATATATAGGGTACTATGGGTTAATTGTCACCATTTTATTTTTAATTTCGCGCATGCGCGTTGTTTGTTTTTGATTTTGTCCATTCCACAGTATAGTAGTGTTATGGTCCATGTTAGGACCCAGGAAGAACAACACGAACACAAGAGTAGAAATAACGAAGATATATTACACGGAATAATAATACAAGATGTGGAAGGTGTTAGTATGACTGTCAGTCTGGTTTGGAGTGAACTATTATCGGCTCGACTCGATTCGTCCCTCTCTCTTGAGAGGCGTAGTATACATAGTGTTAGGAAGAGTTCATTCTGTAGTTATAGGTAAGGACCCATAACAAGTAGGGTCAGTTGGGCACCATCCGTGAGAAAAAATCACCATGACACAATTCACACCGTCAGAAATTTGGAAATAGCATGCTGTACTCTTTGGCATTCGTGCCGGAAGCTCCAGTACAAACATTTCAGAGTGTTTGGGTGTCAATCTGAGAACAGTGCAGAGGATTCGGAAAGAGCTGAATAAGTCTAATGGTGATTACGAAGATACGGCAGCTCGGTAAACTCACTCTGGTCGTTCTGATAAAAAAAAACTCCCGAATTTGTTGGTGAAGGCATCAGACTCAATACTGAGGCTTTCATCAATTGTCTTGAGGAGATAGTGCAGCGCTAGTCAAGAGGGTGGCTGCTGGAAGACCTTATATCTGGCAACAAAACTCTGTACCATGCCACACAAGAAGAAGCATCCAGTCATGGCTGTTAGACAATTTCTGCGACCACATCACCCCTTACATCTGGCCACCTAATTATCCAGACTGCACACTAATTATCCATTATGCTTGAGGCGCAGTTGAGCGTGAGACCAACAAAACTCCTTGTAACCCTAAATATGGATTATGGCAGCATTCACCAACTTAAACACGGACACCGTCTAGAAGAGTTGCTGGAGACCATGGTTGAAGCCAATGGCGATTTTATTGAATAAATTTAGTCTTTAGTATTTTAAGTTATTTCTGTGCAATTTTGGTAAATATGTCTATTAAAATGTCAATGTTATTTTTATTTTTGTGTAATTTAGACGACAATTTATCTATCGCGCCCTGTATAACCTCTGCCTCTATTTTTAAAAAAATATCTAATATTAAACAAGCATTTAGTAATAATAGTTTTCCTACTCATGCTGTTATCAACAGTATGAGTAGGAAAACTATTATTACTAATAAGTATGAGTAGGAAAACTATTATTACTAATAAGCTTTTTTTTTATAGATAATCATCGTGGCATACATAGAAACCCGATTTAAATAACAAAAGTGCTATTTTGATGAGACAAGATGCACTTCCATTACATAAAAGACGAATAAACAATAAAAATATATTTTTAATATAGATATCAAACTTAAGATAAAGAACAAAAATGAAACCGAGGCAATCTAAGTTTCACCCTCAAAAGTGAAGGATCGTCAGGCTATGTTCAAACTTTGTCGTGTGTCGTTCGTGGTTTACGCTTTGATTGTAGGAAAGTCATATTTTTTAATCCATACATATATAACCTCTGTAGACAATCGTTCAAGATTCATCGTATACCATAAAAAATTAAAATTATCAACTTTATGCTTACTCACATCAGTCAGTCAGTTATGTGCCATGCGTGATACACGCTTAGGCAATCATGTATCTTTCGATGCATGACTGACGAGGCAGATTTTTTCCCGTAGTAGGTTGCTATTTCTTTCTGCGGTAGACCAGTTGCCATCCAAGATTATAGAACCCGATCTGTCCTGCTATTTATCCATAGCTGGGGGAAGAAGAAGAGGATCCATACCTTTCCCAAGGTTATTAGCACGTAAGTGAATGTAATGGATCTAACTGGATTTCGAACTCGGCTCTCTGATTCCTCAATCCGAGCCGCTATCCATTACGTCACCGTCCTTTTCCAAAAAGTCTACGTAAATAACTGTATAAGAATTCGTTTGTTTCTGTTACTAAAGCAAAGCAAAACAAACGAAATCATATGGTTATATGGTATAAACATATATTTCTTATGCTACAATTCTCTCGAGAAGCTGGCCTGTGAGCTTGATCAAAGTACCATCCACGGTGCTCCTTTATTTCTGACAGATACTGGTCAACAATACAACAGTTCTCTCCCATTCCAGTTGTAAAAAAAAGATTACAAATCTTTGACATCCTTTACATCAAAACAAATTACCCAACTATCAACAAAACTTGTTTAAGTCAAGGTGTGTACGTATTAAAATATCGTTCAGCTGTAAGGTTTATTTTTGTCATTTGCATCAACGTGAACATCACTTTCGTCCGATGAAATCCTAAAGGACGAAACGAGTAAGACGAAAAAATTCCACTTTGTCATTGATTTTCACAACGTATATTCTAAAAGGCGTTCAGTTTCTGACTATGAGACCCGGGTTCGAATCTCACCATGGTCGATTTCTCAGGAAGTTGACTTCTTGATGTTATCAGTCTGGAGGCACCTTAGATTTTGACTGAGGTCTTGCTAAGTCTATAGGTAAATCCGGCACTGGTCCAAATACATACTGCCTGGTACAGGGATTGAATTCAAAATTACTGTGTTACCAAATTTGCTTTAAATCTTTTGTGAGATCAGCGCGTACTTCAAATAGATATTTTCAAAGCGTTCAGCGAGGATTGAACTCGTTTTCAGTAGTTTGCGAGACCAACACGCTAGTCATTCTACTATATGTGCTCCAGATGGGTGGAGAATATAACATATATGTCAGTGAATTCTTTATGTCTTTTTAAAGCAGAAATTAAATGTCTGTCCAGACAATAAACTAAACAGAAAAGAATCAATAAACGATAAGAATTCTCCACTCACTAACTTGATACGAGGAATGTTTACTCATACACTTTTAAAAATCAAGTGTGGGCGTTTTTCCCCAGCAAGTCAGATTAAAATGGCTGCATATATTACAATTCACAGATAGTTCACTTGGTAGAAATACAAATACATAATATTTACCCAAAATAAGATATTTTGTTTGTAAATATGTTCTTTTTTTTACCAGTTTATACATGTACCTATTTTTTAAAACATTAATAAATCCGTTGCCTACTGATTAAAAAGATTTACTTTTCACACTATGGGAGAAAATGATATGTATATATATATATATATGTTTTTTTTTATATACGAGAACATTGTTAGAAAAATCAATGACAAAGTGAAAAAAAATTCGTGTGACACGTTTCTTCCTTTCTTGGCAATGTGAGATGGTTAATAATAAAAAAGACAAAAACAAAGAAAAGAAACTAAATCAAATTGACTTGACTTGTTATCCAAACACATATTTAGAAAAAAAAAAATTGATTGAAACGATTAAAATTCTCAGCGTCACCTCCCCTTCTTTTCTTTCTATGAGGATGAATCAATAAGTCACTAGCCTGTCACGCACTGACCGGAAATTTAATCTGGAATTTTCACTGTATAATATTCAGTCTGTATTTAATATTCGAGCCGCTATCCATTACTTCACCGTCCTTTTCCAAAAAGTCTACTTAAAAAACTGTATAAGAATTCGTTTGTTTCTGTTACTAAAGCAAAGCAAAACAAACGAAATCATATGATTATATGGTATAAACATATATTTCTTATGCTACAATTCTCTCGAGAAGCTGGCCTGTGAGCTTGATCAAAGTACCATCCAAGGTGCTCCTTTATTTCTGACAGATACTGGTCAACAATACAACAGTTCTCCCCCATTCCAATTGTAAAATAAGATTACAAATCTTTGACATCCTTTACATCAAAACAAATTACCCAACTATCAACAAAACTCAATCAATAAGTCGCTAGCCTGTCACGCACTGACCTGAAATTTAATCTGGAATTTTCACTGTATAATATTCAGTCTGTATTTAATATTCGTCATTATGTTTTAAAATATGGATGGATGGATGGCCATGAGTATCAGAGGATACCCGTCTACCAGAGCGGCTAGGAAATCCCTGTTGCAGACGCCCGCTCAGGCACATTTGTGCTTGTTCAACACCCACAGAGCCCACCTGTGATTTATACTCCAACTATACAGTTTCTGGGAGAGAGCGTGTTATCTAGCGTGATCAACAGTCTGACCAAGGCTCGCACGCTCAAACCCTCGGTCACGATGACTTGTGACTTCGTGCGTGCTAGCACGAAGTCACGTGTCATCAAAGGATTATGTCAACCTAATTTCACTGACAAGGCTTGGGTCAACCTTGTAGTATTGTTTTTAGGCACTTTCCGAAGGTGCCGCACGCTGAGTATAATATTTTTGACACTGTCATAGACCTTTCTTACACATGCTATCATAACGCATTGTAGACCCTAAATAACACTTCAGTAATTTTAAACAGCCATCATCATTCTTGGCTTTATTCAAATTATTTAATTTAACACTCTTCCATTTCATTTTCCTCTACTTGTGAGAATGGGGGACTTGGAGGGTAGCCTCACTAGTGGAATAGCCTAGGGCCTCTTTTCATCTAAATCCGGTCCTCACTTGGACTCAGTGGAAACGGACAAGCAATAACTGATCAGTACTAAAAATAAGAACTAGAACAGTGGAACGAGAACAGCCTACCACCGCAGATTAAATAAAGGGTTCAGTTCAGAATTCCCTGTAGGTTACCCAGATCGATATACACCTGAGGAAAGCTGGGGGAGGGGCACAACAGCCGAAACATTGTGATAACAGCAACAAAAATGAGGACAGTAGTTCGTATATAAATAGTGTAAATAATAACTGCTCATCCCAGAAATTCAGGCAGAAATTATTTAAAGCAAACTAGAAATGTATTAAATTTGACCTCTGTACCAGTAACATTTCTTGTTTGCTATCAGTACTGTGTCATCTACATATCTTATGTTAAGACTGAGACCATGAATAATAGATTCTAGTAGGACTTCTATTTCTCCCAGAATCGCTTCGCTGTAAAGGTTGAAACGTCCGACGACGAGACACATCCTTGTCTTGTGCCCCTTTCTAGTTTTGTGTACTTACTGAATTCATTTTCTCTCCGTATGCGGACGGTTTACTCCAAACATAAGTTCGGAATTATATGAATATCTTTCCCAAATAAATCAAGTTCTCCTAGTAGTTCAAGCAGTTCGTTGTGGCGTACTTTATCAAATGCTGTTACATAATTTATAAAATAAAGGTATATATCATTCTGCTTATTTATTGTTCTTTCTTGAATCATTCTGAACATAAATATCGCTTTCCTAGTTAAAAAAATCCCCGGAATATTCCAGACGAAAATTGCATTTGGTGCAAAAGAGTACATAGTGATAATAAAATCAGATTAATAATGAGTTTGCTGTCAGCAAATTATTGAATCCAGTTACTATTTTATCCACAGAGCTAGACAATCTTCCTACAGAAGCGACTCGAGTAGGTTGAATCTATTATATACTAGCAAAGATTATGTAGTCGTAAAAGGAAAAGTTTCAGGTGCAAGGACGAACTCTAAAATGCCACCAAATTACACGCTGTAAATTCCGTATTGGATATGGAAGTGACCTAACGGCTAACAACACGGAAAATGGAACAGGGATCAAACGCCAGATGCATCAGTTTACGTTCACTTCGCGTTAAAATTTTTGGGAAAGGCAGGAATCCATTTTCCCCCGCCATTTCCTAGTTATGGGTGTGACACCCAACTCCTCCTCTGTCCTGGTCAGGGCACCGTTTGTGACACCCAACTCCTTCTCTATCCTGGTCAGGGCACCGTTTGTGACACCCGTACTGGTCGCGGCGCACTTGTGACACCCGACTTCTTTTTCAGTCACGACGCCAAAATGTGACGTCGGTCCTTTGTGACGGGCTAACCCTGGGACATCGGTTGAAGTCTTGCTGGGTTCTAGCACCAACTTGTACCCGGCTCGCTTCCAACGCCTGGTCACCGAAGCAACTGCTTTGATCTCGATTCAACCTACCCACGTTGTGATTTGATCTTAGGTTGACGAGATCAATCAAACGTCGGGCCGTAGTGCCAGCCGAATCCGGGTCAAGGTGATACTGCACAATAAATGTAGACAAAAAAACAAAAGCACAAACAACAACTTCAAGGCGAGCGACTGGTTAGGAATAGTAATTAATTTTATGTCGGTTAGTTGAGTTACAGGAGTGCGTCTCTCTCTATTTCTCTCCCAAACCGAAGAAAAAAAAAAGTGGATTGTAACACTTTTGCGTTCCTTAACTAGTTCTGGATATCTGGATGGCGAATATAAGTCAGACTTCTATAATTTGTTCTTGGTTAGAAGTCTAAGTCGGAAAGTTGTTTTGGTGGAAAATCAAAAGTCGGACTTCAACAAATTTGTTCTTGGTTAGAAGTCTAAGTCGGAAGGCATGGAATCGTGCGGTCACCTGTGCGAGGCGCGTCTCTCTCTTACTGTACTGGCTGTACTCTTCACTCACTGACTGGACTCTCTCTGTCTCGACTTCTGACTCACTGTCTGGAGTCGACCCGACCCGACTCTACTCTCAGAAACACCCGTAGATGTTTGCTTATATGGACGCCGATCAAAACCTGGCGTGGGGTCGGACGTGGTGTGGCCACCACGTTGATTTCAAATCCCCAATAAGGATTTTCTTTGTTTTCGGCCAAAAATAATTATCATTATCCGTATTTGGAAATCTTATTCCACTCCCACCCTCTTCTGCTCTCATATGGGTATCTCACCATACTTTAGAGGGCGTCAACGGTTTTCCCACTTCCTCGCAGTAACATCTCATACCTATCCTCTCAATGGGCGGTGGCAGGCCTCCTCTCTGCGTCACATGATCATCTCCGCCTGGCTATTCGGCCAATAGGCGTCAACTGATAATCTCAATTTTTATCCAACTTCACGGGATATGTTTTTTCTCAACCCAGTTTCTCCGTCAACATTAAGTGGACAATTCTTTTTGACGAAACTGGGTTAATTAAAATACCCTAACATAGCCTTCGTTATCACAAACGAACTTAAACAGAATGCAGATGTCCTGTCCAGGCGACATCTCAATCCAGAGTCCTGTGTGCGGTCGGCAGACGACCCATCAACTACTGATAACACAAGTTCGTCATCCTGACACAGCCAATGTTTTATCTGCCCAGAATCTCTGGTATCCCTCAAAAAATGACCATCAGAATTTTCGCCATTCCACCACCCAAAACAACATCGCTTTTGTGGGTGGCATTCTTTCCTTCTCTTATCATCTAAATTGTTAAGTCTTGTCCCTCTGTTTCTTTCTCTTCTTTCTCTCTTTCCTTCTTTTGTCCTCGCAGATAATTTGGCATATCTCAGCATCACACTTCCGCGAGAAAGTAAAATGGTTATCTTGAATCGCACTTGAAAATAACAAAACAAAAAATCTTTTTTTTTCACCGATACTCTGTTTGGGAAAATAACAAAACAAAAAGAATATCGCTCAGTATGTCTTTCGTTATATCTATCGGTGTAAGTAATCGCTCAGTATGCCTTTCGTTATATCTATCGGTGTAAGTAATCGCTCAGTATGTCTTTCGTTATATCTATCGGTGTAAGTAATCGCTCAGTATGTCTTTCGTTATATCTATCGGTTTAAGTATCCCCGTAATTAACTTCTGTGGTTAATTAATTGATTAATTAACCTGCCGTTCCTAAATAGTGTTACATGGGTAAATAGTAATATTTTTAGCCCTGTAAAGTAACTCAATTTAGGTGTCGGGTTAGCTATTCGGACACCTACAAATTTGTTTGCTATTGAAGCCGCAACTGTACCAACTATTAGGGATGCTGCCCTATACTACACATGTAGTCTTCGAGAATAAACAACACCGCCAACAAGTTTTTTACGGTCTTAATTGGGAAGAGCGGGTAATGTAACAGTTATTTGTGTGTATGGTGGAATCAGCGTGCTAAGTTCAAATTTTGTCCAGATCTGTTTTGTTCACTTCTCATTAACCCTGCGTTAGTCACATGGGTGTTTTGTTACCCCCACATATTTAAATTACTCATAATTCTTAGTTGACAATTTTTGTTGTCTCCTCCGACTACTCTCCTGATTTAGTGAAGGTGTGTAGCACGCGGTGTGGCGCAGTTGTAGCTCAGTTGTCGCCAGGTGACTATCCATTTTCGGAAATTCGAGGTAATTAACGCGGGGTTAATACCCTCGAACAAAACACAAATCCATTTTCTTCCGTCTATAAGTTAAATAGAAGATCGAACTGGGCTTTCTTGTCTTGGATGACAACCAACCCAGGAGAAGGTAATCTCTGAATTCAAATCTCTACAAATAATAGGACAAGCTGGGCATTTTAGTTTTGGTAGGGCAACCAGTCTAGGAGAAGGAGAACTTTGAATCCTCAGCCTAATGATGGACGGACTTCATCAAACTATTTTGTCCTAGATACATTCACGACTGCCAATGATACTATGGGATAACAGGACTTAGAGCCCTGATCGAGTTTACCTGGATACCAATTTCTTCTTTGGATACCTATCAGTATCCAAAGAAGAAATACGCACAAATGTTTCCATAAGGCTAGCTTGCCGTAGACACACCTACTGCTGCTACAGTGCAGTACATGCGGTGTCCCTACGACCCTCATGCGCTACAGTTCTCGTTTTCGAGTATGTTGATATTTACTAAACTTAGCTTAGCCCAACATAAAGCTAAACAAGAGAACACAGCTGATGAGCAATTTCCTGCCTGGGAAATCAGCATTCGAAACACTGACTTTTACTTCAGCCTGAATACTGACTGCCAGCACCGAAGAAAAATATGTAACCAAATAACTCTTACGGCGATAACATGTTAACAGGTAGAGTCTGTGTTAAGCGATTTGAAATGTATTTGAGACTATTCTAAGGTCTAGCAAACCCGCAGCGTATGTCTCTGACTGGAGCTAAGTAGGTAAGTCTTAAATTACTGCTAACCTACAATTAATGAGAAAATCTTTAGCAAAGAACATTTTATTGATATCTAATAATTAGATAAGTAACAATTATCAGGTATCAATTATTATTATTATTTGTTACTGATCAGGCAACCGAGAAAACGCTTTAGAGATTAGCTACTTCGTTAATTAAATGTGTATGGTTTCTTGCGGGAACATTTTATAGCACATGGAATAATGATGGTGAAAAGAGTACATGAACAAAATAATAGACCAATTGATTTGCAATGCAAAGATAACACTTATTAAAAAAATTAACAAAAGGAAAGTTTAAACAAGAGTTTCTTTTGTTAGACGTAAATTGTACACGCAACGAAATGTTCATTAACATGATACAATGGGAACTTGCTTTGTTGCTGTGTTTTAGTGAAGCATTCGCAGCCCTTGTAGCTTCAGCGCAGAAAGTTCATGTCAGCAGTTCGAAAGAGAGAAACCTGGAAATAGAGAGAATTACTTTAGAGTTCACGTGATTTTATATTCGAGATCGGCTGCTGATACAATATTTATTTAGAGCTTCTATTGCTATCTTTAATGTCACGGCAATGCATTTATATAAATCGATCAGATTTCAATTTTTACAAAATGACGCGTAAAAATGAATAATGATTTTCCAAACGTAGCTGCGATGTGGCACAAGGCCGAAAGTAGGGGACATCCAGTAAGGATCGAACTCACTGCTCAGCCGTAAAAATGAATAATATGTTAATAATTTTGATTGCATTTAAAATTTTTATTCCACAATTTTTATCATATTTACCGTTTAAACTTTCATGTATATCATTTGCCTTTATTTTATGAAATATTGAGATATAAACAAAATACTTATGTCATTATGTTAAAATTTTAAGATAATTTCAAAACTTTTAGTGCATTGGAATCAAAATGCATTACAATTAAAAGAAAGCAACTCTAGAAAGAATAGGAGTTATTCCCCTTATTTTAAGGGTGTATTACGCAGTAAATATAAAAAGCCTACTCATTGGTCCTAAATTAAGTCCCGCATGCTGACGTTATGCTGGCCTATATAAAACAGGAAACACGAGTGAACGTTTTGTTCTGTACTGACCGCAGCATACAGGACCTAAGGGAAACTACTACTACAGGATATTGCCAGAATCTGCTCACGGTAGATGGTTATTGAGTGAGATTGTTGTAAGGAAGGTGGAAGTAGGGAGTAAGAAGTGCATTTTACGAGGACGTACAGGATTGATATCGGTTGCCCCTGGACTTGTAGAGGACATTGTAGTGGCCAGGGAATTTGTTCCACAAAATAGCACTTCTGGTGAAGAAGCTGTTTAAGTGGAACACCTTATCAAAGGAACACTAATGAAATGGGCATGATTTACCACCGTGAACATGACATGGCGGGTTCTAGCTGGTAGAACTAAGGGATGTAACTCGTCCGAATATCTGCTATAATTATAGCGATAGAGTAGTGAGAGATTAGCGACGTTTCGTCTGTGGGATAAGGGTTGCAGGGTGGAGAACAATCACCAACAATGCCACGCAATAGATTTTGAACACTGGGCACTTCGACGTGATGTAACGGTGAGCAAGATTGTCTTACAAGATCAATTATAACTGAATAGTGAGTTCGATCCTCACTGGGTGCCCCACACTTTCGGCCCTGTGCCACATCTAAACTACACTTAGAAAATCACTAGTTCGTTTCAGGCTTTCGGCTGTGATCGTTTCAATTAATATTAAGCCCAAGCTCTGGAGAGTACCTCTTCCTTCGGGAAGGCCTGGGTTTATTGCCCGGCGCCTGAGGCACCCCCAAAAGGGGAAGTGCCAAGGAGGCCTTGGGCAATTTTTTCCACGGCATTGCCGTTAAACCCACTTTAAACATTGACCTTGTCTCCCATTCGGTAGCGACGTAGACGCGCTGAAAACTGTTACAGACACGGATTTCTAAAAATGTTATTATAGGTCCGCAGAGCACTGAAATCTGCAAAAATCTTTTTATTTCCTCTGTTTTATTAAATGCTTATATAGCATATAAGGTTGTTGCATTCTTCTTTCAGAAACACCCAATTCAAACGAACTTCCTGGGTGTGAAGATAAACTACATCCGGCAGCAAGGCCCGTGATCAGGAGGTTTTGAGGAGCGTGGAACCACCTCTTAATTGCTTTTGTTCTCAGGTCCACCTTGATCGGAGGTGGTAGCACCTGTTAGTGTCTCAACCCACAGCTGCGACACAGGTGCTCCAAACTGGGACACTAATAGGGGATCCAAACTGGGTTCAAAACACTATGAAAGTGTAGAAATACATTTTTATAGTGAAAGTACCAGCAATACATTTTCATAGTAAAAATATTACATTTTTTTGTAATAAAAATAAAACAAAATATTACCAGCAATACATTTTTGTAAGGAAAAAATATATAGTACCAGCAATCCATTTTTATAAAAGAAAGATTGCCAGCAACAATTTTTGAAAGAAATTACTAATGTTTCCAAGAAAATTAAATTTCGGCATTAAATGACTTATAAGGTCTTGATATTCCGTTACACAAATAAACAAAACGATTCAAGCGATTTAACTTTGTTCTTCGAATACTGCATTAAATTCCCTTAAGCGTTAGTTCTTCGGTTGCGTTAGGAGATTCAAACAAGCAATAATTGTTGAAAACTATAATTGACAATATAATTCCATGTTCTCTTTTCATATGTTACGGATTTTAATCAACCCACAACAAAGAAAAAGCCGAGAAAGGTTTTTAAATATAAAAATATAAAGTATTTTTTTTTATTTTCATGTTTTTTGCAATTCACTTGTTCATAGCGTGTATCAGTGTTAAAGTTCTTGCGTTAAAGTTCCTTGTTTGTAGTTGTTTATTAAGATAAAAAGAAATGTGATTTCTTCGTGTGTACATGTAATAAAAATAGGTAAGGGAGAAAGTGAGGAGGAAAGTAGTTTGGCGAGAAAGAGTGTTGAATGTCACGTAGCTTGGTGAGGAAGTGCCAATGTCACGTAGGTTGGTGAGGAAGACGGCGGAATGTCACGTAGCTTGGTGAGGAAGAGTACAAGTGTCAAGTAGCTCGGTGAGGAAAACGAGTGACTGAGTAAGGGAATCTCTAAGCTGTGGTGTCGTGAACTGATATTGCACGTTGCCGCTCCTTCTCCTGACTTACTAGCTTGTCTGGTCTGGTGACTTTGCTTATAGACTCTTCAAAATGTTCACGAAGCATTTTTTTTTATTGGCCGAAAAATATTAAATATTTATTTTCAAAGGATTAATTTATTAACCGGACGGATCCTCGGATTCTCCGACTCAAAAACCATTCTATTCTCATTTGATGTTTGTCTTTGTGTTCATTTCAGTCTTTACTGAAAAAAAAAAATCACCACCATTTAAAAAATCTTGTACACTTGAGGATAAACAAATAACAATAAATACATATTTTGTATTAAACAAAACTTTTTACAAAACAATTTAAATGAGATTACAGAAAGAAAATGTCCTTTTTTGTTTGTGCAGTGTAACCCGGATATAAGAGAGTTGTCGGGACCAGATAAGCAGTCTCTTATATCCGGGTTTATCTTATATCCGGGTTTGGTCTATTATATATACATTAACACAGGCTCTAATTTGGGACCAGATAAAATCTCTCTTATATCCGGGTCTCTTATATCCGTGTTACACTGTAGTGTAGAATGTGCGTATCTGCTTTATGTAGAGTTTATAATTGACTTACTGAGTAGATCAAAAGAGTTATTTTATTGGACAACGTGTGTTCGATACATTGAGCAGCGTGTGTTCGACCTCTTTTTATTTTTTAAAATCAATTCACTGCAAGCAAGCTGATAATGCGATTAAGATGCAAGGGGCTACTGGGAGTGAAAGAGAATGAAAAAGACTTAATAAGGAACCGAGAACCCAATCTTAAACAGAGAAACAAGGTATACACCATTAATCCTGTTCAAAAGACTGGGGAGGAGTGTGAACCAGACAATAGTTGATTCAAACGTGTTGTCAAGACTGCTTTTAAGACTTCTGTCCAGATATCATATGGTAATGTTTTTATATATGAATCTCTGTCTATATTAGATTTCCCTGTCTGTGAGTAGGCGGCCTGCGTGGGTGGTTGCTTGTGTTTATTGGCTACTGCTGTTTGTGAGTTGTGATGCTTGAAAAAAATAGTATGATTAAAAATTTTACTTTGTTAAATTAAGGAAAATGTCCCTACACACTCATACAATAAAAAATACAAATACATTTTTATAGTAAAAATACAAAAAAACACATTTTTATATAAAAAAGTTACCAACAATACCTACTTATAGTAAAATTACCAACAGTACGTCAATCAACATGAATGAACACTTTCATGAGATTAATGCATATAATATCCGATAATTTCTTAAAGAAATCAAACTATATTCCAAATATAACTTCAACAAAACTACAACATAAAACACACATATCATCGCCTCTAGCAATTATGTCCACACAAACATGTATATGCACGAAAGCTGAGTGTCATCTACCATGCATTCAATTGTGAAAGCAGAATAAATAACATATATCATATTTTTATTACTTCCCAAGATAAAATTTCGACATTAAATGACCCACAAGGAGTTGATGTGCCGTTAAACAAATGAAATCAATTCATAAAATCATTGTAGAATCATATAATTTTTCTGTTTAAGCAATGAAGAGAATTTTTGTAAAACTAACTAACAGATTTGTTGATTCATTTGTTTCTATTGTCTAACATATATGCTTTTAATGTGATGTCCCTTCGGGATATAGGTGATCATGGCTCTCCACACATTTCTTTTTTATATGCGAATTAGTATGACTTCTTGAGAAAGATAGTGTAGTGGTTCCCCGTTGCTTTCTCCACGGTTTTGAATTCAGGGATGTCCTTCTTTTATGATGGTTGCTATCCAAGGCTAGAGATCCTAGGCGTCTCTGTTATTTAACCCACAGGTGGAGCAGAAGTAGCATACAATATGAGATGAAAACAAACCTGTCTTCGAACATACTTTTACCGTTGGAAGTACTCATCTTAAACCTAGAATTTCGAGGACTGATTTTCAAGACAGGTAGGTCTTTGCCAGATTAACCCACTTGTCTGCCAAAGAACTTCTGCTAAATACTGCTAGATAGCGTTTCTAAAGCAGTTTATAAAAGGGCACAACAGTCACATCCTCTTTATTCTCTTTTTACGAACAGGATGCTTTAGAGATAAGACATGTCTCATTTCCTTAGGGAGGGAATATTTTGTCCCCAGCGAACCCCATGTCGCACTGAACAAAACACAGAATTGTACAGAGTATACAATACCCTAAGTTTACCTCACCACACACAGGCATATTTAATACTTCTACCGAACCAGCTGATAAAGAACTCTTCTCGATTATAAGTTTCTAAGAACTTTTCATAAGAACTACGCACATACGTACGTACAGTCAAGGTATGTCTACATAATGGCTGTCAACCCGTTTTCGAATACACACGTCTGTGACGCCTACTCAGGCATATCTGTGTTTCTTCAACACCCGCACAGCCGACCTCTATACTGCAACTATGATGTGCAGGTCTTATAGTTTCTGTGAGAGAATGCACAGTCAGGCGTGATCAGTAGTTTAACAAGGTCAGTACATTCGAACTCTCTGTCACGATGACTTGTGGCTTCGTCCTAGCACATCCATCAACGGATGGCGAACAGAATTGTCTATCCAGTTCCATACAAAAGGCTTGGGTCAACCAGTGCTATGGTTTTCTGACGGTTCCACGCACTGGGATCGTCTCCTGAAGCTGGTATTATCGAGATGGTGACTTCTTGGCCGACCCAACCCAGGTCTCATTGGTCGGAATACTAACATTCCAACAACTCAGCAACATCCCTACGTGCGCAACTTGATTCCCCATTTCCCATCAGTTCTAACATTCGCAGCTAAGACCCACTATGCTACGCGCATTGTCGCGAACCACCCTCATTCCCTCCGTATTCCATTGGTGAAATGCAAGTTCCACTCGAACAGATTCTTCCCACGAACCGCTACTTTGTCTTATGAAGAGTATCTTATGACAATATTCGTTTTCACCATATGTCGCCATATTTGGATATGGTGTACATTGGCCATGTGTCATGATTAAAAGAAAATGCACATCTTTATACATTTTGAATTGGACATAGTCCGACAATTTATTTAAAGACATTTTTGATATGTTTAACGTTCTTTTTATGTTAAGCATATCAAAAATGTCTTTAAATAAATTGTTGGACTATGTCCAATTCAAAATGTATGACGTCATTTGTTTACATTTGATACGCTAAGAGCAGATATGAATAGAAGAGATTCATGGAAGATTTAAGTTTAATGATAGTAAAATCGACCTTGCTAACCGGACGTTCTGTGGCCGAACGGTTAAGCCACGTCACGCGAAATGACGGTTCCGTATAGGATACAGGTTTGAATCCTGTCAAGGACGAATATTTTCTATGAAAATTTCTCGGACATTCAGGCCGGTAAATGTTATTTAATACTGTTTATTATAAACAGAGCATTTACTTAAATACTTGTATCTATAAAAAGTATGTTAAACATATTATAAATCTTTATATAAGATACAGAAGAATAAGATAAGAGTTGACGTTTCAAGTGTTTAATTCAAGTGTGAAAGTCCTGGAGGGAGGGAGAGAGAGAGAGAGAGAGAGAGAGAGAGAGAGAGAGAGAGAGAGAGAGAGAGAGAGAGAGTGTGTGTGTGTGTGTGTGTGTCCCCGGGAGAAAGTAAATATATATATATGTTTAAATGTATCTTTATTTTTCAGTGCGCCCACGTCGCAACTAAATGTGACACAAGGTCAGTTTAAAGTGGATTTAACGGTAGAAAATTTGCTCAAGCCTTCTTGGCACTTCTTCTTTTGGGGCGCAAGGTAATGACCCCAGCCTCCTCCTGAAGGCCGGTACTACCTGGTTGTCCCCCTTACACTTGAGTTGATATTATTTGATACTTTCTCTACAGAATGTATATGTATGTATCCAAGTGTAGTACTCACCTGTTTAACAATGTAAGTGAAGGAAAGTATCTATATTTTCAAATGTAGCAGAGGACTGCTTAAAAGGTGGTGAAAAAAAAGGCTGTATGTTTTTATATGTATCAGAAGGGAATTAGCCGTCTAAATTCGCTAGTGAATCGCGCAAGTTTCGTAATTCGGTTCTGGCTATGTTACGATGATCGCAGCATCAGCGAATGGACAACATTAATTAATCGATTCTGATTGCGGTTGATTTTCATTCTCGTTATATACATATTCATAGACCTGCTTCGAAAGTGTCGCTCCGCCTTGATTGGCACGTAACCTTATATCATGGATGTGAAAACTTTCTGATTGGTTGATTTGTTACCTGGCGAATCTGAATATACATCTATTTTTAGAACTGGTGAAATTTTGGTTTCCTTTTTACTGTTTATTTTTCTGTCACCACAATGAGACCGACTCCCAAGAGGATGTTTCCTCGATCGCTAGTCTTAACCTGTTCAAATCTGGGGTTAATCGATATCTTCCCTACATATCCTCATAAACTGTTCCTCTTACTGCTTACTCTGTAACACTCTACCTCGAGTGACTCTTGGGTCTTGTACTGGTTGAACATTATTGTAAAACATAGTTTGTTCAGATAAGAGATATGTTGTTAATTGTACGTAATTGTTTACATATTCATTCTCATTATCTTGTTTGAGGAGACTCCAATGCATATCCAGTATCTTAATTAATATTTTTTCATTCGTTTCCAATTTGAAAGGCTGGTATAGTCCAATCTTCAGTATGAATTTCATCCATTCTTATTATGTCTAAAAGCTAAGATTATTAAATATCAATACCAGACAAATATTTTATTTAAAACATAATAATTTACATTAGTAGATATGCCGTCCCACACCACCATCCCCAATAAGCACGAAACTACATCCGCGTCCTGGGTATGACGACAAACTACATGCGCATATTTGAAGCGGTGGTGTTGCTAACTATGCGTTTTTGAAACAATGATGTTGCCAACTATACGTTTTTTGAAACAATGATGTTGCAAGCTATACGTTTTTTGAAACAATGATGTTGCAAGCTATACGTTTTTTGAAACAATGATGTTGCCAGCTATACGTTTTTGAAACAATGATGTTCCCAGCTATAAGTTTTTGATATATCTAGTAAATACTGGATCTGGCATTAAATAACCCATAGTGGTTGATATGCCATAAAACCCCAAACAACCAACAACCAACCAATAAGCACGAGGAGCCAGGGGAAAAGTTTTTAAAATTTAAGTTTCTGATTATCAGTTATGAAACTTTTTGCCTCTGATCGAAAATTAAATGGTGAATAGAGATATTCCTTTCCCACTATTAATTCGAAAAACTGTAGTATTTTCATGTGTAAATGATTTGGTTTACACAAGTGTGAGAAATTTAACAGACGAGAGGACAAACAAACACGAAGGTATTAGATTTAATCAACGACATATACAAGAAGAAAAGAGGCGATTGCAAGCTTTTAGTTGAGCTTTCGGAGCCAAACTTATCTTAAAGGAAAAGCCCGCTTAATTTGATTCAAAATGTTAGCTTTACTTTCGACTAAGACGGCTCTAGTACCGAACACACGTCTTTCTTGGACGTTTTCCTGATTCCTTTTGAACGAATTGTCGGGTAGCATGAACGAAATTCAATGGAGGAGAGGAAAGTGAAGTTTTCTTATATTGTTTTCTTATTTCAATTTATTTTGCTTATTCTGAACTCGATTTTATTTAAGTGTATTCATTTTTGAATGGGTAAATGTATATTTTGGCCTGTAATCATCTTTTGCTAGCCTAAAGTGTATGGACAAAATTTGGAATTATTTGTACGTGTCGGAGTTAGCTCCTCAGTTCTTTAATCCTTCAACAGGTGTCCCTCTCCCCTGGCTATAAATACCGGCTGACCCTTCTCTCTCTCTCTCTCTTTCCGACTCAGGCCTTGGGCCGCCACCTTGCGTGGAGATGAGGTAAAATCTATCTTTTTCGACTTAGCCCTTGGGCCGCCACCTCGCGCGGAGGCAAGGTAAAATCTTTCTTTTTCCACTTACACCAATATGTGACCTCTCACAGATACAGCGTTTCCCAAATTCTGGGAACGCGCTAAGAACAATACACGTACGTACGAACACTCACAACACACACACATAATTTCTCCATACAAACACTATGTAACTGTTCATGTCTTTGTGTAACTTGTTATTAATATATATTTGTTTACACATGTATATCGGTCTTGTTTGTTTTCTTTGTCTTCTTTGGACTTAATTAAAGTCCAACATTCTCGTGTAGCTGAACCGGCCAGCAGGTAATTTTAACCTTCTGACATCTCTTTACATCATCACCCACAGCGGTCCGCTACATAAGTATATGTCACCATATTTCTTATACAAAAAAGTTCAAATAATGTTAATTTACTGCTTGATTTTATTTTGATAGAATATTAATTTATACTTAGTTAAATATTAAAGGATAATATCATACTGTCAGTTCCATAACTAACTACCCAAACGCATATATTCGGAGTTAATCTCCCTAATTTTATTTACTATTTATTTACTTTTTTCCTACTTGAGATAGGGTTTCCGGCTCCTTCTAAGGATGGCTTCGGCTTTATACTTCTAACGTCTCCGCCCAGACTCTGAAATTATATTCACGAGTTATTTATTTATCATTTCTTTTTACTTCCTTGACTCCTAATAGGAGTAGATATGTCCGCCTATCATTCTATTCATAATCCTCTCCGGTTTTTTTAACAGGTGTAGGCATTTATCGATTGTTTCCTGTTTAGGATTCGGTTTCCGGTTCCTTCTAAAGTCTACTTGTAACATCTCCGATTGAACTCTGAAATGTTATTCACTAATTAAATTTTGACCCTAGAGTTAGTTGTTCTCTTTCTTGATTAGCCACAAAACTTCAGTTCTTGCCTTTTCGTACGCTCATACAACTCCACACATTAACCCTCTACTTTGAGTGGTTCTTGGGCCTTGTATTGGGGAAACATTAGTAAAAAAAAATGTAAGCAAAAGAGGGAGAGCTGAATGTTGAGGTTTTTAGTGCCAACACTGGTTGGTTGGTAGAATGTGCGTGTGCAAGATAACTCTTCCGTTATAATTTTTTAATATAAGTCAATGTAAGAAGTTGCTTTAAATTGGAAAAAAAAATTATTTAAAATTGTATTTTGTTTTGGAGTGACTTGTTACTGGCCTATTTTATTTAAAAAAAAATAATTAAAATTTAAATTTGTATCCTCCCTCCAAAACCACAACCGATAGCCATGAGGGTCTAGGAAAAATATAAATTTTTATTTATAAATCCAAATTTCTAATTTTCAGCTTTTTGGCTCGAAAATTAAATGGTGAATAAAGATATTCTATAAAATTTTTAACTCCCTACCAAATCTAAATTCTTGTGTCAAACATAGTTAGTAGTAATAGTAAGGGGGGAAAAAAATTGACACAATAGGGCATCATCAACACACTTCGTCTTGTTTGGAATGTCTGCGACAATCTCATGGTATCGCCGCGTGTATCCGTCGCCGGACACAATATAGCCTTGTGGTGCCGTCCTGTAGCGATACCGACCCCAAGGGGTAATAAATATAGTGAGATGGCGACCCTCCTCACATAGAGGTACGCGATGATAACCATTCCAAGCATCGAGGACAGTTTTCTTTTTACCAGGGGGTACTGACCTTGCCTGGAGGAATGGCGATGGTGTGTGGTGCGTTTAACGAGTCGCGTGGGCATTCAGATCGACGGTGCGTCTGGGGTGGCCGTTTTTCTTTGCGCAGATCACCATCCTGGGACACTAGGTGACGGGTTCGTCAATGGTCACAGACTCAATGACACCCAATTTCACATCCCGATCAAGTCCCTTTTTGACGTCATCCCGCCAATGTATTCGAACCGGCACAGGTGTGTGATGCGCTACTGGTTCGGCGTCTGGGTTCACCATCAGCTTCAGAGGTGGACAGTTCATTATGGGTAGTGTTTGGTGTTCACAAGTATTGAATGTGCTGGCACCATACAAATCGAGGCGGAACTGCTGCAGCTTTTCACGGTTCTCGTCTGTTGCTGCAAATGACAGTGTGGTTGGCGCTGGTGACGGCGGTCGGCGTACTAGGCATCCACATGATGATTTACCTGTCCCATCTATGCTGGCGGCATTGTACGTAACATGCAGGGTAGGGAAGTCATTTATCATAATGCCAAAATCTACGCAGGCTTCCCTACTCAAGAATAGTTTATCTGACGAGGGTGTAATATACGTCATTTGTCTCGTTTCAATCAGTTGCCCACGTGGATCTCTGCTAGACAGGCGTAACAGGATGGCTCCTAAGATTCTGATACCGCTATTCGTTGCCGTATCAGGTCAGACTCGCGTAAACCAAGACGGTGGATCACTTTTAGGCCAGCCAGGCAGCTTTGGCAACCGGTGTCGGCCATGGCCGACACACTAACGGCTGTAGAACGTGCCAGTAGTTTGATGCCTAGGGTTTTGTGATCTCCAGAAAGAACCTCTACAGTCAGATTGATAAATAGCTGAGGTTTTGAGTTTCGCTTGATCCAAGTGTTGGATAGGCTGTCATATACATGGTGGTCTAGTGGTATGCTGACTTGTTGTCGACCACGATGGCTGCTGTTTGTACTGCAAACCTTATCGTCGGATGAGCCGTCTTTTGCGTTACACAGAGAATTAAAAACGGCATTTCCTTTATTGAATCGCTCCGTCTGTGATGGTTTTCTGTCATTAGGCGTGTCTTTACTACGGCACATGGTTTCAAAGTCGTTGTCTCGGTGGCAGCGCTCACATTTGTGACCAAAGGCTGTGCACTGGTTTCTGCGGATGCGTGTGGCGCTTTTCATGCCATGGCCGCGCTTGCCACAGTACGAGCATGGGCCCTGTTTATCCTCATCCGGTGGATGCTTGGTTCTCTGATAAGATGAACGTGCAGCCTCCATTGAATAGGTGATCAGTAGTCTTGAGGCTGATCTCTTCCCAGCTTCTTTCGCTTCAATGAACTGGAATACCTCCTCTTATGACATATCCTGATTTTTATCTCCTAAGAGGTCTACTTGGATGTCAAGATCGGCAATTCCTCGGCTTATTACGTCGCGCACAAGGGCATCGGTGTAATTCACGTTGTACTTGCAACTTGAGTAAGTGATGACGAACTTTCAGATATCTGCCTGTCCACGTAGGCGGGCACCAAAGTGTCATACCGGTTCGTCTGGATCCTGTCGCATGTTGTGCAGTGTTACCCTTGTTACCATTGTGTTTTCCTCGCGAACAGCTAGTTTCCGAATGGCACACATGACTACATCTATGGTTTTATCTGTAAGGTTGCCACCTGATGTGCGAGTGAGATCTCTGCGTAGTGGTTCATCGCAGCACTCGAGAAGTTGGATCACCGCTTCGCGCCGTGATACCTTTGTGGCTGCCACGTAGTCGACCCAGCGTGATTGAAAGTAGGTCCAGTCCTAGCTAGAACCAGCGGCGGTTAGAGTTGGCCGTTTGACTTTCTCAACAGGGGTGGCCTGAGCAGAAGTACCAGTAGTGTGAACGGCACCATGGGTTGTTATGAGTGCGGTAACAGTAGCTGCGTCGAGATCTGGTGTGGTGTAGTCGCAATTAGGGAAGGGGCACTGTACTGCAGGCATGGCGATTTAATCGGTACTGGTGAAGATCTTGTTCATAAATAAGAATGGAATCTATTTGTTCTGTAAACGTTTATTGTCTACTGACAATGAACAAGACCTGAAAGAGGTAGAAACACAATAGTAAGAATTACATCAAACATAGTAATCCTCTAATAAGAGAGAGATATAATAGTAAGAATTACATAAAATATGGTAATCTTATAAAAAAACTTCATCCAATTTTTGATACCACGTCTCTCATTGGTTAGTATATACGAAAAACATAATTTTCCATAACTTGAAATGGATTCTTAACAATTTTGGCGATTTTTAACCGCCGAGCCTAAAAAAAAGATATACAAGTGTAACAATTTTTTCTAGAAACCGTCTGGCCTTCATAAAAATACACTTGTCTCAAAAGAAGGTGGACTAAAAACAACCTAGACGATTAAACATTTAAACTTTTTAAAGGCTAAGATTTTTAAAGTTGTTAAAAAAAAGTTTTATAATTCTACTCTCTCTATCAACTCGAGAAAGTCAATGTAAGAAGTTACTTTGAATTTAATAATAATAATAATAATAATAATAGTGATAAAGATTATGATGTCGTTTATAATTGTATTTTGTTTGAAAGTGACTTTTATCGATGTTTTATTTTTTTTTAAAAATTACATTCGTAGATATGCCCCGCAACGCCACTGACAGCTTTAAGAAAAAAATATAAATTTTAATTTTTAAACTTTTAAGATTTTTTAAGTTTTTCCCAAGAGCATGTAGAATCGTCCGTATTTTTCCACTCACCCCGTTTAAAGGTGGAATATTCCATAAGAGCTAGTTTCGACCAATCAACACCACACATTGCGAAACTCGGCTTATTATTGGTCGAGACGCCCCCAGGATATTTTTGCCGCCAAAGCCCTGGGAGCCGGTCCAAACTTCTCAGAGTAAATAAAAGGACGAATCTCAGTCCAATTCACCAGTCAGCAATTCACCCTTAGAGAGATTTCTACAGAGATCCACGCGTGTCTACATCTTGACTTAAAGGACTTTTCGCGCGTCAACACCTGACTCAACCTTCAACCTCTTTCTCTCTCTCTCTCTGAAATCTTTGTACATTTCTAAAATAGTGTAATCTACACTACTAAACAGAAACTGATATTTAAGCATTTACATAAAAAATACAGTCCAAGGTGAATAACTCTGCCAAAACAAGAACATACAAAATTCAGCAAAAAATCTCGCAACTACATTACTTTAAAATTTATCTCTTGATAAATTTTCCTTAAAATTTTATGTGAACACTTTTGCTAAACAAAGGAACATTTCCTGAACTTTGAGTTCATAAAATACTTAATACAACTTTTCTTCGAACAATCAAATATTCAACTGAAACAACACTTTTTCCAAATTGTATTATAATTTATTTGTATATAAATATTCAATGTTTGTTTCTAATTGAATTCACGACTACCTTTGTTTCTTTGTTCAATATTGCCTTTGAGATTTATTCAATTTGTATGTCTACGCTAAAATTGTTGTGATTAACATGAAGAACATGCTTTTCTCGTTTATTATTACAAACCAAAAACCCTTCTGATTTCACACTAATTCATAGCAATCCCAACAAGGATACAATTCTTAAATTTAAAAAGAAACAAATCAAAAGAGTTATTTTATTATTTTCATTTATCTTTATTTGTGATTGTTAAACTTTTTTTCCCATTGCTTTTACATTTTCCCCCTATTTTGCAGCCTACGGTGCTAACTTATTCATTTTCTGGTGGTTATTTAGCCTCGTGCAAGGTAAGTAAATTGAATTTTTCTTTCTATTCAAAGCAAATGCATAAGATTTTCTTTTTTGTATGATGGACGACGGCAATAATTATGAAAGTAGTAAATAAATAAACTGCTGACAAATAATCGTGGAACAAGGAGTTATTTCCCTTGATAAAGTAATAGTTCACTGAATAAAGGGAGAAAACAAATTTAAAACAAGACGTATGGCGTAATGTGTGTAGGTTCGGAATGAGGAATATCGAGATCGAGATCATTACATTCACTTTCGCACAAATCCCTTGGGTAAGGTATGAATTCATCTCTTCTCCACCAACTATGGATTAAATAGCAGGGCAGAATGGATGCTCTAGCCGTGTTTGATAACCAGTATATAAGGACAACTATGAATTCAAAATTATATGCATCCATGGTCTGGCATCTACTAGAATTGTAGCAAGGTCCGCTCAGCATAGTAGGTGTCCGTTTACCTTGCAAGATAAAGGTAGCACCCTGTTTAGTTAAAATGCAGTCCCTTTGTTGGTGAGACTAGAGTGACCTCTCCAGGGCGTAAGCCTGAGCGATGATATATAAAGACCATGTGCTGCCCAAACGACATGGTACCTTTCTCATTCTCGGCCGTACCGACAAGATCCAAAGGAATACAGGGCGTTACATATGGGACCGGCTTGGCTGTAGGAGTTGCTGAAAAGTTATCAGTGTTAACAGCCAACCGCCTTCTGTGTTTGGATATGATTGCAAGTCAGCGGAGGTTTAAAATCAGTGTTTTTCTTCCCCTAAATGAACTGCTTTCTTAGGCTGTCGAGCTCTATCTACCCGAAGCAGCTGGTGATGAGGCGCCAGTTGTCCGCCTTCGCCCATTCTCCGGCTTGGGGCTGTACTTAGTTGTCAGATGCTATTTAAGACGCACGCCACGGAATCATTTTATAGACAAAACTTGGGTGCTGAACAAACACAAATGGGTCTGAGCAGATGGACATGCAGAAAAACGAGCAGCCACACCGAAAAATAGCCTCGTCAGATCAATACTTTCACATGGATATCACCCATGACGCCGAAATCATACAGAAATACCTAAACTGTCAGCTGTATACAACAGATTTTTCAGATCAATGATTAAAAATAACTTCAAAGGAATGAAGCGTGTAGGTCTTAGTGAAGACCATTTTTCTTTGAACCTCGTGGACTGATGTTACAGAATAACAAAGAATAAAATGTGTCAAAATAACAGAAACCACATCACTTGAGGACTTTCAACAGCAGCAACAAATAAAACGAATAGCACATGTAACTCGAAGTAAAAATAATGACATAATATTCACGTTGCACACTATTTCGAAGAAAAGGATAGGACTGAAGCCCCCCATCAGTACTGGACTCGAGAACCCTTTTTCCTAAAAAATTGTTTCAAGAGAAAGATCTTTTAAAATTCAACCGAAGGTAGCACTGGCTGCTTGGTCAAAGAATACTGAATGTTTCCTTATAAAGAAACGGTTAATATTACCATTACCATTATCAGAAGAAAAGTTCAAGAGGTTTAGACATTGTAACTGATTTGTTGTTTTTTACGGCTTATCAACCTTTTGCGGATTATTTAAAGGCAGATAATATTTTTTTAAGATTTTAAGAATGTTTTTTTTTGTGATAACAATGATTTACTGATATTACCATGATATACACAACCTACCAATTAACCCGTAGCTAGTTGGGGGGGGGGGGCAGAAGAGGTGGATTCATACTTTTCCCAAGGGTAAAAGTGAAGATAAGCGAGCCCGACTGGAATTGGAACTCTGATTTCCTGTTCGTAGCCCTTATCCATTAAAACACTCGCACATCCAAGTTTACAGCTGGTATTCCCAAGCGGTCACCCAATCTAGGTACTAACCAAGCTTGAGGTTGCTTAACTTCGGTGATCGTTCGAGACGCGGTGTTCCAACGCGATATGGCCGTAAGGCTTTAAAGGTTGTGATAAAAATAATAGAGAAATTCAAAAATGGTTTTAAGTGATTAATAATAATTAATTTGCTGTTTGGAATTTTTATTAATGTGAACCGTTTCTATTCGAATGCTTTCCACTTTAACCAACTTTTATTTTTTGGGTGTTGTTGGTTGGTTGATTTTGTTTAGCGGCATATCAACATCTCTATGGGTTATTTAATGCCGAAATCTACATATTTTGAACACAATGTTATGCTTTAACCAAAAATATTTCGAACGCAATTGTATGCCAGATAAAATGTATTGTTGGTCATTTTACTATAAATATGTATTGTTGGTCATTTTACTATAAATATGTATTGCTGGTCATTTTACTATAAATATATATTGTTGGTCATTTTACTATAAATATGTATTGCTGGTCATTTTACTATAAATATGTATTGCTGGTCATTTTACTATAAATATGTATTGCTGGTCATTTTACTATAAATATGTATTGCTGGTCATTTTACTATAAATATGTATTGTTGGTCATTTTACTATAAATATGTATTGCTGGTCATTTTACTATAAATATGTATTGCTGGTCATTTTACTATAAATATGTATTGTTGGTCATTTTACTATAAATATGTATTGCTGGTCATTTTACTATAAATATGTATTGCTGGTCATTTTACTATAAATATGTATTGTTGGTAATTTTTTATATAAAAGTGTATTGATGGTATTTTTTACTATAAAAATGCATTTTTATACTTTTATTGTGCTTTGTTTTTGTTTGGAGGTTTAGTATTTGCCCATAGCTGGGACCCTAACATGACTACCATCCCGGGTCAGGGTGAACTTTAGAACAAAAACAGTTAAGATGTGGTTCCACAGCCCTCAAAACCTCCAATCTTCCGATCAGAAGCCTTGCTGCCAGATCGTCATACCCAGGACTGATAAATAGATAAATATAAACAGAACGAGATAGATAGATAGTATACTTAATCTAATTTGAAACAATCAGTGATTACTTTTTTAGCAGAAAAACGTAGTAGAAAATAAGATAAGCATTTCTTAGCTACGGTGACTCGTTTCTCAGATGTTGATTTATGGCATTGACAGCTGAGGTCAGGAGAAGTCATCGGATGGATGAACAGAAGTGACAAAATGTACGAATTTTAAGAGAACTTATTTAACTACACAATAATTTTTACAAATTAACAAATATTTTAAGCAATCTAATATTTTATTAATTATTAGGTGCTTTAGAGATATAAACTTATGTTTGACGATGCTTTCTACAAAAATAATAAAATTTAAAATAACAATAAAATAAATTTAAAATTTCATAACTAAGATAATATAAAAATTAATATAACATAAAATTTCATAAATAAGAGAGGTACCTATAATTTTTACGTACATCTCTCATAAAAATTTATGGTATTTTATTTATGATTAATTTTTATATTATCTCAGGAAATCTTAAACTACCCTTAAAACACGTGAATTTTAATGATAATGTCATGAATATCCGTATTTATAAAAAGGCATGTTTATACACACCCAGAAACAATGTAAAATTCTTTTTAAGTACTGTTGGTTTGCAAATTGTAATAAGCTTTTAGATCTATGATTAGTAAAAATAATTTACGAGATTGAAACTGAATTTTAAAAGATTTAACTACTATATAAATTATTCTAATTAAAATTGTAAAAAAAAAAAAAAAAAAAGAAAACAATTCTTGTAAAAATTCATTTCTTTGCTTCAGGCAATATTATCCTTGACATATATTATTCATAAAAGCCATTAAAAGCATTTCTAATTTAATAATGTCTTAGTTTTATTGAGTTTTATGTTACAATTCAGAGCCGATTTTTGGTAACTGGGTAATTCGATTTTCCAAATAAATGGATGATTTATATTCATCAAATACTTCTGCTTTTAACTAATTTAATAAATAAAATTTACAACGCTGTATTTCTCGAGTTTTCATAAAATTAAGTGAGTGTGGGGTGGGAGATAACAGATTTAAAATATATTTTTACCAAGACTTTCTAAAAAAAAAGCATTTCTAAAATAATTTAATTCATTTGTGAATATAAGTTCTGACAGTTTCCTTAAAATCTGATAATTATTTGATTTTTGCAAGAATTTCCAAATTAATATGTATCACTGCAAAAAAGACGCTAAAAATATCCTATACTAATCTTTGGTACCCCAACCGACGCAAGAAAAACAAAATTTTTAATCAAAATTTCGAATATTCTAAAAAGGATGAAAAAATTTAATAAAATAATCAAAAAATACCTCTTAATACTAACATAAACATTTTGACGATAAAACTTTGTTTACATTAACTTTGGAAACCTTTTTCATCAGGGTATATTCTTTTTTAGCGAAAAAGTGGTGATACCTATTAAAAACTATTTCATCTGTCAATTGTTGCTCTATAGGCAGTATGGCAAGATTTCTCAACCGCAAGGTCCTCATAAGTAATTCTTGATCAGTCTTAGTTTCGAAAAACTTTCCCGACGGGTAGCAACACTAACAGCAATTGTGAGGAAAATCTGCAGCATTATTACTATATTTGGAACCGAATTCCCAAGGTTATACTTTTGCAAAAGTTCAAAGAGGCCTTCTTTTCACATTTATATTCCGTCTTTAATGGGAGCAACAGCAATAAAATGCTGAAGTCTTTTACTCTCAACAAGGAACTCCTCTTTATCAATGTCGTCCTGATCAATGTGATACCCATATTTAACATCCAAAAGATTCAACGGGGCAAGGGAGGTATATTTCTCAGCAGGTTCATGAAACTGTTTGAAATCTCGAAGTTATTTCTTGGATCAATATGTCCAGCGTTCATACAAGAATAAAATGTCCCAACAGAAAATATTAGTAAAATTTTGTTTACTCCCTTGAAGATGATTTGTAGCTTGTGTTGTTCAAAGTAACAAACAAAGATAGTTGAAGTAAATAGGTTTTTCTGCTTGGTGAGAGAGTACTGTTTAAGTCTTGTTGTGTAATTAATAGCTTACAATAGATAGGCCAATATATATGCCATAGATTAAAAGGTCCTTCAACTGGAGTACAGTCCCGACATTAAAACCAATATTTCAATACAGACTATACAGGCTTACAGCCTACAGGAGACAAGTTTACTATTAACGTAGCTTTCAGTTAACGTTTGATTTTATTTTTAATACAAATAGTAATATGCTCACTATAACACCCAAAAGAGTCCTGGGTATGACGATAAACTACTACATCCAGCAGCAAGGTCTCGAAGATTGAAGGTTTTGAGGACTGTGAAACTACCTCTTAATTGCTGTTGTTCCTAGGTCCATTCTGACCCGTGGTGGTAGCACCTATTAGGGTCCCAGTTATGGTCAAATAAGTAACTCATAAAAAAAACCTATGAAAGTACAAAAATACATATTTATTGTAAAAATACCAACAATACACTTTTATATAAAATATTACCAACATTACATATTTATAGAAAAATTACTAACAATACAATTTTAAAGGAAAAAAACCTGCAATACAATTTTATAGTGGAATTAGCAACAATGCATTTTGTAGCAAAATGACCAACAATACATTTTATCTGTAGTTGAAGACATACAATTGTGTTCAAAATATATTTAGCTGAAGCCATGAAGCTGTGTTCAAAATATTTAGATTTCGGCATTAAATAACCCATAGAGGTTGATATACCGCTAAAAATAATCAACCAACCAACTAATTATCTATCTATCTATCTATCTATCTATCTATCTGTGCGTATATATATATATATATATATATATATATATATATATATATATATATATAAAGAAATTCCCTGGGGAAATAAATTATAACCAATGGACCCTTAAAGTTGTCTGTTTTCATTGAATTAATCACTCTGATTTAACATTGAGCTCTCTGGATTTCATCCTCCTTGGGATTATCCATACGGATTACCATGATTTTCATTAACTAAATATATATATATATATATATATATATATATATATATATGACTTTTAGAGTGCGTCACTGTGAAATATGTATATGGGTCAGGGGCGGCAAACTCAAATGCTGCTCCGAGTGGCATACTCGCTTTGCCACTGCGGGTAGAAACAGATTTATTTTATATTTATTCTTAACCAAGCTACATAGAACAAGACTCTTAGCTTCCAATACATGATTCTAAATTCTGAGTTACGCATGCAAGTTGTTAGAAAAGAAAAGACCAGCAAAGCTTCTCGATCATTAGTTTCAAAATTACAAAAATTGAAATTTTGATTTGAAAATCATTTATTTTTTTATATTCTTCTTTCAGTATGTGGTCAAAGAGTAGCCAAATATTTTCGGACGATAAAGTTTCGGAGCTGGACGTTTTCCTTCAGTAAGTTTATGGAAACTTGAATCGTTTTCACCCCTGGAAACCATATTCATAAACAAAAAACAAAGGAGTAACGTTGTAATGCAAAACAAGTTTGTTTTTTTTTTAATATCCGCCTATCTTTCCTTTTCGTTTTCATTTGCGCTTTTGTCACTATAGTTTGAACATTACCGCGGGAATCACCTTTTTCGTTACGAGGTTTTGTTTACGAGGTTATTTCAGTAAATATTCAATGACTCCTGATACATTTGTCCCGCAAACAATTTGGCGGACTGATGTGAGTCCGGGTAATGATAACTAATTTAAACAATATAACAATAATAACAATAATTTAAAACAAACGACAATTAAATACAAGACAAAGGAATCTGCTGTTTACACTATTTACATTGTTTGGACCCTTGTCCTCATCTCTGTTGTCATATTCACATGGCCCAGTGGATAAAAGCGTTGGTTGAATCAAGTGACTTAACCCAAAGAGTTGTTAGTTCAATATCTTGCTACTGCAGTTGTGAACAAAAACTTGTAAAGTTAACTTAAAGAGAGAAACGAGACACCCGGAAGAGGTATGCCACGTGGAACTAGAACAATCTATCCCGCTGGACGAAATAAAGGCTTCAGCTCGAAATTCCAAACACCTGAAGAAGGTCGGAGCGTACAACGACTGAAACGTCTTGAATATGGCATCAAACATGACGACAACAGTCCGAACAATGAAAATAGCGTAAATATTTACAATACCTCATCTTAGATATATAGACGGATAAAGAAATCTACATAAATGTGTACGCAATTGAAAGTAAAGGAAAAATTTAGCTATTAAGAATTTACTCATTTGTGTGTAAAAGCGTGTGTGTGAGAATTCAGTAGTCAGTCGACCGGGGAAACAAATGAGTCCCAGCGGAGACATCTTACCTACATTTTATTACATCTTGGAGATATTTTTATAATATCTCCACATCGGTATTCAGGCATTTGTCAAACCAGCATGACCATTAAAAAAAAATGGTAAACTTCTTTCTTTCTTTCTTTCTTTCTTTCTTTCTTGTATTGTTTTTGAGCTCTTTCTTATTTGATTTGGTTTTTCTTTCTTTTTTTCTTTTCTTTCTTTCTTTCTTTCTTTCTTTCTTTCTTTCTTTCTTTACTCCGCGATGCGATACCTCAAAATTATTTCCCGCTTTAATCCTCTTTCGCTTCGATCATCCTTGAAGTAACGACGATATCAAAGCGTTTCGTTAGCCTTCGGTTGTTATAAGATACAAGTGCTGATTTGTTTAACCTATGACGTTGGAAGTCTTACGCCTGTTATTTTGCGAGCGTCCATCGTTTGCGATCATTAGAATACTTTTCAGTTTCACTTTCATTTATTTTGGGTTTTTTAAGCTCTTTCTTTCTTTTTTGTTTCTTATTTTACTTTTTATTTTTATTTTACGCCTTTTCTTTTTTATTTGTCTTGATTTTAAGTTCTTTTTTCTTTCTTTCTTATTTGTTTTTTAATTTTTTCTTTCTTTTATTTTTTTTCTTTCTTATTTGACTATTCGAAAGTTCTTTCTGTTTTTTATTTGCCTTTCTTTCTTTCTTTCATTTTTTCTTTCTTTCTCATTTGTCTTGATATTTAAAGCGCTTTCATTTATCTTTCTTTCGCAATAATTAAAGTATTCTTTTTGTTGATTCTTTCAGGTCATTTTCTTCCTTTGTCATTTCAAAAGAACGTAGAGGAGTTACATAATGGTAAGCATTCACTATATGTCCACATATATAAAAAGCAATTCATATCTATCTATCTATATATCTATATATCTATCTATCTATATATCTATCTATCTATCTATCTATCTATATATCTATCTATCTATCTATCTATCTATATATCTATCTATCTATCTATCTATCTATCTATATATCTATCTATCTATATATCTATCTATATATATATCTATATATATATAATGTGTGTAAAAAGCAACATAAAAGCAACAAAAATGTGATAAAGAACTACAAGTGAAGAATTAATAATTGATATTAATACTAATTTTTCTAGGGTATTAGGATCATTAGGAAAATAAAGAATAAAAGCTATATTATTAGGACTGGATATTCTGTGACTAATAGTCTTCGTGACCTAATTGTTAATGCAGCTGCCCCGAATAAGTAAGTTTGCTGAGGAAGTGTGATATCTTTGAAGAGAATCAGTACATTTCAATTTTTGTAAAAGACAATAAACGCCGCAAAAAAAGAGAAAATATTTTCTCACTCTGAGTGTTGGCTTGACAAGCCACTAAAAGCCGAGTGTTCTATAACCGTAATGACAGCGTGAATTGCAGTGAAAAGTAACAGAAATACTGCACCGACAGCACAAAGCACGGAGGAAGAAATTGAAAACTTTTATTGTACACTCGACAACGCCAAAACTCGATGCAAGTTGAAGGAAATTTATAGGAGACTTGTAGTAGGGAAATAACGAGATGGTGAAATAGTTGACAAATTCAGACCAACAACCCCTAATGAACGGGAAAAAATGTGTCCTCTGCTGCATGACGAATGATCAAGTAGTAGCCAACGCCTAGTTTAAAAAACACACAACACTTTTATGGGCAGAGGAAACGAAGAACCAAATCAATTCCAGTAATATGTAACCTAAGAACGAAACTACAGAACTTGCAGCGGACCAAGGCAGCACTCAGATTGCAACACGATAGACTCTAGAATGATCAGAGTTTGAAAGAGATGTATAGTAGGCATCCGTCTATCACGAGAGATAAAGGTTGTGCCCTGTTTGGTCAAAATTCAGTCCTTTGGTAGCGAGACTGGAGGACGTATGCTGGCCAGACTGCATATTTCCTGTCTCTCGCTCGTACCGACAAGATCCAAATTTTGTTTTTGGTTCCATCATTTTAATAACAAAAGCGATGGAAACAAAACAAAACGAATCTAAATGAAATCGGCTAGATTATACATCCAAACCAATGAAAGAAGAAATCATCTTTAAATTTAAAATTACAAGAGTAGGTTTGTGCGCATGTGTAGACGTAAACATAAACTTAACCCGATGAAGTCCTCAAGGATGGAACGCGTCACACGAAATCTTTTTTGAATTTGTCATACATCTTTCCCCCAAATTGTTCTTGATATATAAAAATGTATATATCCTTATCATATATATATATATATATATATATATATATATATATATATATATATATAGGAATAAAGTTTGAACATAGATCGCCAGTGAGCAAACATAGGCGATCCCATTATTGAATTAAGTAGACCACGTGACCATAGAGGCAACGCGTATATGTAGGAATTAGCTGACGACTAACGATCTCTATTTCTACTCTGTCCTCTATTACTATACCGACCGCTATTCCTAGCCTATCTTCTATTACTATACGGACCGCTATTCTCTATACTCTACGCTATTCTCTATTCGGATCAATACGGTGATTACTGTTCGAGCGAGTATTATCGAGAAATTACTATTAGTTCGAGTGCTATTCAAAGTGACACCAGTGTTGTTCAACGGCGTAACTATAGTTGTATCTGCCATTACAAATTCTCTACTACAACGAGCATTACAAAAGTGACAACGAGTATTCGTTGGAATCACAAAAGGGTCAAACAAGTGTTCGTTGACATCACAATTGTGATGTCAACGAACACTCGTTTGACCCTTTTGTGACAATATATATATATATATATATATATATATATATATATATATATATATATATATGGAACCTTAAAGTGGTCTGTTTTTATTTAAATTATTAACTCTAATTTACATTGAGCTCTCTGGATTTTATTCTCCTTTGGGTCTACCCATACGGATTAGCTAGTTTTTCGTAAACTAAATATATACAGTGTAACCCGGATATAAGAGAGTTGTCGGGGCCCGGAGAAGAAGTCTCTTATATCCGGGTTTATCTTATATCCGGGTTTGGTCTATTTTGTTTAGGTAAGTATGGCTCTAATTTGGGACCAGAGAAAATCTCTCTTATATCAGGGTTTCTCTTATATTCGGGTCTCTTATATCCGGCTTACACTGTATATATATATATATATATATATATATATATATATATATATATATAATCTCTTTTCCTGTACTTAATCTATATAGTAAATTGTCCTACAAACACATGCACAATACGTTTGTTTTGATGTAAGAGTTTCCAAACTATGACTCGTAAGCCACTTCCGTCTCATCAAAAGATTTTGTCTTTTTATAATTATCACATTTCTCTTTCGATCTGAATCATATGCTAAAGCAAGAAAAAATGATCCCAATAAAACATATACATTCATTTATAAAGGTTTTTTACATTGACTAACGAAAAGTAGTAAAATATACGACTTGACTCTCGTACTGAAAGGTTTGTGGGTCGCTTAATTATTACATGAGTACGGTTTTAACCACAATGCTTCTAAAATCCTCTATAATATTAAATATATAGTAGCTGAAGGATAAGACTGATCCGTTAATCTGTCGTGCGAGAAGTAGTAGCAGTTGCCCGCTTCACCTACCTAAACCTAGACCATATCAAGTGAATTTGTGACTAATATATATATATATATATATATATATATATATATATATATATATATATATATATATATGTATTGGAAAGAAGAATTCATGCTTTCATTTCTTGCTGTGACGTTTTAACCCCCACATTATTTTTTTACTAAAGTTCATCCAATACAAAGCCTAAGATACACTCATGATAGACGATTGCTTAATTACTTTGAGTAATATAAGAGGAAGTGTTACGAAGTGAAGATTATGAAGATATGGCGGATAGATAACTGCTGACCCGAGACTTGAAGATGTTATGATTGTAATGTTCTTGGAAGTATCCATGCGGGAATCTGTTCCACAAAGTAGCATTCGCAGTAGAAATCACTTCTTTCCGAAGGAATACGTAAGAAATGGGGGTGATTCAACTCTGTGGAAGTAACTGAGCTAGTGGTGCTAAAGAATGGAGTTCGTTGAAACATTTGCCATAGTAATAGTGATAGAATAGTGAAAAGCTTGCGACATTTAATATGTGGGGAAAGAGGCTGCAGGGTGGAAAATAAGCCATCCCTCACAATTCTAGGTAAATGTCAACCCAGATATGGCAATAATGCTATACAGAAGAACATCGGTTCTCGAACGTCTTGCACGTCGAACAAATTGGTTTTCGAACAGAAAATTTGAGATGAAAGTGCCTCGGTTTTCGAACAAATTTTCGGTTCTCGAACAAAATTGCCGAATCGAGTTTAACCCGGACGGAATCATTTCTGAGTCGACCGCCGTATTGTATATATTCGTGTGTTGTGGCGTGCTTTTCTTTTCCAATTTTATTGTACTGTGACTTTTTTTCTCTACATTTATTCCTATTGATAAAATAGTTTCGGTTTACGAACACTTCGGGTTACGAACGGTCTTCAGGAACGAATTAAATTCGTGAACCGAAGTTTCACTGTACTCTGTTTTTGGAATCATTCGTTCCCTTGTGAACGTGTAGTATGATGCTGAAATAGATGTGCACGCAATTCACAACGGACCACCAAAGAAGCCGGAGGTCAGTCCCGGCTACCGGATGGAGAAGCCCCTGCCTTCACATCTTTCGATTTCGCAAGCGTGGGAAATATTTGTAATACACATGGTTATATAAGCAACCAACTCGGAGAGGATTCAGGATAGTCTTTCACACATTGGAAACAGAATGTAAGAACCACGATTCGGACGAGACGGTGGGGCTGTTTATACTACTGACTGTAATCGAGGAAGACAGATGCTGAATAAATGTACCGTGAAATACGAAAGATTCAAGTCCTGTGTTATCATAAGTAGTTAGGAACAACCTGTTTCATTACAAAAGGCATTTCCCAGTTTTATAATGCATATCGATGCAAACTGGAGTCCAAACACAACACGGGTGATTTGTCGACTTGGAAAAAGACTGAGAGTGGGCGTTGGGGTACGTTGACATATATACTAAATCGTTGGCTGAATGTATAGGTGTGTTTAGAAAACTCATTGACAGGTCTAGAAACTACTGAAACAGCGGTTATAGATTTAATTATATTCTCACTTCTCGCTATTGCATCATTGACTCGCGAGTGTTTAATCTGAACTTTAGCGCTGTCAATGCTGGATTAAGGTGATTACCTACAAACCTATGGCTTAAAATTTCCCCACAATCTGTCTTCCGTATATTTATTTCTTGACTATTCAACCATATCGCATTTCGTTTTCTAACTGGCTTAACTGAAAAGTGTAAGGATGGAAGTGCCTGACATGGCTTTTCGTGATTCAGCAATTGTCATGTATGACCTCATCGCAAGCAAAGGTTGGTCAGTTTTGTGGTCATCTACTATTCAATTGTTTATGAATTAGCATGCGTCCGAGGAAAAGAAAAAAAACTCTATCGATGTATGCGTATTCATACGAGTTATAAGTTACAGTGTAACACACACACACACACACACACACACACACACACACACACACACACACACACATACACACACACACATACACACATATATATATATATATATATATATATATATATATATGGCCTTAAGGTTATATTTACCAGGGTAATGTTTTACCATTGCTGGTATTTCCTTTCAGGTACGCCTCTCTCTTCTTTTGTTTCTAACAGGTTAATGATAGGAGTCTTGAAGTGGAGTCATTTGTAAAGGACTGTTTTCTTTTCTTTATTTGTAAGACAAAGGTAGCAGTGTTTTTTTTTTTAGTTTTGTTGAAGTTTATTTGACTTGAAATTATAGCGAAAATACATTTATTGGAGAAGACAAAATTTTATATATATATATATATATATATATATATATATATATATATATATAAAATTAATGTATATATATAAGCATTAAAATATATAAACATAATATATATACATATATACAAATAAACATAATATATATAGAAACATTATATATATATATAAATATAATATATATATATATATAAATAATGTATATATATATATATATATATATATATAGGCATAATATATATGTATAAAGATGCATTATATATATATATATATATATATATATATATATATATATTAGGTACAGGAAAGTTCTCTGCTTGGTTTGCTCACCCAAATCTAAACAACTGGGAGATTTTAAAAAAAATCGCTTCTCTTCCTTCAGGCGGCGATGAAAGGGTAATTCTTTCTCAAGTGAGATGGGAGAAATCGCGGGGATTCAAAACCCCATTGCACTAAGAGAGGTGAGGCTGGTCGAATATCAACGACATCAGTACAGTCATCGCAGGGATTGGGCATTTCTAATAAATGATTTTATTATAAAAATGCATTGTAAATGATTTTATTATAGGAAAGCATTGTAAATGATTTTACAGTAAGAATGCATTGTAAATGATTTTACAATAAGAATACATTGTAAATAATTTTAATATAAGAATGCATTGTAAATGATTTCATAATAAGAAAGCATTGTAAATGATTTCATAAGAATGCATTGTAAATGATTTTACTATAACAATGCATTGTAAATGATTTTACTATAACAATGCATTGTATATTATTTACTATAAAATGCGTTGGAAATGAGTTTACTATAATAATTTATTGCAAAACGGTTTTAATGTATTTTATTGTAATTAGAGCTAGTTATATTATTAGCACCTGTATTATTTATTAAGCAAATGCAACTCATTCACTGTTGTTATTCCTTGACACTGGAATGAAGTTTTTCAAGTGTTTTGCATGCCTGACATAGGCTCTCATGAAGATAATAAAGCCTATATAGGGGACACTCCAACGATTACATTAATAGTGACACAGCAAATACTGAAAACGGGTGACAAGTATTAAATATCATTTTGCTGAATGAATTCATTGTAAACGCTTTTTCTTTGTTTTACTATATAAAAATGCACTGTAAGATGTTTTTTGATTAATTGAAAGTGATTTTAAGTTTTCTTTTAAGATTATTTTATTTTAAAATTCTTTGTAAATATTTCTAATACAAAAGTTTATTGTAAATTACTTTCCTGTAGAAATTCATTGTAAATCACTTTTGTATAGAAAAGCTTTTCACATTATTGTAATCTTTAATATTACATATAACATAGGTAGTATTTGGTGTTCTTTTATTATTCATTAACGCTATATCTACTACGGCACGGTTTCGATTTTTAAATCAAATTTCACCGGATACAAGGCTTGAGAACCACTTAAGCTAGACGTTTACTGTCAAAATAATTCTGATGAATGAGTTGCGTGATACGAAGTGGTATTAAGAGGCTAAAGAGAACAGATAACGATTGACCTGAACAAATTAAGATTGTAGTGTTCAGCGAAGCACTCGTACGGGTGTCCACAAAGTAGAAAATGTTTGAAAAAAAAGCTGGACTTTCTAGGGATACGTAGGAAATTGGGGTGATTTGACACTGTGGAATTGGCATAGCTGTAAATGTCTGAACTGGCGGAACTGAAGAATGGGTTTCACATTTGAACATTTCCAAAGGAAATATAGCAATAGATTAACGGTTATTTTTTAAAATATTTTTTTAATCATAAAATTATTTTCCTACCATTGAAAATACACAATATAAGCAAAAAAAGATAATTTAGTGTTTGCTGTCAATCGCTATTCGGAGAGTTTTAATTTATTTTATTCAAAATGTTTCCGCTTATGACAGCTGTCATATTAATGCGCATGTTTTTAAAAAATTGTCAAACATTCGTATTTTTTGTCTGTTGATTGCAGATGGAAGTAAAGGAAACAATATTTTGAACATACTATTTTAAGTACAATAAAAATGCGATACAAATGCAAAAAAAAAAAAAAAAAAAAAATGCGCCGTTTAGAGAGAAGGTACTGTAAATGATGACATATCAAAAATGGAGATTTCTGAGTGAAGGATGTTCCAGGTCAACCTGTTGAGATTGACAGCAATCAAAATAGTTCTCGAAAATAACGTTATGCCGAAACACATACACTAATATGACAGGTGTCACACATATATATATATATATATATATATATATATATATATATATATGGGGGGAGGAAAATTAATGGCAAAGTGGAAAAATGTTTTTGTGTGATGCGTTTCGTCCTTTAGGACGTCATCGTACTAAAGTGAGGTTTACTTTGATGTAACTACACATACCCTCAAAGGAGCGGGAACGCTGAAATTTTAAACTTTTAAATTTAAGTATTTTATTTGTTTTTAACATGTCTTTGGGTGTATAGTCTAGCAAATTTCATTTAGTTTTTTTCTTTTTCTCATATTTTTATCCAATTTTTTTACTCTGTCATTAATTTTCCTAACACACACACACACACACACACACACACACACACACATATATATATATATATATATATATATATATATATATATATATATATATATATATATATAATCAATCAAGAAAAACCTTAAAGATCCATCTCGGTTATAATTTAATTCATGAATATTTTAATATTCATCTCTTCAGACCAAACGTTTTTAGAAATGATAACAAACCACCCAGACAGATGTATCGGGATAAAAAGGAGAAAGGGAAAAAAGAGAGAGAGAAAAAAAAAGGGAAATGGAAAAACGAAGAAAGAAAAAGGAAAAAGAAATTAATAATAAAAAGGAAGAAAAAAAATGAAAAAATGAAAAATAAAATTTCTAAAAAAATAAAGAGAGAGAGTGGGGGTAGAGGGATGGGGTGAGAATAAAATAAAAAATAGAGCGAGAGAGAGAGAGAGAGAGAGAGAGAGGGACAAAGAAAGGAAAGAAGGGAGAAATAAATAATGAGCCAATAGCAAAAATAAAATTGAATGACCTAGAAAAAAAATTTCTTTAAAGGGCCGAACCGTGACCACCGGTTGAACAAGTTAAAAAGGGAGAGGGTGATCAGAATTAAAAGCGTTACAGCAAATTGTCTGATAGTCATGCCATTTTAGACAGTAAACAACATCACATCACCAAATTTTTAAACTAATAATAATAGTAATAATAATAATAATAATATCCAACATGGATGAATATTAAAATAGTCATGAAATAAATTATAACCGATGGTATTATATATATATATATATATATATATATATATATATATATATATATATAATCATAAAATAGATCCGACGGTTATTTAATATATTTTGACTTTATACGTTATATTAATAGATAGAATTTATTTAAGTAAATGGTCTGTTTTTGTTGTTTTGTTTTTTGTTTTTTTTTCAGGCCGGTAAATGTAATTAATACTGTTTATTTAAAAAAAACAGCATTTACTTAAATAAATTGTATCTATTAAAATAACTTATAAACAGAATATATATATATATATATATATATATATATATATATATATATATATACGTGTGTGTGTATAAATTACATCAAACTCAGTATAAAGATAAAGAAAATGAGAAAAACTGTAGTCAGTTGAAGATACCTCCTGAAGAGTGGACTGAACAATTCCAAAACATTTCGTCTACGAAACTCTAGAGTCGAGGTGCTAAATATAATATCAATCATCTAATGGACTAAATGCAAAATAAAGGAATCTAAAGGCAAAATAAATAGTAATCCTTATATTTGCCTTGATAAAATCCATCAGATGCGGAAGCGAGTCGATAAAGAAAGATTTTCCTTTTGTCTTTATTTATACTATCTTTTTACAGTTATATTTTTAGTTATATCTGAATTTTTATACACGCACACACATTCTCTCTCTCACACACAAACACACATACAGTGTGCGATGGATGAATTATCGTCTAAATTACGCAGAAATGAAAATAGCACTGATTTCTCATTTTAACAGATATATTTACCAAAATTACCAAAAATACCTTGAAATACTAAAGCGTAAATGTATTCAATAAAATCGCCATTGCCTTCAGCTACGGCCTCTAGATGACATCGGAATGTCCTGCATCCCTTCTGGACGTTCTCCTTGTTTAAGTTAATGAATGCTGCCATAATCCTTGCCTTCAGTTCATCTTTGGTGTTACAAGTTTTATTGGTCTCTCGCTCAAATGTACCGCACAGATAATAATTTAGGTGGGTGCAGTCTTGGAAGTTAAAGTGACAGATGTAAGAATTGATGTGGTCGCAGAAAATGAATGGGTTCTTCTGCTTGTGTGGCATGATGTAGAGTCCTGTTGCCAGACATAGGGTCATGTTGACTGCATATATCATCCAATTCCTTCCGAATCCTCTTCACTGTCCTCAGATTGACACGCAAACACTCTGAAATGTTTGTATCGGAGCTACAGCATGCCGTTATCAAATTTCTGGCGGATTGAATTGCGTCATGGTGCTCTTTTTTCTCACAGTGCTCAATTGTCTCTAATCAATACACTCATCAATTCTACGAAACTCACGATCTGTCTTTACCTACCCTGATGATGACTTAACAAAGTCGAAAGCTTCGATTATATTTCTTCCAAAATGAACTTAGGACAATTTCTGACGAGATTTCCTCCTCAGCTGAGACGGATTATTCGTAATTCGGAAAAGTCGATCAATAAAATTAATCGACACAAAATGTCTGTTGTCTTCAATAACATTTGCTTGAAAAAATACACACACACACACACACACACACACACACACACACACACACACTCATATATATATATATATATATATATATATATATATATATATATATATATATATACACACATGCGAGGAAGAGCTGAACATTTTCTGAATTTGGGAGAGGAAGAGTCAAGAACATTCTAGCAGTCACATGAATATACATTTGGCTTTAATTATAATTCACGTTACCGTCAATTTTTCCAGGAGGTGCGCATAACAGGGGGAGGGGTACGAAAACAGGTTAAAACTTACAGCTTTACACCTGAAAAAAATTCGAAACATCCTAGATGCTGAAAGCAAGGCTATTTTTATTTTTTATTGGGGATTAGTATTTTTCTCGTACAGATTTCCCGTCCGCACGTTTAGTAATAATCTTTTTACTTGCGTAGTACGTTGTTTTGATTTATTTCAACGTGCCTTTTTCTTTCATTTTTTTTACTGTTTGTTCACCCAATACAGGCCTCAATGGCCTGTATTGGGTGAACAAATGGGCCACTCAAGGTAGAGGATTACTGACGGAAGTAAGAAATGCAAGATTGTAGTTGTCAGGGAAGCAGTCTCTCTAGAATTTGTTCCACAAAGTTCTGGAGAAGAAGCTGTCTGAGTGGAAACTGTTCCTTATCAAAGGAACCCGAAGAGAATGGGGGTGATTTGCCACCGTAAGCATGGCATGGTAGGTCCTAGTTGTGAATGTCTGAAATGGTGTATTGCGGATCTAATTAATTTCTATTTCCACTACAATCAAAAAATAAAATCAGGATTAGTTATAGGATTCCGCCTCAGAGCCGTTAGGATGTGTAGCCCAGAATACTTAAGTGAAGAAGAGAAATACATTGAGAAAACATTTAAACGCCTTCACTACTTACGTCATTTCATCCTCAATGCTAGAAAACGAGCTTACAAAATCCACAAATCCAAAAAACTAGACACAACCAATAGAACTTTTAATAACACAAAATTCATAATCCTACCTTCTAACACTCTTTCTACAAAACTTGTAAATAAATTAGTTATCCCTAATACTAGGATCTTTACCACGACGTCCAAGACAATCGAATATATAATTAGGAAGTAAAATAAATCCAACACCAATTCAAATGCCGGTACTTATCTAAATTCTTTACAATGTAAACGCATTTATGTCGGTGAGACATCACACAATCTAAAAGCAACAAATGGTATGTACGTAAAAACGTTCCCAAATCAACTTGTGAAAAAACAATAAACATAATGTCTATTAGACACACACACACACACACACACACACACACACACACACACACAAAGATTTACGAATATATATTATCATCTGAATCCTACATAGATAAACACAAATTATTATACACGTACATAGATAAAGCAACATTTGCAGTTTTCCAGTTAGGCTTGGAATCCGTTAATTTCTTAGAACTTTGAAAGGACGCATCGTCTCTCCTTGAATTTTGGAACGTCAAAAATTATACTAACGTTTCTTTAACAAGTTGTGTGCACGTGAAACATTATTAACCAATGAAAATCAAATAACACAAAAGTAGAAATACCAGAATTATTTCTTCTGCCTTCTTTTTCTCCATATCTAATTCTCTGATGAAGCTTTAATAAAAACGAAACATGATAGTTTCCTATTTGTTAAACGGCAACTGTTAAAAGAAAGAAGAAAAAGGGGAAAAAAAGCTGAAGAGTGAGTGTAAAGTGAACACCCCTCCCAAAAACAAACAA
>OZ038503.1:46699886-46724886 GCA_964036315.1 Acanthosepion esculentum
GTGTAGTCCCAAAGAATTGTAACAGGTCCTATCTCCATAACCGGGTCAGGGTGGTGTTCGTACCAGTTTCTTTTAGTTTCCTTCCCATAGGAGTTGCAAATTTTCCAGTGCAGATATTGGACCACTCTGTCATGCCGGGTTTTATATTCAGTGGGTGCCAATATCGTGCAAACATATATATTATAATCAATGGTTTCTGGATATTTATCACAGAATCTGCATCTTGGGCTAACACAGTATTTAAGTATATGTGCTTGATATTATTATTATTATTATTATTATTATTATTAATCTCCCATGTAAATAAATGGACTGCTCCACTATTATTACAGTACGGTATAAATGTCAATATTTAGATTATGCAGCTGACAGTTTTCAATCAGCACCTGGCGATTGCATTGTATATGAGAATCAAAGTTTTGGGGAAAAATGCATATTTATTATTGCAAATTATAGCTCAGTTATGTGCCATGCGTTATGTGCCATGTGCCATGTGCCATGCGTTATGTGCCATGTGCCATGCGTTATGCACGCTTAGGCGATTATGTATCTTTCGATACATGACTGACGAAGCAGATTTTTCCCGCAGTAGGTTGCCATTTCTTTCTGCGGTAGACCAGTTGCCATCCAAGTCTATAGAATCGGTCTGTCCTGCTATATACCCATAGCTGGGGGGAGGAGAAGAGGATTCATACCTTTCCCTTTCCCATGGGTATTAGCACGTAAGTGAATGTAATGGATTCGACTGGAATTCGAACTCGACTCTCCGATACCCCAATCGTAGCCGTTATCCATTACTCCTCTCCCGACATGGGGTATCTATTGATTATTGTGCTATTTTGCCTGATGGCGATTATTGTTCATTCCTGCTGACCCAGTGTTTCACTACCTGATCCAGGGATTGAACTTGTACTTCGATGACAATAACTAGTTTTAATTTTATATCCAATCCCCCACTTTATATTTAGTATCAGATTATTTCGGCATTTGGTTATCATGGTATTTTTGTAGCGCTTTTTGAAAATTTCATTTTATTTTTGAGATAAGTAATTGTTAATATACTCAATTTCAAACTACTGTTCTCGTCTTGATTAGTATAGATGTTATTTTAGACCAAACAATTCGGCTAAGTACGTTCTTGCCATCCTCAATTGTCCATTGTAAATTTCACGGTTTTCCTATTTTAATATTCTGATGAATCTTAATTCTCAAGTTAATGTTTGAGTAAGCTCATGGCGAGTTCTTCTACAATAAAACAAGCGTAGAAATTCCCCCATCACATCATTAAATATTTGAGCTTAACAACTTTAACAAAATATTGCAATAACAATCAGAAATATGAATGCTGGTCGTTATTTTAAGAAGTGGGTAGAAATGAAAAGATTTAGAATTGACAACTTTTTCCATTTCACTGAAATAGACATTAAATAGTTTTATAGTTCCTTTCTTTCTTTATTGGCAGGAGACGTTAAAAGCTTCTGTCTTTCTTTTTTTTCTTTCTTTCTTTGAACCCAGTTAGTGCCTTTATCCCCCTTTCCAAGCGATCAAAACGGAATAGTCCATTATTTATGAGGTATTGGGAAGAGAAGTTAAATATTCCTATCTTCCCTTCATTCTTTCTTTCTTTCATTTTCTCACTGATACCATGTAGTGTTATTTTTCTCTTTTTCCACGCGATCAAAACGGAATAATCCCAATTATATTAAAGTCGATGGGTTAGGAAATTAATTTAATTGCAAAAATATTTGACTACCATATTTTTGTAAGTTAACTATTTATATATATTTATATATATATATATATATATATATATATATATATATATATATATATATATATATATATATATATATATAAAGATATATAGATATATATATATATGTATGTATGTATTTCTAAAGCATTCATGGATGTTTTTTATTTTTTAATCCGATATTTTTTTTTTATTCAAACATTATTTTTTCGTGGATACCCGTATTTAAGTAGACGTTCATATTTTTTTATTCAAATATTATTTTTTCGTGGATACCCGTATTCAAGTAGACGCTCATATTTTTTTTATTCAAACATTATTTTTTCGGGGATACCCGTATTTAAGTAGACGTTCATATTTTTTTATTCAAATATTATTTTTTCGTGGATACCCGTATTTAAGTAGACGCTCATATTTTTTTTTATTCAAACATTATATTTTCGGGGATACCCGTATTTAAGTAGACGTTCATATTTTTTTATTCAAATATTATTTTTTCGTGGATACCCGTATTTAAGTAGACGCTCATATTTTTTTTTATTCAAACATTATTTTTTCGGGGATACCCGTATTTAAATAGACGCACATATTTTTTTTTATTCAGATATTATTTTTTCGTGGATACCCGTATTTGAGTAGAGCTCAGTTTAAAAAAAAAAGGTGCCGAAAAAAAATTTACTTATAAAAATTGCTAGAGTTTATAATTATTTTTTTTTTATTTAATGCATTTTGTTTATTCCTTTGAATGTTTTGACTTTAGAAATGTTTTTTTTTGTTTACTGAATAAATTACTTTTGCAGATAAGGATTAACTTATCTATTTCTTATTTTTTAAAGGAATTAATGGCCCATATTCCAATCAAGAAACTCCAACAGTGATCATTGGTGAGTTTTCTCATATTTTCAATATTATCTATTTATCTATCTATCTTTCGATAAGTACGAGTCGTCAAAGCTCGTGTGCATATAAATATCAGTATTTCTGACTCACATTTCACAAGACAAAAAGACATTCCACATGTAATGACCTCATGCAGATTTTCCATTCCTTCGTCGTCAGTTAATTGAAATAAATGTAGAACCTACAATGGCCAAATGCATATTTTGTATGTCCAGTAGTTATTGTAAACCATTGAAATGAAAATCGTGTGTGTAGTGTAACAGGGGGTGAAAATTGGTTGCAAGGATTATATTCTGTTAATTTTAATTTAAAGCGTTTGAAATCCATAGTTCGGTTTCATTCATTCATTTATTCAGTTGGTGCCTTTTGCCGCTGTGGTCACCACTCCTCCCATCTTACAATCTTGGTTCATGGTGACTTTTGTCATGTCAAAGAACACTCGTTGCCGCTTTTGTGATGCCAACGAATACTCGTTGTCACGTTCCGTAATGCTCGTTGTAGTAGAGACTTTGTAATTGCAGATACAACTATAGTACACCGTTGAACTATACTGGTGTCAGACGCCTTCGAGTATCGAAATAGTACTTGCTCAATAATACTCGCTCGAAAAGTAACCACCGAATAGTGATACGAATAGAGAATAGTACAGTGAATAGACTAGAGAATAGCGGTTCGTATAGTAATGGAGGATAGAGTAGAAATGGTGATCCGTATAGTAATAGAGGATAGAGGAGAAATAGAGATCAATTAGACGCCAAGATAATTCTTACTTCAGAGCCAAAAGCACAATGAGAGCGCAATACTTCAATTCCTGATTCGGATTGTCGTTGGCCATCGTAAGTTGCTTCAAATGTTCATTGCTTCTGGAATGTAAATCACAGGAAAATATCAAGAGCAAACAAAATGTTTAAATTTTCTACAATCTATCTATCTATCTATCTATCTATCTATCTATCTATCTATCTATCTCAGTCTGTTCGTATCTATCTATCTATCTATCTATCAATCTATCTATCTCAACAATTTCATTCATCTATTTATCTATCTATTGCAGCCATTTCATCTATCTATCTATCTATCTATCTATCTATCTATCTATCTATCTATCTATTTATCTATTGCAGCCATTTTATCTATCTATCTATCTATCTATCTATCTATCTATCTATCTATCTATCTATCTATTGCAGCCATTTCATCTATCTATCTGTCTATCTATTGCAGCCATTTCATCTATCTATCTATCTATCTATCTATCTATCTATCTATCTATCTATCTATCTATTGCAGCCATTTCATCTATCTGTCTATCTATTGCAGCCATTTCATCTATCTATCTATCTATTGCAGCCATTTCATCTATCTATCTATTTTTAAAAAAAATGCTAAGTCGAGTGTAAGAGGACGGTTAATGATAATTTCTCATCCAAGAAATTCTAGCATAAACAGTGCGGTACTTCATTTTCCGATGTTCGTCGGCCGTCGTCAGGTGATTCAAATGTCCATTGCTTCTGGAATGAAATCCACAAGAAATTATTGGGAATAATGTTCAAAGTTTCTGGAAACAATATACACAAGCAATAAGTTAATCAAATAAAACAATAATTTATAATTTGCAAAAGTTCGCCTATCGTCCGGATCACACTCCTTCCTAGTCTGTTGAACAGAAGTAGATGTTTATCCCTTGTTTCCTGCCTAGGATTGGATTTCCGGTTCCTTCTAAAGTCATATTACTCTCTTTAACCCCCAGTGAGTAGCCTAGTAGTTAGTGGTACTGTCGCCATGCTTGAGGTGAAAAAAATCCCTCTAAGAGGGAACATATCTAGGCTCAAAAACATTTGGAGCAGCTTTCGTACATTGTCAAGAAAAACAAGTTAAAATTTAGTAAACATGTTTTGCGGTTAACGAGTGTTCTAGAGAGAGAGAGAGAGAGAGAGAGAGAGAGAGAGAGAGAGAGAGAGAGAGAGAGAGTTCAACGTTTGTTTTCCTAGGAGCAGATTTGTGTGTGTGTGTGTGTGTGTGTGAGAGAGAGAGAGAGAGAGAGAGAGAGAGAGAGAGAGAGAGAGAGAGAGAGAGAGAGAGAGAGAGAGAGAGAGATTAAATCCGGGCTGATAAGTTTTAAGCGTATTAGACCAAGAGCAACGTGCTGTAATATCTCAACCTATGTTACAGTCGCAAATACACGTTGGAAATAATAAGAAAATTTTAAATCATGATTATTTTGCTTAATATTCGCTTATTCTGACATTCGTTCAAGAAAATAGATTTTATTTTTACACATTACCTGTTAGTTTGAATTGGTTTGGCGAAAGATCAAACCAAAGTGAATTTCAAAACGAAAAATTCCATAGATGTGGAAATAGAAATATAAACAAAAAAAGCAAGAAGCTAGTTTTAGATAAATAAAAACCTTTGTCAATATGCTTTCTCGGAGCCGCTTACCATGACTTATTTATCAGACTAAAACCTATACCACGATAAGTTAGACCCTCTACCACCACCCCAAAAAAGTTCACCCTTCTCCACTTTCACGTGCAGTGAAATTTGATGTAACAAGCTTTCTGACGTTTACTATTGTATACCGTACGGTATCAACACCGAATTAAATTAAGCGTGTTACATCTTTGAGCCTCAAATTCCACTGGGTCCCTCCAAAATTACAGACTTTTATTTACGAGTAAGCTGATAAATCTGTAGTGAGTTCCGATAAAAATAAAATATAAAAATAAAACTATGAACAGAAATAAAATTAAAAAGGATTCAAAATAAAATAAGGTAATTGCTCTTTCCTTTAAAAACCTTTCTCTCTTTCTTTCTCTCTCTAAACTTCTCTCTATATACTTCTATCTCAACTAATGAGAAGAGAACTCACAAATAAAAAGAGAAAGAAGAAGTAAAGACTGCACCCGGCCGAAAAACGAAGGAACCATATCCGGGACATTCGCCGTGAACATTTTTGCCTTAGGAAAACTCTCCTCAGGAATTTTCGCCGTAGAAATGTCGGAGTTAGCTCCTCCTCAGTTCCTTAATCCTTCAACAGGGGTCTCTCTCCCCTGACTATAAATACTGGCTGACTCTTCTCTCACTCTCTCTTCTTCGATTCAGGCCTTTGGCCGCAACCTCGCGCAGAGGTGAGGTAAAACTTTCTCTTTTTCACTTAGGCCAATACGTGACATCTCACAGATACAGCGTTTCCCATATTCTGGGAACACGCTAAGGACAATACACGTACGTACGGACACTCAACACAACACACACATATAACTTCTCCATACAAACACTATGTAACTTTTCATGTCTTCGTGTATTAATATATTTGTTTACCCATAATATATATTTGTTTACCCATGTATATCGGTCTTGTTTGTTTTCTTTGTCTTCTTTGGACTTAATTAATGTCCGACATTCTCATGTAGCTGGACCGGCCAGCAGGAAAGTTTAACCTTCTGATATCTCTTCACACATCTTCACACACCCCGGTCCGCTACAGAAACTTCACTGTATAGGATTTTTGCCGTAAAACAATTTCGCTTCATTTTTTTTTTCGATACCCAACGTCCCTTTTGGATGTTCAATTTAATATGCGAAGTACCTTTTTATTAAGTATATGGATGTCTTTTTGAACAAACATCATTCTTTGATCAAATATTGAAGTTGGTTACGTATTCAAGTTGTAAGTTTGTTTGAAATAATATATATTGCCTGAGTGAGAATTATTGGCAGACTGATATTATGTTAACAGAAAGTTTAACGTTAAGTCTGAAATATGAAATTGCGTGAGGTAGATCAAGTTGAAATTTTTGCGCTCCTCACTAACGGGGATGAATGATGTCGGATTTTGATCCTATAACTTCGCTTATTAAAATGTTTAAATCGAAGCAACAATAGTGTGAGTATACTTCGCATGCTAAAAAAAAAAAAATGCGGCGAAATTGTCTTACTGCAAAAATTTTTTGCGGCAAAGTTTTCTACAGCAAAAATTCCTAAGACGAGTTTTCATACGGCAAAAATGTTAACAGCGAATTTTCCTAGAGCCCGAAGGAACAGAGCCTAGTTATTTGTGATTTAACTACTAAAAGTCTGGGACGCGCCATGCATAACTTCCGTCATAAAAAAAAAAAAATGAAAAAGAACGGAACGCCGGGAAAAAATCAGCCAATCAAAAAAATTGACACAAAGAGACTTTTGATGTTAACCGAAACCATTATTTGCGTTAGATTCTCGGGCCAGGTTAGAAGGATATAAATCTGACACCTCTGGGCTAGAGGCAGATGGGACGAGGAGAGGACGGAACAAAAGAACGCTACTGCGTAGAAACCAACCATACGGGAGACATGAAGAAGCAGTTAATAGGTTATCTGCTACTGATATTTCAGCCCTGCTCAGGGCCGTGAAAAACAGTAGATCGACGCTGATGTAATTCGAAGATTACTATTATCCCTATCATAGTCTTACTTCAAAGCACCACTACCGGATATTTCTCCAGACTGCTACCATTATCCGCCTTATTAACGAACTTTTTGCTACGCCGAATATCAAAGGACTCACTTATCTCTCTAAAGAAAATAAATAGAAATATATGATTTATTTTAAACCTTTGAGTCAGTTCATTTTATTTCCGAAAAATAAACTCCTACCACCTATCCACACTGGTGAACTTCTGATGTGAACACAATTACCAGAAATTTCTGCCATAAGTTTTTAACCAGTTTAAATCCGACACTGGACAACACGGCCAAACTGCAGAAAACCAACTTTTGATTTCTCACTGACTGGCCAGTTGCATACAGTTTTATTGGTCAGAACAAATGAAATTCAAATTTTCATGTGCTGTGATCTCCTTTAGTGTCTGTAAAAAAACTTCAAAAATTTATATAAATTAATAAAATCTATATAAATTAATATTTGGTAAAATTAACAAATCACACAGATTCAAATTATAACGGACACATTATTAAAACGTTTGATTTTGATTAATCAATTTCAGACAACGTAAAAACCTCTTTTTATCGAAAATTTATTAATAAGATACGATATTTTCACTGAGTGGATACCAACTTAAAATTTAATTAACTTATAATTTATGAAGAAAAATAAAAGTTACACAATTTGTAAAATATATATCAACTTATTAATCTGCAAAGGTTCAACTTGTGGATATTATTAATTGTTTTCACTCCATGCAAAGCAGTAAAGCCACTAAAACACAAGGGGTTACTGGGCGTGAAAGAATAAAAAAAAAGAGAAACATTATTAAGGAGCAAGAGTAATAGAATAGTAACCAAGAAGACGGTAGATAATGATTGACATTGCATTCAAATTTTTTGAAGATCAAAATTGACTGGAAACATACTTTCCAGTCAACTTTAATCTTCAAAGTAGTATTAGTGCGAGCCAGAAAAGAGTTCCACAAGCGTGAAGTGCGAGAAAAGAAACTGTTCGCATAAAACTTACGGTGGGCAATAGCTTGGCAGAATGTGAAAGGGCGTTGTATTGCAGAAATGTACTCTTTAGCTAAAAGTTTCTTGGTTGTGACCTGTAGCATTCACAAACATTTATTCCAAGAAATTATAATAATTCTCTGCATCTATATTGACACTGTCATCAGCTTTACAGAGATCTGTCATTTTATAGTCTATAGTAATAGTATCAAATATTACTCCACCTCACTCCTGTCTTCTATGTTGTTGGTTGACTATTTCCACGAAGGACTCTGTCTCTAGTTTAGCCATCAGTTCCATCCAATGTAGCTCTATTCATCAGAAAAATGACTTCTTAAAACGTGTATACGTTTTTTTTGTTTATGTTTATTTGACCGGTTAGTTAAATTAGCGAAATTATTTTGAGAAAGTTCTATTATAGATTAGTTTTGAGTTTGATATGAGTGTAAGTTTAGTTAAAGATTTGGTATGGATATGAGATTAGTATTTAAAAGGTAAAACACGGACGTAAACAATGCAATAAATATACCAGCTGACCTCGGTATGGATTCCGGAAATAAAAAACCGGATGTAGTAATAAGACATCATTATATAGAAGAGGAGTGTGAAAAGCTCTGTTTTCATTGGCTGACGCTAACTGACATATGTCAATACGAACGGTCGAAGTCCAGCCTTATTCGTTTATTGTAATTACTGTTTTTTGCAATGTCGCGGTGCATAGCACGACGCTTTCAAGGAGGCGGCCTGTTTCACCTAGAATCAGGTCGGGGTTGCTGTTGGAGCCGATATGATGCGAAACCCGAAATCGGCGATGAGAACAGTGCATCACTGAAGACCACCCTTGATGCATCTAAAATGTATGACTTAACTAAAAAAAAAATAACTTAAAAATAAATTTTCGTGTAGCCAAATTTATACGTTTATCTTTCTTGGTTGTTTGGTTGCTTTAGCCAAAGTTGTTAATAATCTACATTTATATTCTGTTTGGAAGTCGGAAGTCGGACTTCTTCAAATATTTTTGTTTGTTAATCCTCTTTTCCTGCTTATTATTTTTTTCAACTGTCTTTTTTGGGACATGATTAAAGCCTGTTTTTTGGTGTTCTTATCTTGCCAATATTTTCAATTTCTTTTTTGATTGTCCTGTATTTCTATTCAATATTCAGGCAATAACTAAGGAGGCACGGTGGAGTAATGGATAACGGCTCGGATTGAGGGATCCCAGTCGAATCCGTTACATTCACTTACGTGCTAACACCCTTGGGAAAGGTGTGAATCCTCTTCTTCTCCCTCCAACTAAATAGCAGGACAGACTGGGTTCTATAGCCTTGGATGGCAACTGGTCTAGGAGAAGGTCAACTCTGAATTCAAAATCATTCGGCGTCTGTACCGGCATTCGGCGGCCTCTTGGTTACTCCTGCCCCTGCGTCTGTGGAAATTCTGCGGCAAGTAAGAGCATATTCATCCCTCCACTGGGATAGCACGCGAGGTGTGGGGACCGCGTGTGAAGTTCAAACTCCCTTGTTACTCCGTTTCAAGAATTCGCCGCCGTTGGAATCGGGAATGGCTGTCGCTCGTTTCAGCATTGGCGACGGATCGCCGTGCTTGGTCGGCCTTCGTTCCGGACGCGGTGAATTCCTTGGAAGGAGCCGGCTTAACCGATCCAGGGTGACTGCCGCAACATACATACATACATACAATAACTTTGCAATATCTTCTTTCTATTTGGAGTTTATATATTTCTTACGAACCATGGCAATTTTTATATATGTGAAATTTAAAAATAACTATCATTAACTACTAGTATTTATATTTATTAACAATATCTTGTCGGGGGCACACAGTTTAATCATTGCATACAAGAGAGACATTACTTTAAAAAAATAAAATAAAATAGAGAAAAAACAAACCGCTGAAGTAGTTTGATATAAAAATACAAAAAACGCAAAGAAAGAGAGAAGAGGGAACAAAATTAGGAGTTAAGCAGTTATCACTCCTCACGCCTCAGAATTCTATCGAGGAGAGTAAAATAATTTTTGCGTACAACCGACTAAAAAGGAATATTGTTATATAGGAATAATGTGTCGCTGCCGATACTTTAGTTTGAACATAGATCGCCGGTGAACAAACACAGACGATCCCATTATTGAATTAAACGGACCACGTGACCATAGAGGAAACGCATATATGTAGGAAGTAGCTGACGACTAACAATCGCAATTCTCTATTACTATTCGGATCAGCATTTCTACTTTATCCTCTATTACTATACGGATCACCATTTCTACTCTATCCTCCATTACTATTCGGATCACCATTTCTACTCTATCCTCTATTACTATTCGGATCACTATTTTTACTCTATCCTCTATTACTATTCGGATCACCATTTCTACTCTATCCTCTATTAGTATACGGTTCGCTATTCTCTATACTATTCCTCTATACTGATCACTATACGTTTTACTGTTTGAGCGTGTATTATCGAGCAAGTAGTATTAGTGCGAGATTATTGCAAGGGGTCAGACAGCAGTAATGTTCAACGGCGAACTATAGTTGTATCTGCGATTACAAAGTCTCTACTACAACGAGCATTACAAAAGTGACAACGAGTATTCTTTGGCATTACAAAAGTGTCAAACGAATGTTCGTTGACATCACAAAAAATATGAAAAAAAAAAGATATCCCATATCTGTATATACTGAAAACAGAATATTTTACAGACAAACAACATTGACTCCTAGCAAACATTCATTCTGCTTACATACAGAACGATTTTCATTAAACCACGACAGCCTTCCCTATCGATCGAGGTCTGAAGAGTGAGGAGCGATGACCGGTTAGCTTATTCAGTACAGTATGTTATTGTTATTCTCTTTTTCTTTCTTTCTCTTTCTTGCACTTAATTTAGGTACCTCCACGAAATGTAAACAAAAAGAACATAGCATGACAAAAAAGACGCCAAACTTGAAAACAAAATTTTATCGTCTAATGTTCATATTATTATTAAAGAGGAAAGATCAAAGTATTTTGGGGCTATTTTTTTTTACATTTTTTAATCGTTCCTAGCACGTCCGAAATTTTCGTTAAAAATCTTGTTTTGTTTTTTTGTCATCAAAACTGACAGATAATCATTTTCAATCATTTTTTCCGTTTTTAAAAAAGATGAAAATCTCACTTTGAAATTCTTTTAGAAATCAATTATCATTTTTTCAAAACTTATTTTAATAAAATCAGAAATTATAATGTTTATTTAAAATATTTTGAATCAAGTTTAACTTAGCTTCTGAGCCGAAAAGATGTAATTTGTAAATAAAACATAACCTTTTGCGTCACTTGACAGGTGACGAAAGACATTTTCATGACGTTTAGATAACTTACGGGAGGATAATTCTTTCTACGGATGGAAGGAAGTGAAATTATTTAGATTTAAGTGAATAAATTATTTACCTTGTTATTTTTAAGGAAAACTTTCAGCCTTCTTATTTTTTTTGTACTTAGCTTTCACCTTTACGTTTACGATGCTTTATGGAAAATATATTATAAAGAAATGAAAAAATAAGACTGTTAAGAGTGAGATTAAATTTCATAAGAAAGGTATCTAATTAATTTATAGGTACCTTTCTTATGAAATTTTATCAGAAGTGTACATAAAATACTATAATTTTATCTACATTTATTACATTTTACTGTGTTATTTGTATTTCCATTCATTTTATTATTAATTTTGATATTTCATTTATGGAAAAATGTCATAACTGAGATTAATATAAAAATAAGATCATATAAATTTCATAAGATGATACTGATACCTCTAGGTATTAACTTCTTCATACGTGTTTCGCAAAAGTAAAGGCCTTAACAGCGGAGAACAATGCTGAACTCAAATAACGCAACTTAATTGTATTCTGGTTGGTCTCCCGTACTTTATAATTACCGCCCGATTATAAACTCAAAATTACATTTCTTAATTACTGCGGATCTTCTGATTAGTCAAAACGATACAATTTACAACGCACTAAAAAAAGATCTATCTCATAAGGACAGTTAGGAAACCCGATGCGGCTTTTAAGTAATTTTATAATATTTTAACAACTTAAATGTAAAAATCTATTATAATTAAAGAAATAACAAATAATTGTATTAAAAATTCATTTTTCACCGAAAAAATTTTTGCTTTCAGAAAATATTGTCCATATTCATAAAAACAACTAAAAGCCAATAAAAGCATTTGAAATTAAATAATATATTTGTTTTATTGAGTGTTGTATGTTACAATTCAGAGCTGATTTTCAGGTAAGGGGGATCCAATTAAAAAACAAAACAAAAAAAACATGATTTGCATTCCTCAAAGCCTTGTGCTTTTAACTATTGTAATCACTAAACCTGACGCGATCGAATTTCTAGAGTTTTCATAAAATTAGTTAGGGTGGGGGGTAATAAATATAAAAAAAATTCTGCCATGACTTTAATAAAAAAAAACATATTTATAATAATTTCCATCATCTCTGAATAGTTTCTGAAAGTTTCATTAACTTTTGACAATTATTTTTATTTTTGCAAGATTTTCCAAATTAATGTGTGTCATACAAAAAAAACGTACTAAAAATTGTATATGTTATTTAGTAGTTCTGGTGATACAAAGAGAAACAAGGTTTTTTTAATCAAAATTTAGAATGTTCTAAAAAGAAGTAAAAATCTAAAAAAATAATTAAAAAAAACTTTGGTCTTTCGTCTTCATAATAACATAAGCATTTAGACGATAAAATTTTGTTTTAGTCAAGTTTGGCGTCTTTTTTTATCATACTATGCCATTTTTTTAGCGATTTCGTGGAGTTACCTAACTTAATTCTTTCCTCAATCGAGTACTGAATATTGAGGAGGGATAACCGCTTAACTCCTAATTTTTTTCTCTTCTCCCACTTGTGTTTTTTGTATTGTCATATCAAACTATTTCACGAGTTGCTTTTCCCCCATTTTATCTTCCTTTTTAATTAATAAATGTTCAGTATGCAATTATTAACAACATAATGAACAAATCTCGAATTGCACAAGGGATTTGATACAAACAAATCAGTTACTGTAAATATTTTTAATAAAGATAGATGAACTGAAAATCATGTAATATGTTTACTAGAAAAATACAGGGTGCGTAAGGTATCTGAGAACACATTGAAGACCGTATGAAAAACATCCACATTTACAAACAACTAAATCTATTGATACAAAACTTGGTACACAGATGCAGTATTGGTTGGATTACATGTTGATTCGATGTAACCGCCTTCAGCAGCAATGATGGCTCCATTGCGGGACCGCAATCGTTGACATGCAAGCATCACATGGTCTCTATTGATATTGGACATTACTCGGGTAATGGCGGCTTTTAGGGAATGAGTCATATTGTGAGAACGTTGATTTCAACAGCGCTTAAAATATAATACCCAAGGAGATTTAGGCTTGGGGATTTATATGGCCACATATTTGGTGTGATGTGGTCGTGCAGACTGACCGACATCGAATCTTGCATCACTACAGATTTGTGAACAGGTGCAGAATTCTGCTGAAACACATACTGCTTGCAAGGTCTATTCAGGGCTTCACAACTGTGTAGACAGCAGCATTCAACTGAAGACCCTGTTGGAAGAAGTGAAGTGGCATGACTACTTACCCACAAACCCATCACAAAAACAAGCGGGAAAATTGGTGTGCACAACAGGGGGGACAATAGTAATATCCGCGCATAAGAACCAGCTGTCATTTCTCCGGTTGACTTTTTGATCCTGGTCAAAATTATTTTCGTCTGAAAACAACAACAACAACAAAAATAAACAAAACAAACAAAAAAGCCAAACAAACAAAAAAATAAAACAAAACAAAAAACAAACAAACAAAAAACACAAAAAGAGAGCGTGCCAAGTTCTTCTCGATGTTTCAACTTGTTCAGTCACCGTTTTGCTCAAAAGCAACTGTTGTTCTTCTGAGTTTATGCCGACATGAACTGTTTTTCCTATGAGTTGTACCAAATACCCTCATGTAATACATGATGGATTATGCCTTCAAACAACTGAAGATTTCTGGCAATGGCCCTCATGGATGTTTCGGGATTCGTATCGATTACTGTTCTGTACCCGCTGTACGAATTGTAGCGTCCTGGTACTGTCCGAATGCTGTGAATTCCTTTGCACTTCGCTACAGGTGACACATCCCTGCTGGAGGTTTCCACTTGCTTTCGAACTTTTTGAAGAAAAAACAGGGTGGCTCCCAAAAAACTTGCAATTTCAACACTACAGTGCTTTGCACGTGTCGCAATAATTGCAACATATTGTTTCATCTCATGTGAGAGTTGATGGTTCACCACTAATACGCTGAAAAGATAAAAGCACGTTGATTATCACATAACTGCAGGCACTCAATTCTCAATTACCTTAAGTACCCTGTATAAGAATATTCTGAGATTTTTACTAGCATCGTTTTAAGAAGGCTAACCCCACCCTATACATTGTAAACATACGCCCTTTCTTTCTTCATCTTCTTCAGACAAACATACATTCCTTCACCTACATTTGGAGACATACATAACCATATAAATTATATTCTCCCATTTTCTCCTTTAGCGTACAATTTCATTTTTACTTGCTTCCTGAACTCTGTGTTTCACCCTTCTGAAATCTTGAGAATTTCCACGTGATAATTTTTAGTGACTATATTAGTTAAAAGCAGAATTCTTTGGAGAATATAAATCATCTAATATTTTTTTTTTGCAAAATCGGATCCAGTCTTTTGTGAATCGAAAAATAAAATATACATTAAAACTTAGACATTATTTAAGTAGGGAAGCTTTTAATTGCTTTTATGAATAATGTATGTTTAATATATATTATTCACAAATAATATTGTCTGAAGAAAAAATTTTTCGATGAAAAATGAATTTTTACAAGATTTGTTTTCATTTTTTTACAATTTTAAATTGAATAATTTATAAAGTTTTTAAATCTTTAAAAATTCATTTTCAGTGTGATAAATTATAGGAAATATTTTTATTAAGTAAAACTATATTTACTAATTGTTTCAACGCTTATTACAATCTGACGACCCGGAATATTTCTAAAAAGAATTTCGATGTGTTTTTGTATGTGTATATATGTGCAGATTTTCTAAGTATGTATGTACAAAAACCTATCATTAAAAGGTCATGTGTTTTAAGGGCTGACGGAAAAACTCCTCATATAAATTTTATCGACTGATCCACCGTAATAAACTATAAATACGTTCAGCGATCAATAAATCGATTAACACGTCAGAAAAACAAAACCTGTGGTTAAGAAATGCTTGTATACAACATTTTATGTTATAAATAAGTAATATTTGCTTCAAATTAGCTTAATTTAACATTAAATTTGCTAATTTTCCTCAAATAACGTTTCAGAAATATATATTTTATTTTTGCAATATTTTTAAAGCCGAGAATTAGCTTTTGTTTACAGATGTGTCAAAATGGCCGGTTTTATTGATTTTACTGAAAAAATCGATTCCGATCAATATAATTTTTGTTTGAAACACACACACACACACACACACACACACACACACACACACACACACACACACACACACACACACACACACATGCACATGCACGCGCGTGTTTTCCTTTCACAGTGGGATCACAAATTGACATTTGGCATTTTTTTTAACATTTCCCAAGTGATGTGTGCTGTATCTAGTCTGAAAGTAGACCTGGTGTAATTTATCTAGCTATATATAAAATTATGTGACTTCCGTTAGTCCGCCCGTCACACCTTCTAAAATAGCCAGACACTGACTGATCGAAACCAAATTTTGGGGAGAAGTGTAAACAGGTAAAGGGCTACAAAGTACAGTTGGCTTTACTAGGGTACGTAAAAACCGCGAAGTAGGTTTTTTTGTCAAAGTATTTTTCCAAACAAATCAGCTTCATCGGTTGGTTTGTGAAATTGAACGAAACGTAGAGTTTGTAAATCTCGACAAAAATATTAGTGATAACTTAAAAAATACTAAATACTGTGAGGATTTCAATACGCGTCAGCCTGTTGCAAAAAAAAAATTCTAGTATTATTATTATAACGTCAAGATTTTGTCAAGTTATGACAGTTTGAAGTTAATCAAAACTCACACGTTTAATCAGTTATTTTTATATTGATCAATTCTGGATAGTTTCTTCATCTGACTATTTTTTTTTACTGGAAAACCATTGGGATTTTGTTGAAATGAATGTCATAAGTGACAGACAGGTTTAACTTTTCACTTTAAAAAAAAAAAAATGACCGTATCAAGCTGATTTTGGGGCCCTACAACACAATATTCAAATTAGCACATTTGCCATATTTCGCTTACTTTTTCTCTTTAATCCTATAAATTCGAATAAATGTAACAAAAAAAATAAAAAATTAAAATAAAAAAAATGCCTGGGACAAAATGTTCTTCTCCTACTTTCCAAATATCAAAACAGTTTAAATCTGCAAAATGTAAGAAAATTGTTCCCGAGAAGATATTTAAAAGTTCCCTACATACGTTAAATTGTTCACTAACCGCTTTTGTCACACCATATGCCGGGAGCCAAATATCAGTTTTTGACATGACTTACATTTGTATTTATCAGAAAATCATGATCTAGACTTATATTTTTATGATTTTAGGACTGTTGAATCCATTTTTGGCACTGAAAATTCTCTAAAAAGAATTGATTCGTTTTCTACGATTTCTCAACTTTTTGCAGGTTATTTAAAGCCAAAAAATGTTTTAGATAGTAAGAAATTTTTTCGAGATAAAAATGATTTAGTGATACAAGTCTGGAATTGGAACTTGGCTCACCGATTAACAATTCCAAGCAGCGTTGAACCTGATCAGTGCCTAGAGGGATGACCGCTTTGGAATACCAAGTGCTACAAGCTTAGATGTCCAGTGGTGTAATGGAATAGTTAATCGGAGAGCCGAGTTCCAATTTCAGTTGGATTCGTTATATTCACTTACACGCAAATACCCTTGGGAAAGGTATGAATCCACTTCTCCTTCCAGTTACGAAATAATTATGGGACTTGTATAGATAACGCAATATTATCTCCAATAAATATTTACAATCTAAAATACTTTCTGGCTTTAAATAACCTGCATAAGGCATAAAAACAAATGGATCAATCAATCCTCTTAAGGACAAATGACATGAATATACAGGGTACCCCACAAAGAACCAGGAAATTTGGTACAGTACAAACAAAAGCAAAGGATAGTAGCTTTAAACACAACAAAAAACACTAATTGTTGGAATTATTGTTAGAGTTATTTGAAACAAAAGCAAAGGATAGAAATTTAGTAGTTTTAAACAGAACAAAAACATTAATGTTAGATGTTGTGATCAAACTAAAGAACTTTGGCAAAATCTCTTGGAACAACAAATGGCTATATATATATATATATATATATATATATATATATATATATATATATATATATATATATATATATGTTAGTTATTTTTTTACTTCATTGATATAGTAAAATATATAGTTAATTCTTTCATATGTCAGGGTTTTTTTTTTCATCATATAGTAAATGTAAGATATCCTGTTTTTTTGTGGAGCACACTGTACTTTAGTTTTTGATGTATTGAATGATACCAGCCAGTCTTTTCCCCGTTCAGTTGTGAGAGATGGATGGCAGAACCAAGAGTGTGATGCATGATGACGCGACAAATCTTACTGAGAGTTGCAAAGAATAGGAAGTTGTAACACATAGAAAAAGATCGGAAGTACTCGTTAGTTTTGATATTTCTTGTAGTAAGTCAATTCTGTTAGGAAATCAAAGAAATATATCATCATCTGTGTAATTATTTCGTTATCAATCTTTTAACAGATTAACACGAAAGGGATGGGGATGATTTGTAACTGTGAACCTGGCATGGTAGTCATAGCTGGGAAGGTCTTAGCCAGTGGAACTAAGGAATCTAACTGGACCGAACATCTGTAATAGCTGGTAATGTTTCATCTGTGGGATAACATCTAACTCTTTTAAAAATAGAGCATGGCAACTGTAGTTTGGTTTCTGAAGGGATACAAGAGATCCGCCATTCTTTCAGCTTGCGACAATATACGCCTTCCATTTGAGGTCGAAATTGAGCTTTAGACCTAGTAGGCGTTCGATGTAAGTAGCATTTTTCAGGGTATGACAACTCATTATGATAGGAACCAATTTAGAGTCTACTCGGAGGTGAAAAAATGCTACAACAGGATGCCTCACAAAGAAACAGAAAAATTTGGCACAGTTTATTTAAAATGTTGGAATTTTTGTTACAGTTATTTGAAACAAAAGCAAAGGATAGAAATTTAGTAGCTTTAAACACAACAAAAACACTAATGTTAGATGTTGTGTTCAAACTAAAGAACTCTGGCAAAATCTCTTGGCATTTTTTCAGTCTCCATGTTGAATGTTCTTTCTTAGAGAAAAATCACCCTTCATTGAAAATTTGATAACTGCAACATCCTGGAGCAACAAATGGTTATACATACATACATACATACATACATACATACATACATACATATATACATATATATATATATATATATATATATATATATATATATATATATATATATATTTGTTAGTTAATTTTTTTACTTCATTGATATAGTAAAATATATAGTTAATTCTTTTGTATGTTAGTTAATTCTTTCATCATATCGTAAATCTAAGATTTCCTGGGTTTTTTCTTTTGTTTTTTTTTGTGAAGCACCCATAATTGAGCTGAAAATTCCTTCAGGGGGCGAAAAATCACAAATATCCGCTTGGCTCTCTCGTGCGAGGCTACTGTGCATTCTAAACATTCGAAATCCAATTAACCTAAATATGCGATATTCTTTTGTTCTTGGAAAAATTCTGACTTTGATTTCCTGTATCGGATTGATATGTCGGATTGATTGTAGGGAACCCAATTTTCATATTTATCTGGAGGCCCGTTTAGATTAGCCGTGTTTTCCCCCAAGACAATTCGGCAGAAACTTTCAATATATCACAATCTCAAGAAGAAATGACTTCAACACATAAATAAACTAACAGTATATAAAAACAATAAGTTTATAAATGGTTCAAAGGAACAACTGCAATACAAAAAACAGCCAAATAAGTTGGCTTAATTTGAAGTCTGTTAAAACAGGAACGGTTTTAAATTATTTTTTTAAATCATTTCACCTCATGCAATGCAGTAAAGCCACTGAGACACAATGGGGTTACTGAGTGAGAAAGAAAAAGAAAGAAAAAGAGAAACACTATTAAGGAGAGAGAACAATAAAAGAAGAGGAATCAAGAAAACGGCAGATAACGATTGACATTGCATTTAAGTTTTTGAAGGTCAAAGTTGGTTGGAAAGCATGGAGCCAGATAGGAAAGTAGAGCATAGAGCACAAAACTTACGGTTGCATCTTGTCAATTCAACTGTAAATTGATGGGACCTTGTTGTAAATATAGTACTGCACTTAAATTCATAAAGTCTAGATACCATAGCGGAAAATTAATCATGACAATTTCTATGAAAGTATCTATAGAAAAGTCACAGCGAAGCTACATTACGGCGGCGGCAATGTGACTGTAGCCGAGATGCCAGGTCAGGGTATTGTAGACTCTGGATTTTATCAAGAATCTCTAAATATATAGCAAGATCACCGGGCCAAATGCAGCAGCAATATTCAAAGCATGGACGAATAGTAGACTTATAAATATATAAGATAGGTTCTGGAGATAAAAGTTTTCTCGCGCGACATAATGAACCAACATTCTTAGCTTCAGATCTAGCAATAGATTCAATCATCAAAACTGATTGATATAAAAGGGTTTCAGTTTAAATTAACGGGCTGTATTTGTATGTGTGGATAAGAGAAAGAAGTCGGTGAAACCTTCAGTTGATCTCTTTGGGCGCAAGCGTGTCAGCAAAATTGAGTAGGCGATTGGCGGTGGTTTCTTTCCAAGTCGCCGGTAGCAGGTGGATCCTTCTGAAGAGAGTGCCTCTACTGATGTTTTGGATTCTTCTTTGCTGTTATCTGCTTTCAGAAGCTCCGAGCTTAGGATTCTTGAAATACTAAAATAGTTAGATCCGATCAGTTTATTATTCCTCCTATTTGTCACGTGATATTATTTTCTACTACGTCCGCGAGGAAAGGATTCGGTTAAACCATTTTTTTTTTAATTTAGTACTATGAGAGCACTAGCGTTATTTCTTGTGTGGAGATGTGTGTGTAGCTCACAAGTAACTGATATAAAAGGAAAATGATAGTTCATGTTTATGGTGTAAGGTTTCATTACAAACAACATTAATTTCTTTTAGACATCGCTGAAAACTTAATTAATTTCTTGATTTATTTTTCAGAAGATACCCAACCAATGGCTGACAGCAACTGCAACTGTGTCGTTTGTACGACGAATTCTGATGAGGAGTTTTCCATCTCTCACTCATATTCTTCTTCGTGTACGTCTTGTTCCTCCTCGTCGCCCTCTTCATCTTCGTCCTTTTCTTTCTCTGAAGAAGAAGAAGAAGAAGAGGAAGAAGAAGAAGAAATGGCGAAGAAAGAATATACAATAGAAAATTGTAAAGAAGAGAATATAAGTGAGAAAGCAAAAATCGGAAATAAAGAAGAAATTAAGGAAGAAGTAAAAGAAGACTCAAAAAAGATGGCAGACGTAATAACAGCAGCAGCAACCATAAAGAGAGAAGCAGAAAAAATGGAAGTCAGAACAAACGTCAAAGAAGAAATTGAAACGATCAGAAACACAGTAAAATTAAAGGAGGTAAGAGAACGAGAAGAGGAGGCGAAAGATATCAAAATAACAAGAAAGAAAGATAGAGAAGTTGTGAAAGAGGAAGTCAAAATGGAAGATGAAGTAAAATACGGATATGAAGAAGGGGAGGAAAACGAGAAGAGAACTATAATTCCAAATGGAAAAGAAGAAGAAGAAGAAGAAGACGAAGAAACACTGCAAAAAGTGAGACAGACGGTAAAAATAGAAATAAAGGAAGAAGAATCAAGGAAAGCGAGAGTAAAAAACGACGAAGGGAAGGACGGGATTGAAAACGAAAAAACAATGAAAGAAGAAAAAGAAGAAATGAAAAAACAGAAACAGAAAGTGATAAAAGATGAAAGCAAGAAAGAAGACGAAGTTTCGTTTCTTCAATTGGCGCCAAAAGTCCAGAGGCTATCGGCATATTCACAATTCACAAAGATCCCACCAACACCACCCAATTCACCAATGGTAAGGCAATGTTACGTCTTTTCACAAAATTAAATTAAATAAATGAAGAAATAAATAAACAAAATGGAGAAGCATTGATTCACATGTATTAATATTAATTTTAAAATATATTTCTTTCTAACGAAAATAGTAGATTGCATAGATGAATAACTGGATTTTTTTTGTGACGCGTTTCATCCGTTAGGATTTCATTGGACTGGGTTAACGGATGGAATGTGTCACAGGAAATTTTCCAGTTTGTTATATTTTTCTGTTGATATATAGAATTATACAAAATTATATATCGTTATATCATAGATGAATAAATACATTCAGGTTCGCAATAGCAGAACTTCTAACATATGGGCTTTCTCTTAGAATGAAGATATGTTCTGAATTTTGAGTTGGACTCATTCAAATTTTAACTTGAAAGTACTGGAGACAATATACAATAAGTCATTACAGTCCTTCCTTAACAAACAGGAGTGGCTTTATGCCTGAATATGATTTGTCTTTCATATGTTTATATTGGTATATTATTAATACACGTGTATATCTTCATTCATTCTTTCTTATTTTAGATCGAGCTCTAAAGAGTGAAAACCGGCCAGCTATTGTGCCGATTAGGAATTTTGTCAATTCCTATTTCAGATTTATTATTATTTTGTTTTGCGTGGATTAAGTTTCTTATTGTTTCTGAAGTGATATATTTTATATTAAATTTAGATACATTCTTTTCAATTGTGGTCGTTAGTCAGTTGGTCGGCAGTATGATGTGCCTAGTTTTATGATAACTATCATAATTTATCATAATTACATATATGATATTTTGTATCATAATTATAATAATTATAAAGATTATTTTCTTTATTGTCCTTGTAGATTTTGTAAGCTTTCCTCTAGGGATGAAACGTGTTACTTTGGAGTATTTTTTCCATTTTATTATTCGATTACCTACGATTAATCTGCTATATAGATTTGCATGCTTCTAAAACCAATATAATTAATAATTACTATAAGCAATGATTGGAAAATCCCAACATTAATAATTTGAATATTGACGGTTACAAATTCTAAGTGCCGTTAAAAAAACCGAGTTATTCCAGATTTTACTTTGTTGTGGTGGTGTGAATAGAAGTATATGAGATCATTTTTGCTGGAGGATTATCTATAGACGTTTAGTTTTAGATCATTGTCACTACAGTTTAACATGATATTGAGGAAAGATAGTGTATTATTTGTTTCTGTACATTATTAGGTTATGAGACAAATTAGAAGCATGACAAGAGAAAAATGTCAGGAATCGAAATTGTCGGACGCGCCCGTCTCTTTTCTCAAGCAAAAATAAAATGATTATTTTATTTTCATGCTTGAGAGAGGAGGCAAGAGTGTCCGAAAATTCCGATACCTGACATTTTTCTCTTCGTGCTTCTATTTTTATTATGGTCTAATAATATAAAATAATAATAATTATTGTTGTTGTTTTTGTTGTAGTTTTGAGTTTGCGTGTTTGTTTTACGTGTTGCCTCCAAGTCTCAACCTGAAGCCGCTAGAGATTGCAAGTATCTGTTAAATTGGAGTCTATAGAGGCTTCATGTTCCATGATTGTTGGTTCAGTTAGTTGGATATGTAGTTGACATTCTCGGTGTCGGATAATTGTGAATATTAGTTTAAACTTCCATTAAAACGTCTATGTGTATGCACAGACAGAATTTATGTACAGATTCAATGGAGAATCTGGTAAACTAGAATTATGTCACGGATATAAAATTCAGTAAACTCACATATGAATTTTCAAAATATGAAGAAATCGTTGTAAAATGTTATTTTGGGTTTTGTGAATATATTGGAATGTGCATGAACAATCCAATAATATAGGGCCATAACTTGTCGCATTGATGAAACTTTCCCGAGGGTGTAGGAAGTAGCCATCAGTGCAATCGCTTGCATTTCAGCCAAACTCGGTTCAATAGTTAGTCGAAAAACATAATCTTTCATATGTTCTGGTATGATTCCTAATGCACCAGTAACAATTGGTATTATCATAGCTTTGAGATACGGCATCTTCTGAATTTCAATTTCTAGATCTACTTAGTCTGGTGAATAATTTGACTGAAATATTTACATCAACAGTGATTGTTACCTCGGTGAGTAAGCACTTTATTCCAGAAAATCTTTTACAATGATATCCAGGTTATTAGGTTATTAATATTATTTTATCTTTTTTAAATTTCTTTTATCAACCTACTATTATTACACACACACACACACACACACACACACACACACACACACACACTCATACGTACATTATATATATATATATATATATATATATATATATGAGAGAGAGAGAGAGAGAGAGAAAGGAAATCTCATTAAGGCTTTGATTTATGAAGGCTTAAAAGAACATAAGTCTTTCAAAGGTGACTACTTCTGAAGAGAAGAGAGAGAAATTTGAGAGAGAAAACATGAGTGACTGAAAGTAAGAGAGGAATAAATTGGAGAGAAGGAAGGGTAAAGTAATAAAGAGAGAGTGGGAAAGAGAATTGAATGCCTGTTAGAGAGAGAGAGAGAGAGAGAGAGAGAGAGAGAGAGAGAGAGAGAGAGTGAGAGAGAGAGAGAGATCTGCTCACCTTGGCCAATTTTTTTTAGTGATAATCTTTGCCGAGCCGTTTGAAAATATGACATTCTACTGATTGGATCGATCAATTAATAGCCCGGAGAAAAATATAATAGATCACTGGTCGGATGACCTTGAGGATAACTGGAGGTTTATGAAATAGATTAAAATATCCCGAGAGGTTGGCTTGGCAGTTAGGCTTTAGAAGAGAGACTCTCGAGATTTAGCGTTCAAATACGGATGCCAAGAAGAGGATATTCGTTTACAAATAGCATATCCGGTAATATATAATCAATTAATTAATTAAAAAGAAACATTTAAAACCGGGTTCTAAAACACTTTCCCACATAGTTGTAAAACTCACACTCGTTATATCAATAAATAAATCGTTGTGTATTTTTTAACATTTGCTTCGTTGAACAAGACTGACAAGCTATTTTATTTTTTTTTAGTATTTTTTTTCTTTTATACGTACAAGTGTCTTCTTTTCTGGACTTAATGAATGTAAAAATGTACAACAGTTTGTTGGTGCCGAGCGCCTTCGGTTGAACTGTTGGCCATATCGAAGTATATTCTATAATGTTGACAAAGTGTGTTTTTCTTTTAAATATTTCGTTGCATTTTCGATTTCACTGTTTAAATGTTATATATCATATTTAGCAGCTGCAATTTGTTTTAAAACTATTTTTTCCTGAATATTGTGATGTTGGTTTCCATGTTGGTTGCTGGAACAAGTAATCTAATTTTGAGCAATAATCAGACTGGCAAGGTATTTTAGTTTAGTTTCTATACTATGTTTTTCTTGTATACGTAGAAGTCTCTTCTTTACTGACAATGTAAAAATTGTCGAAAAGTTTGTTGGTGCCGAGCGCTTTCGCCTAAACTGTTAACCATTTTCAATGATTATTTTTTGTTATACTACTATAATAAATGATGTGTACGTGCTATTGTAGATTGTATAAGAATGGCTGAAAGTAGACATGTTCCTATTTTCCAAATACGGCCATTACATTATGACCGTGTTCATA
>OZ038503.1:46729886-46844886 GCA_964036315.1 Acanthosepion esculentum
TTGTATTAATATGTAGAGGTTAGGTGATATTGTTATTACATAAAAATTATATTCATTAATAATAAATGGGAATATTTGCTACAAATCAACGACCCCCAGTATTTAAAAAAAAATATTTTTACGTATGTGTATAAAACTTCTGATTTTTTGTAAATACGTTATTTTTTTTAGTAGATATCCCTATTTCAGTAGACGTTCTGTTTTTGTTTTTTTAAACAGTGTCAGTCTGCTTAATAATGAAAATGTTCCTCTCGGCATGATTCGAATCTGTGCCCACCTTTGCAGGAGAAACCACTGTCAAATAGAACTTTACTTGTCTGTGAAGCTCTCCATAGCCGAGCAGTGAAATCGCGCCGGATTTGATGGTGATTTCTCCTGCAAAGGGGAAGCAGGTTCGAATCCATCCGAGAGGCACATTTTCTTAATTAAGAAACGTTTCCTTGAGTAGCTGGAATAAACACTGTTTAAAAACGGAGCGTCTACTCAAATACGGGTATTCATTGAAATACATACGAAAATCCCGGCCTAGAATTTTTTGTATTTTTTGAACATTAAGCCCAACTCTCAGGAGGCCTTCCGGTAAGCGTTACCTCTCCTTGTTGCGTCCCCAAAAGGGCAAGTATATAGGGGAAGGCTTGTGACTTTTGCGCGGTATGACCGTTAAACTCACTTTAAACCTCGATATATATATATATATATATATATAAAAGGCAGGATGTGTGTGTGTGTGTGTGTAACGAATGCACGGCCGCAATTTTCGACGGATTTGCACCAAAATGTACATGTACATGCTCCAAGTTAGCAAAAAGGCCAAGACCGACGTTGCATTTCCCAACTCCCATCGGTAGTGGAAATAATCGATTTTTTCATGCTTCTACGGCAGTTTTCATGTAGTTTGCGGCCATTTTATACTGCCCAGAGTAAGAGCCTATAGCTGGCTGCCACGAATAGTCAGGAAGATTCTATTGGCCAGCGTGAGAGCCAACAGCTGACTGACACGAATGTTAACTAGCATGCCAAAAAAATAAAAAATCGATAGCTGCATTCGTCACAAGTGGGAAAAATTTAAATCTGCATGGCACTTTACTCCAGTTGGCTCATTCGCTTGCTTAAACTCAACGTTGATTCTGATTCCGCAGAACTGGGTTGTGTGTGAAAAAGTATTTGTTGGTAACATACTTTTTTCATTCGGTTTTTCCAGTTACAAGTCCTTTTTTAAAGCTGAACGTTTTGTGTTCATTTTGTTTAGTTCTTTTTTCGTAACAGATTTAATGTTTAGTATAGAGCTTAGAAAAAATTCGCAGTGTGAGATAGGCAAGAAGTAAGGCATGTAGCAGCATCAGCACGGCAAAGGACACTCCTTTAAAGGCAAGGAAGGGCAAAAATATTTTAAGTCAAGTGATAGCGATTGCTGTATGAGTCGTACGATTTTTGAATCAAACACGGGCTATGCTGCGAGTATATATATATAAATATATATATATATATATAAATATAAATATATATATATATAAATATAAATATTTATTTGTACCTATTATTTTGTCACTAACTCAACTTATCTAAATACTGTCGTGGACATTCCTATTTCGACCAAAATTTTTATTTTAGTCATAATTAAAATAAATATAAGTTGTTATAAATGAAAAAAATGAGCGGTAATTTACATTTTTTCCCAATTCTGTCTCGTCCGAAAAGGTTAATTGAATCTCAAATCGGTTATATTGTGGTCTGTTATATCGAGTGCCACGTATGTGTGTGTGTGGCTCTGTAAATGGATATTTCATAATAAAAATGTTACGTTCACAATAGCTTTGAAGCAAGCAGCCGAACTCGACTTAATGCAATCTGTTACCGTGACTTATTGAACAAGAAATAAAATCTCGATTGCAGATTGTCCTAAAAATCCTGTATCGGATTGATATGAACAGTCTGACGCTGCAATTAAGAAAAATGAATGAATAAAAAAACGTATTGATAGCAGCTATATTTTAAACATATTTACTAATTTACAATACATTTTAGAGCAAGATCGACCATTAATTAAGCGAGATGACTAAAAAAGGTACCAATCAATCAGCTATTTTTAGCAAAAAAAAAAAAAAAAAAAAGAAAAAAAAAGTGAATCGACTTTTTGGTGGTTGTGGGGGCTCAGCTTACTGCAAGGGTGCATTCGGCAGGTTCCAATGACCACCAACAAGGTATCATTATCTATTTATACTAATGATTATTTTCAGTAGTAAACCCATGGATTTGTTTCCTGAAGTTTGTTTTTTTTAATTTACATATATATACTGAGAAATCATTATTATTGTCAATCATAATATCAATTCAGTCATGTCACCGTGTAATTAAATTTTAATTTAATTTAATTAAAAAAAAAATTCCCCCTTGTACAGTTCGTTTTTCTTATATCTTCTTTTAAGACGATGCGGCGCAGATCACGAGTAAAGGAGCTGGCTACTTGGTTTGAGGAAAAAGTCATCGTTCGTCCGGACCAGATTCCTGAGAAAAAACCGAATCTTAAACCAGAGCAACCGTTAAACTGTCCCAAAACTCACGACAGCAACAACAATAAGCGAGTCGTTGGAGAATTGATCAACTTCTTTTGTAGCCAGGACCCACCACGCCCGCGGCCACAGCCCATCAGCGAGGCCGGAATAAACGTTATGAATTTGATCGAGACTTTTGAAAGAAAGTCAGAAAATAGTTCCAGGCATTATCCGTTCATTCCTTTGCATGTCGAGCATTTCGTCTGAAATACACATTTTCGCTGTATTCCAAGTTATTTTGGTCTAATATCAGACTTGTCAAACTTCCATAAATTTTAAGTCAATATTTGATTGATTGCTTTTGTTTTTACTACACTAAATTAATTTAAAATTTATTCAAGTTCTTCATTTAACGAAATAATCACTTTATTTCAATGAATGTGTCTGTTAAAAAAAAGAAAAGAAAATTATTATAATTTCCCTCCAAAAAGTTTTCAAGCTACGTAAAGTTTAGTGAATTCTAAGACCTAAAAATCTCTCAGCATAAAGTGACAAAAATAAAGAACGAAATGCATTTAAAACAATTGGGAGCTTAGACCAAATACGGCCCGAGAGATTGTCTGGTGTCCCGCGAGAGGTTTTCAAAATAATCAATTTTTTTTGTATCTACAAAGATACATTCGGTAACTGATGATGTTTGAAAAATTCGGTTTTGTGGAAGCATGGCTTTATCGAACCATTATTTTACTGTCTTTGTCTCATTAACTTTTTTTTTTTTTAAGACTCTCATTAGCAAAAAGAAAGTTTTCTCACAATCCCTATCTCTACGTTTCTTAAAAATAAATTTGTGGCCCGCGGCTAATTCTTTGCGATAATAGTGCCCCCGTCACATTTTTTTTTTTAATCGTGCAGTCCTGGGTCAGATGTCCTCTTCAAAATGCAGAATTAATTAATCAACATCTACGAAAAGGAAATAATCATAAATAATTCAAGCTATGCAAAACTGCATGTAGATGTTTAAAGTAAAAAAAATTTAAACAAAAAGTTCAACATTATATGGCATAAAGGGTGTATAATTTGAGCAATCAGTAAAGTTTACAAGACCAAAAAGCACTAACCGCTGAATTACCTATAAGTGCTGCTCCAATACTTCCTGGTTTGTGAAAGTCATATACTTGTTTTTCATTTAACAACACATTCAATAAGCCTGTCCTTTTGTCATGTCGGAACTTAGCTGTAGTTGTCAATGTGCTTCCGCTGATGTCTTTAAAAATTGTGATTTTACGTGATATCACTTTTTTTATGGGCTATAAGTGTGAAAATAAATAAATACCAACCGAACAAGGTTGCTCGTACCAAATCTGCGGTTAAAAAATTTTGTTTTTGATCACATATCAATTACAAAAGTTAAAACCGAATAAAATTTAACTGTTTTTAGCAAAGCGCTAACTAGGGGAGGCAACTCTTTAATATAATTTATAAAAGAATTATAGAGTAATCACGCCATGATGGTTAAAATGTCTAAAATATAATTTAATGATTTAAATCCGATTGTAAATCGCACAGAATATAACGCAGAAATACCCGAACAAGACATTTGCCACAGACATAAAATATTAAGTTTTGATTGTCTTTTTGGATTTATTCCCAAACTGTATAGTGATTTCTACCACTGAGAAAAACTACAAATTTTAAGACTCTCTCTTTTAATTAAACTTAACTCAATTTACAGTATGAAAGCATAACTAATGTAAACAGTTTACTTTCATTACTAAAAGCAATTTATGCATACTGTGTTAAGAACAAAAAAATGTAAAAAAATGAAAGCAACAAGTTGATTCAGAAAAATTTTTTTTGAATCTTATGACAAATTTGTGGAAGTTGTAAAGTCTGAAATATCCATGCTGAAGAAGTTGCCGCAAAGGTGACTTATATATCAAGCCCAAGACATTATCAAGAATTTTAACTTTTGCAATTGCTTAATGTGTTCACTGAAGTACAGCATATAAGTTGATTTTAAACCTTGAGGAAAATTAAAAAAAAAAAAAAAAAATTCTTCTTGAATCATGATTGACTCATATGCTGAATTAAAAAAATGAGGTTTTCTTTTTGTTTTAAATAAAAACATCAGTGATTGGTAGACAAGCAATGTTAGCAACTTGCCTCACACTCGCTGGTTATCACTCATACAAGGGCTTCATTAACTGCAAATAGTTCTTATATGGAAAGAATCATTTTTGTAGTTATATTCATTGTATACATAATGGGAATTTTTTTTTTTTTGAATACACATCTAAATAGGAATGAATACAGTGAAATGATCTTGTGTATATTTTTCGCATTATTTGTTGAGACAAAGTTGAAATTATTTAAGTCTCGCTTAAGGAATTTTACTTTCGATATTAAGACTTGTGATAGTTCTGCCTGTTTCTTTTTTCTAAGTTGATCATTTGCTATCTTAATCACAAAATAAAAAAAAAATACCACTTCCCTCAGAATCCCCTTCTTCAATTACAACAGATAAAACTTTGATATATTTATCTGAAAATATTCTTGTTATAAATAATTCTCCTCCTTTTGGATTTTTCAAAACTTATTTTGGTGACAAAGTTATACATTTTTTATCGATTATATATAAAAAAAAAAAAAAAAAAAAAAAAACTTATTTTTTTGGGAAAATAAAAGAGAAAACAGTTTCATGCTTCTCTCGTCATTAAAAATTCACCTGAACCAAATTTGAAATTTGCATGAAAGTCATCTTGCAGATTTTACTTGCACATCAATGAAATAATTTGTTTCAATTTTATGCAGAGAAATATTTTCGTCCAATAAAAAAAAAAAAAAAAAAAAAAAAATTACAAAGATATTTTAATGCCACCAAAAAATTTACCACTAAAAATAAAATTTTGAAAATTATTATTCATTTTCTTGAGTCATTTTTTTCTCTTAAGATTCAGTTTCTCTTAAAATATGAGAAATTTAAAAAAATTGCTTTCAGACTGAAATAGCCACTTTGTTGATGACAAATGAAATTCAATTTAGCTCAGAAATTTGATTATAATCTTTTAACTGATACAAGACCCTGGGCCAGTGTTTCTCAACCTTTTTAAGCAATGGCACACCTAATAGCAAATGAAAATATCACAACACATTTAGCAAAATTTTTAAAGGGTATACATTTAAATGTTATGAAATAAAACCATAGATTAAAAAAAAAATACACACACAAATATGAACTTTATTTCAATGTTTCTATTCAACTATTTGTGCATTTTATTTAGTGTGAAACCCATGGCTGGTGTTTTTTCACAATTTCTTCAACATTTGGTTGAATGTGTGATAAGCAGAATCTAATTTCTTCAGTTGAGTGTAATTTTTCTCACTTATTTTTTTATGTTATTTAGGGTTGAGAAGCCAGATTCACATAAATAAGTAGGAAACTGATAAAGCCTTTATAGCTAATGTGGGATAAAAAGTTTAATACTTATTCATTTATTCAAATACTAATTACACACACATATGCTATAACAATATTTTTGTGGCAAACTAGTTTATATAGGTAAACATTGGTTGGATTTATAACTGGGTTTGCAATCATTCAGCTAGAATATAATCCAGCAGATTGGCCTTACCCCTCTACAAGATAGATAAAAGTTGAGTTGGTAGATTTTTGACATGACACTATTTTCTGTAATGGGCTGGTAAATAATAAAATTAAACAACTTTGTATAATTTAGGGTGAATGAAGTCGATTTTCAGGTCTTCATTTAATATGTAGCATTTTTGGAGACAATGTGATCGTTTAGCATAATACAATCTCTTATTTTCATGTAATAATAAAGAAAGACTTGGACATAGATACCAAAAACTGCTTAAAATAAAGGAAAGATGAGGTCTTGCCATGAAAAAAAGTAACCACCAACTGTATAGTAGATAAACAATTCATAAAAATTATATTAACATTTCAAGTCATTTTAGCCAAGTAAAAACAGTTGTATAAGCAGATTTGCCATTTATGAAAAGGAACCATTTTAGAGTTGACTACTTTACATAGTGTGATGACGTGAGTGACAGGCTCGAGCGGAGTGAGTAGATTTCCAAGGAGCCCGATTGCGCTGAATGAGCATTGGAATTAAAACATGGGAAAAGGAAGTAATTAAGAAAGCTTTGAGAAATTAGATGGATTGAGAGATCTTAAAGAATGAATTTGAAATTGAATATTAACTTGGAAATAACTTAGTATAAATGGATATGGCACACATGCTAGATTGCCAAGTCAGGTGGAAAATGATGACCAGTAATAAATTACTCCCTTGACAAAAAGCAAAAAGTCCTTGAGATTAAGTAGTTTTCGTAAAGACCTATCTATTGGATTGGTGTTGTTTTACACTATTTACATAAATTCCAACAATTGTCCTCATCTTTGTGGCCATATTTATCACAACAATTTCTTGAGGACACATGGCATTGTGGATAAAGGCATTAGTTAGATCCAGTGGAGAACTTTGAGAAGGGAATTAACAGGAGATAACTGATAACTGACATCCATTAGACATGGCACGTGGAACTAGAACAGTCTGCCCCAGTGTGAGAAATAAAGGGTTCAGTTTGACATTCCAACCATCTGAAGAAGGTCGGAGTGTACAACGGCCAAAATGTTGTGATAATTATGGCAACAAAGATGAGGATGATAGTCCGAACAATGTAAATAGTGTACATAATACTTCATCTCAGAAATATAGACAGATACTGGTATTGTTTTGTAGCCAGAGTAATTCTGTAATTCCAGAGAAAGAGAGAAAAAAAAAAAAAAAAAATTGGCCAAGCTGACCAATGGGCTGTTGGTTTGTTTACATGAACATATCTGTAGTAATTTTCTGGTTAGGAGAACTGTCACATATCCAAAGGATTTCCAGGACAAAGTAAGGCAGATTGAGTGCGGCATATCCAAGTAAAAGGCACACTTTATTTAGCATTACAGAAGCTGGTAGAGACACATGTAAGATACGAGACATACTGCTTGAAGAATTATGACATCGTTCTGGAATTGATTAGAATCAAAGAAAGTAGAATTGGTTTCATGAAAAATGAAGTCTCTTCACAAATAGAAAGATCAATTAATCAGTTCATGATGATATAAATAACAGAAGACGTGATCAGAACTTTAAAATGTTTTTTATATTGATAAAAAAAAAAATCCCTTACATCAAAAAGGTGTGACAAGTATGTACAGGCCACATTGGGAAACAAAACATGTTTTTCAGTAATGTGCCCCCTACCCTCAAATCCCACCCAGGTAAAAAAAAAAATATTAAAAAAAAGAAAAACCTAACAACAATTAGTCTTTTCTTAACCTAAATTCTTCATTGGTAATGCCATCTTTGGTGATGAGATTGACCGTAATACAATCGCCAGTGTAGATATCTCTTTCAGCAGCAGACACAAACACATCTTTCACTAGCTGAAGGGCTCTAGCTTGTGTCAGTGGAGTTTTCTGCACATTTTGCTGGTTTTTGCATTCAATCTGTAAAAATAAAATAGATAAATGATTTCTTTTGGCTTCAATTTGATCTGAAAATAATTGAAACAATAAAATAAATTTAGGTTTTATAAATCATCCTTAAGAAAAGTAAAAGGACACAACAACCAAAAGAAAAACAGAAACTGACCTTAAAAGAGAATATTATAAAGAAAGTTATAATAAGAAAAATGGATGAATTTGTTATAGAAGCTATCCAAATGAGAGGAACAAGTAACTCACTTGATTATCCAAAAGAGGTTGCAACATAGCACTGGAAGAACCTGCAGCTCGACAGGTTTCTCGTTCATATGATCCAACAGGGTCAAAGCTGTATATACATCCTTTACCTGTAGGAAGGGACAAGAAAATAAAAAGGATTGAGGCTGAGGATTCTTTTTAGATTTAATTTAAATGCTATTAGTATCTGCTTGCCCAACAATTAAAAATATTTTTTTCATAGCAAGAGCCCATAACTAATGCTTGAAACATGAACAAATGAAAGAGAATACAAAGGCTTTCTATTTCTCCTCTACAGCAGTATTACTATCTTAAGTGTTTTATTTAGAACTTCAAAAGAAATAATAAATAAAAAGTTGCTTTCTTTTGCATCAATCTATTATAATCTTAAAATTCTATTCAGAATTGACTAAGCTTGGCCCAAGGCTACAAGGAGGAGATTATTTGGCCCATTTGCTATCCCCTGTGATTTTTAAAAATTGAAAAAGGCTCTGAATTTCTGACATTCAGCAATACGTGACTATGGAAATGTATTCTGGAAAATAAATTCCAAGAATATTTCCAGTAATGGTACCATCATTTCATGAAGTGCATAGCTTTACAAGGAGAGTCTTTTGATGGTAAAAGCAGCCAATGGTGACCACGTAAGCAAACTTTGCTTTCACAGGACCATCCTGGAAATTGTCAAACCTTGTACTAGTGGGAAATATAAGTATACACTTGCCACAAAATGTGGACCAATTTACTTTAAGGTTAATTAATTTGGAATTGTTTCAATAAAATAAGAAAGATTGAATAAAAGAAAAATGAAATAAAATTTCTAAAGATTGAATTTTCGTATTTAATGAAAAAACCTTTTAGACTTTAGGCTATTGGTGAATTGTAAATATGGCAAAAACAAAAATAGTGTACAAATTTAAACGCTGACCTTCTTCGTCAATACCAGCAATAAGATTGTATACATAGTAAGGAAAGAAACGCCTATGGTAAAGAATTGTGGACAGTAGAGCAGCTATGGCTGGAGTGGTCATCTCTTTACGATGATTATGTTCATAGACCTGAGAAAAAAAGAAAAAAAAAAAAAATTATCAACAGAATATTTACAGGCAAGTATATACACAACATATCTGAAATTTACATGCAAAATGAAAATGAATAAAAACAAAAACCTTTGAATGAAATTCTGATTTAAAGCATCATTGCTATTCAATGAAGAATTCAAAGATGCCAAGAGAAAAATCCAGACATTTCCACTAATTCTAGGATCTATCATAATATAGTATTCTAAAACATGTCAGTTTCAATCTGAAATTGTTCAAATTCCAAAGAGACTTAAGTTCATTGATGACTTTACAAATGAGGAAGGATCTATACCTATGTTTGATACCTTATGCAAAAACATTTGATAATGTATGACACAAGGAATTGTTTGAACAATTGTAAACTTGATTTATTTGGGAAGGACATTAGAATAGTCTAGAACTTGTACCATGGAAAACTGCCTGAAAATGAAATCAGTAAATACACAAAAATCAAAAGGGGCATAAGACAAGGATGTATCTTCTCATCAGACATATTCAATCTTTACAGTAAGGCAATCCTGAGAGAATTTGAAGTGCTACCAGGGTTCATTATTGATGGCAACAATCTTAATAATATAAGATATGCAGATAACATAGTGTTGATAGCAGATACAAAAAATAAACTACAGGAACTTTCACAGAAGTTAACCTAAGGAAAGTGATAAGAAAGGACTAAACATCAATTGTAAGAAAACAGAATGCGTGGTTTTCAGCAAAATTAACAGTTCAACATTCAAACTATGAATTGGAGACGCCAAAATCAAGCGAGTACGAAAATTTAAATACCTAGGTAGTGTTAATACAGAGGATGAAAAATGCAACACCAAAATCTGAAAGTGCACTGGAATAGCAAAAAACGTCTTCGAAAAGGTAAGCAAGTATTAGGAAACGGGAGGAATTTGTTTAGAAATAAAGAAAAGCATACTGAACTGTCATATTGGTCTCTCTATATGGCAGTGAATGCTGAACAATCTCCTCACAGATAAAGAAGAGACGAGGCAATAGAAATGTGGTTCTACAGAAGGATGCTAATACTATAGATTGAATGTATCAGTAACGAGGAAGTTTTAGAGAAAATGGAAACAAGAACACTTATACTTAGAAAGAGAGAGCTGAAATTTCTAGGAAACATAAGAAAGGAAGTTTGGAGAATTTGATACTCACAGGACATATCGGAAGTAAGAGAGACAGAAGAAAGCAGGGGATAACCTACCTAATGTTGGCAGAACAAAGATTAGGAAAGACAGCAAAAAGACAAACCTTACTAAGAGCTACAAAGACAGGAAATTTTAGAGGGCTATGGTTGACCACACCCTGAAGGGACATGAAAAACAGAAGATGGGTTTGTTTATCTCCACATTCTGTTAATTGACATTAATCTATAATTCATCCATTAAACAGAGGTTTCTTCGCTGAACAATTGTCACAGACAGGAATCAATCTATTTCTGCACATAGTTTGATCAAAATAAAATCAATTATAAACAACGAGAATTTATAATGAAGAGTAATGCAAAGAGACACATCAGAATGAAGTTAAGACTCTTAAAACCCGATGCCCGCCTTTCAAGTGAATGATATCTTTTTAAAATGAAAACATTGCTTTCTTCAGCTATGCATTATTACTTGTATATTTCAGTCTTCATGAGAATTTAAAATGGAAAGTTTTACTTTACCCCAGTGATGATGTATAAATCTCTTACTTTGGAAAACTGGTAGTGTTCCTAGAGAAGTCAGAATGCAATTTTGTGTGGAGTGTTGAAACTTTCAAACGATTTTCATTTCAATAGCAAAATTTTCTAGTGACTAAAGTTAACTCCAGAAATTTGCCAAAGCCAGGGAACCAGAATTTTTTTGTTACATTTCCACATATCAGTAAAGTATACAAAATATAAGCTACTTTTTCAAGATTAAAGATGAAGGTAACTGTATCAAACAAAAAAGACTTAAAAATATCTGAATTCCTAGTTGGCTCCCATGTTGGAAATTGATACCAAGATATTAATACAAAGTTTTTTTTTTGTTTTTTTTTAAATAAAACTTTTATAAAATTATGGGGGCAAAGGTAGACTGAATACATAGTGGCAGAAGGGATTTAATTTTTTTTATAGAATCAATTTTATATAATTTCTCACCTTCAGACGAGCTTCCAAGATTTTAGTTACAGTAAGAGCATCACCATGGAAACCTACACAACCAAGCACTGTCTTATCTGTCCTGCAAAGTCAAATAAAAATGTTCATGAGACCTGATTTAAGACATGGAACACAAGCAGAAGAGCAAATATTGATGACACTTTGTTTCTGAGGTGCAAACAATGTAAACAAACTTTTATTTATAAATAAATCCAAAAGATATAAGCCATAGATATATTTGATTACAAAAAATATTCTAGATACAAGATCAACTTATTTTAAGTGTAAATATAGGCTCCTTGACATTCTATAACTGCTATCAGTCTTATCCATTCATTTTGTTAATTTTTCTGTGGTTTCACCATTAACATTATTTGCAGCAGTTTGTACTGTTTCCTTGATATTTTCTTTTCTTGAATATTGTTTCCAGTCTCATATACATCTCTTAATGATGTACAAATTAGCCATTGGATTAATACCTGAAGATGCTGGGAACCATTCAATTAATTCAGTGTCTTTTTTGGCAATATGAATAATAGTCAACCTTGTAAAAAGTGAAAAAAAGCATATTATCTTACAAGAATATACTCTTCAGCTGAAAGCTTGTTGGATGTAACTTGTGCTGCACAAGAAACATGTCTAAAAATTTAAACTATTTCTCTGTATTTATTTTGAACCATCTAAACTATAATTTTATCACTAACAATACTAGCCCAAAATATTATTTCACCTCCCTTCTGCTTTCTTCAAAATTGCGTTGATTGACAATTTCCATGAAGGATGCTACTAGCTATCAGGTCCATCCAATGTAATTCTACAGTCATCGCTAAAACAGTGAATTGAGAAATCAGTTTTCGTGCATTTTCTGGTTCAGTATACACAATTCTATTTGTAATGTTTACTGAACAATGGTAGCTTGGTTGATTTCAGGTTTTTAGCTAATGTTATCCTATCAGTTTTCTCCATTGACATCCCCAACAGTTTTAGAAATATTTACAATAACATTTGATCAAGTGAGATTTCATTATGCAACTCATGGGTTGTTCATAACATTGTAAATAAATATATACAATGCCATGCAAAAGGGGTTTTTTCCACTTTAAACTATTGTAAATATCTAATAATTGGCAGCTTAAAGTAAATCTTGTTTTCCCAATATTGATTGATATCAATTTTATTGTGAAAAAATTGACTGGCATAATAAAATCTGACAATGTATTTGGATAATGTACTTAATTCCTGTTCCACACTTAATTAAAAAAAAGTTTGTGTCAAACTGAATTTTTTTTTTTTTTTTACAGAAACAAGGATTTGAAATTTTTCTACAAAAAAGATAAAGCAAACTCGTTAATCTGATAAAATTTAGTTCTACAAATGAAGAAACAAAACTTTATAATTGTTGTGTTACTCATTTCTTAATTTGCACCACTTAAAAAAAGTTGCTATCTGCTAACAAACAGATATAAGTTAAGACATATACCTTTGAAATAAGTTTATTTTGGATAGAATCTTTTGTAGATATTATACAACTTTAACAGATGATTTTAACAATGATTCAAAAACATTATTTTGTATCTTTTTAATAATTCTTTTTTCCACTACTTTTGTAACTTTCATCAGATCAATATGAAGCTTATGAATGATAAAGTCTATAACAAAACTATAAGATTTGATGTTTAATCAAATATAAAAATAAATAATCCAATATCATGGTATTCAATGCTTTCTTTTTGATGGTAGAAAGTCTTCCATCCAGGTAAACATGCATAGAAAAAGCCAATTTAACAACAGATGGAAATAGAAGTACATTTTAATAGTGCTTGAAAAAAAATTGGATAAACAAAGTCAGATAATGCAATAAATTTATGAATATTTTACTTACAGTGTATAGGTCTTTGGAGACTCTCGGGAATGAATCATAAATCCTTCACTTAATCGAGTGTCTGAAGCAATAATAGCAAAATCCTCACCTGACAAGGCCAGAACAGTGCTTGAAAAAAAAGAAAAAAGAAAATCTGGTTTATATTCACAACAATTAAAATGCTAAATGTCTGCATATAACTATATGGAAAATTCTAACCATCATACTCCTATTGTCACTACCACTAGTCTTGTATATTGAAAAAATTTGACAATCAACATGAGATACCCGTTCATCTTTTAGTCAAAATAAGGAAATACCAGATAAAACCCAAATTCAAGACATTTTAAGCATGTGTTTTTATCTGTAAAAGGGACAATAAAATAGTCTATAAAATCTGAGATTTCCTGCTCCCAAAGTAATGTAAGCTAACAATAAACTGGAGTCTGATATCTGAACTCTGACAGTGCCTTCCACAACAATAAAAACAGTAGGATGAAGGACATGTCCTGATGCTTGCAGCAATACCCAATGGTGTTGAACAATTTCTGTATAAAGCTTTATAACCTTCAAGTGCATAACCCACATAATAAAAATGATTGTCCTTTGTTCTAATAATATAGCAAAAAGCAACTAAAATATTTCTTTAAAAAATCACAATTTTCATTTCTATTAGTGCATGTTGTTAGTTATTTAATATATTGAAATACACGAGCATAAAAACAAAATGGAAATCAAAATGAATCTAATGCACAGCACATGTAAAAGTTACACACATACAAGTACGTACACAGCTTGCATGGTAATGAAATCAATACATTACACCATTTCAGTTTATATTTGGTAAACAGATGAAGTAGATTTGCTTTGGTATGTGGAGTCTTTCCCTTTAATCTATAAATGTGATTACATTGCATGTGGGAATAATATTTTTGTTTTCAATTTGATCAGTACAGGATTAATGTAGGATGTGCAGGTAGTGTAACAGACATTGGCACAGAAATTGGAATCGACAAGCTGTTTAAATTCTAGGTTAGTCTGTTGCATTCACTTTTGCACAAACACCCTTGGGAAAGACATAAATCAGCCTCTTCTCTTACCAGTTATGGATTAAATAGAATAAACTGAGCTTTGGATGGCAACCAGTCAAATAGAAGGAAAACTGAATTCTAAACAGTGGAAAAGGCAACCATTGTCTTTCCTAAGAATGCATAGCAATTCACAGATAAAAAAAAGGAATCTGTGGAGAGTACTGATTGACTGTCCTGAAGGTTGCCCTTGGCTCACTTGAGAAATTGTCTCATACAAGGTAAAAGAAAAGTACTTTAGATTGAATTGTTGGATGAATGAAAATTGTATGAATGAATGAAGTTTTGTTCTGCAGTATTTGAAACAACATTTTATTTTCTAAAGTCAAACCACATGTCAAAGTGTTTAATACAACAGAAAATTTTTTTACTGAGAGAAAGTGTTACTTTTCATTAATTTACTGAAACTTTTTTTTCAATTTTGTTAATAGCATGCCATTTCAGTTGATACATTTTCTTTTTAGACTTCTTCAGGACTATTAATATCATTCAGTTTCATAATTAACTTAGTACTTTCCCACTCTACTCAAGAACAACATGCCAGTTCAATAGAAAACGTGTGCTGTTAATATATCAGGTGCTACTAACAATTTGTCTGTAATGAGAACAAAGGTGGAAGAATATATCAGTGGAAATGTTGAGGCAAAAGATAAAGAGCACCACTATGGATCAAATGAATGGGGAATAAAATTGAAATCCATTTTTCACCCCACAAGATTATTTAAAAAGCAAGGAAATAAATTTGAAATGCCAAAAAATGACTAGGATGTGCATGTAGTATAATAGTTAGCAGTTTGTAATGAGAAGCGAGTAGAGTTTGAATTCTGGTTGAGTTCATATTTGCTTTCACATAAACATCCTTGGAAAGGCATGAATCCATCTCTTCTTCTCCCAGCTATGGATTAAATAGCAGAGCAGAGTGGACTCTAGCCATAGCTGGCAACCAGTATAAAAGTACAACTCTTGAATTCAAAAGTGTATGGGGGCATATACTTGATCTGTAACTAAGGTCAGCTCAGTACAGTTGCAGTATAAACCACAGCTTGTCTTTGTAGATGTTGAAGAAACAGAAATGGACCTGATTGGAAATAATCAGTGAGTGTAAGATGAGGAATCATTCTGATTTGCAAGTTGCCTTTAAGTTAAAACAGCTCTAATGAAGAAATTACATGTATTATGTTAACTAAATAAGAGTTTGTATATTTAAATATTTCCCCATCATTTACAGTTAATTACAATATTTTATTTCACATTCTTCATTCACATCATTTGTGCAAATTACACAGAGTAGAGGGAGACATTTAATTAAAGTCTCAAGAGTTTTAATATTAAAAACAGAGACTTGATTGAGAAAATCTTAAATTCATGGTAAAGCTAAGTTTTCAAATTTGATTAATAAATAAACATCTTTCTTCAGGAGTAGGTGATTATAGTTTTCCACAGAGTCCTTTTCTTTATTAGCAATGAATTGTCATACTTTCTTGATAGTAGTTTCCCCATTGCTTTCTCCACAGTTGGGAATTCAGTATTCCTTCTTTGAGACTGGTTGCCACATATGGCTAGAGAGCTCAATCTACCCCTTTATTTAACTCTTAGATGAAGGGAGAAGAGATGAATTCATACCTTTGTCAAAGATATGAGTGTGAAAGTGAATGCAACTGGTTTGGTTGGAACTGGAACTTGACTTGCTGATAAAGATCAAGAAACAACAGTTTGGAAAAAATATGCCAGATTGGATAAAGAGAAAAAAAAAATGATAGCAAATAAAGTTTATTCAACATTATAAATTCAAGTATGCAAATTATTGACAGTAATGCAAATTCTGAGCAATACAAAAGGAGGTATAATTATGTTTTATAGATTATGCAGACGTGGTTTGATAAATACGTCACAAAGAATGGTTCAAACTGCTAGGTAACCTCAACATATCTGGGAAGGGTATTAGAATAATCCAGAACTTATACTATGAACAAACCACCTGCACATGGATAGAAAATGAATTCAATAAATATACAGAATAGACAGCAGTGTAAGAAAAGAGGGGGTTTTCTAGTCGGATGTATTCAGCCTTTATAGTCAGGTGATTCTGAGAGAATTAGAAGTCCTACCAGGATTCAGTATTAGTGACCATAATCTTAACAACATATGTAGAGAACACAGAAAGTAAACTACAGGAACTCCTACAGGAGTTAGCAAAAGAAAGCGAGAAGAAAGGACTAACCATCAATTGCAAGAAGAAAGAATGTATGGTTGTCACCAAAAGGAACAGCTCAACATGCAAATTACAAATTGGATATACCAAAATCAAACAAGTACAACAATTTAAATGTCTGGTAAGTGTTTTATCAGAGGACAGAATAAGCAACATTGAAATCTGAAGATGTATTGGGATATCGAAAGATGGCTTCCAAAAGTTAAGCAAAGTATTAAACAGGAAAATTTCATTAGAAACAAAGAACCGAACCGTGATGTAACATTGGTCCTGCTATATGGCAATGAATGCTGGACAATATCCTCACAGTTGAAGAAGAGACTTGAAGCAACAGAAATGTGGTTCTACATAAGGATGCTGAGAGTACCATGGACTAAAACACGTGACAAGTTATTGAGAAATGGACAATTATACTTATCAAAAAGATAGTTGAAATTTCTACAGCATATGAGGAAAAAGGCTTGGAAAAATTGACACCCACAGGACAGATTGCAGGCAAGAGGGGGAAACAGCGCATAACCTACCTAACGAGCTTGTGCAAACCAAACGGATGGCAGAATTGTGTTTAGGAGAGATAACAAAAAGACAAATTAGTAAGAGAGGAAATTGTGGAGAGCCATGATCACCATCGTCTTGAAGGAACCAGCATGGAACAAAAGATGCCTTTTTAAAAAGTATCCCCACATATTACAGTGCATTCAATGCGCGTCTTGTATTGTGAATTATCGATTAAGAAGACTAAAGCTGCCCAGTTAGGAGACAAGTGCTAATTATTATTATTATTTAAGAGGAAATTGTGGAGAACTGTGATCAACGTCCTGAAGAAGCATGGTACACAGAAGGTGGAGAATGTATTGTAAATTCTAAGAATTTGGCAAATAATTTGGGAGTAATTGCCAGCAAGATAGTTTGATCTTCTTGTGTAAAAAAATTTAGGCTAAAAACAGAAACTTAATAATAAACTGAGTGTGAGTTCGATCCTTTACTGGTTACTCTAGAATTGCGTCAAAATTAAGCAAAGTAACTAAATTCTAAAAATTACAATATCACTGCTGGACATGAAAATGTTTCCTAAGTTTATGCTCCAAATTAATACAATAGTAACTATGAAAATAAATTCGGATGAACTATTTCGTAGTGTATATTTGAAACAAGAAATTATTCATTGTTGTTTTTTATTCAAAGGACCCAAGTTCTGTTAAACATCTTAATGGATATCCGAATTATTTAAAAATTAATAAAACAACATATATCTAAATTAAGTTTCGGTTTAGCAAACTATTTTCGTAGTAAACTGCATATTTATTTTCTAAAATTACATTCATTAAAAATACTTTTAAAAAGAAAAATCTTGCTTTTTTTTTCTGTCGAGAGAAGAAAATCATAGCAAAAACAAAGCAGAGACAGAAAACGGCGGCATACAATTTCAAAATGACTGACCATGACTTACCCTCCATTCATTGCATAAGGACTGAAATAAGTACTAAAAGGTCTTTTGTAACTAGATACACCAAAATCCATGTTGGTTTAGTTGTGGAGTCTTATCGTTACAAAGCTTCAATGTATGACACAGCAACTAATGGCTACGTTGAAAGTTCGCAGTGAATATTAATTTACATTTTATTCGCTACTTAAAAACCGGTAATGCTTATTGTTTAATAACAGCTCATTAATTTAAATGGAAAAAATAGTTTAAAAAGTAAAATAGTGGCCCAAAGAAAAAATAAAATTACAGAAAATCTCTATCCAAGTCAACAGAAATTTCTTAAATTTCTCACATAACATAATATAAGACAAAATATAAGAGATTAATTAAAAGCGAATCCACCAAGACAAGAAAATATTTTTGTAATTTTTTTAAAGAAGTAAATGATTAAAATCTTTGCCACAAAATTAAAGACCTTCACTAATTTCTTTTCACTTTAAGTAACCGGAAATTCATTTTCCTTCACTGCTGATCTGCTAAGCTACTCAGCACGCGGTAAAAATGGTGAGTGAATAAACGTGTTATTTTTAATTTATATTAAGAACGTGGTTATTGTTCTGCTTCATTATATTATATAGAACTAAAGTGCTTATCTTTTTCTAGTATCTAAATTGGCATTTTAATAGTTAAATTGTTCTTGCCTTTTAATGTTTAAAATCGTAACGCATCGTGATTACTTTCAATTTTCAACTTAACTGCTTTTTTAAGGTTGCCGGCTTTGTTTTTGGTATCAGTGAAGAGAAAATATTTCTAACTTTGCAGTCATTAAAAATAATATTACCCCCCCCCCCACTAAAAAAAAATAAATAAATGGCTATTTTAAAGTTTATTCTAGTTTTTGATGTCCGTATTTCAGGAGCAAATAAATAAATTTATTAAAAATTTATAAAAATATTCTTTGTGCAATGAAAAAAAAATTTAAAATGATTCTGATTTTATTATTATTTTACGAGCCTAGACAAATTTTATCTTAAAACCATTTTTTATTAAATTCACTCGAATTCATTTTAAATCCTTTTAAATAATATTTTTGGATGTTTTGAACATGAAATATTTTTTCCCTATTTTTAATAAAAAAAAAATTCAATTTGACAAATTTTCTTTGTAGAAAAAGATCCTTGATTCTCAAAAATATCATTTTTTTATGCTTTTAAAAATGAATAATAAACGAATTTATCTGACTCCTAAATTGTTTTACTACTAAGTTTATCAAAAACGTTTAGGCGATGTATTTTTCATTAGTGTTCTGTTGGCATAGCAGAGTAGAGACTCCTTTTTTATGAATGGACATTATGAAGATGAACCCATCTGTTTGTTTATTCACTGAGATGCAATAGACCCCAAATTAAGAGTTTTTTTTAGGTACTTGTATCTAAGATCTAAGAAGATCTTAAGTGGAATAGTGCTGACGTAATAAATGAAGTCAACTGTAATATACCAAGAATGCAAGCATAGACCAGAGTGTTTGCGCCACAAATAGAAAGGAAAGTGGGTTTTACTTTTATTTTTATTTCCGTTACACAATGACAATGTTTGGAATAATGCATGCTTATCTTAAACTAGGTACCCCCCTCCCCAAAAAAAAACAACAAGCCATACCGAAATTATTCAAGCAAAAATAAAAAGTGCATTTTTAAAAATGAAAAATCTTTCTTGAGGCTTTTATTTTAGTTTTAATTGCAAGGTAATAGATTAAATTTAAATATTTCCAGTAAGCAAAACTTTGTAAGTGAAACCAGGATATAAGATATTTTATCTGGTCCCAAATTAGAGCCTGTGTTAATAAAACAAAATAGACCAAACCCGGATATAAGATAAACCCGGGTATAAGAGACTTAGTCTCCGGTCCAGACAACTCTCTTATATCCGGGTTACACTGTATTTGAAACCAAATTTAAGTTGATTGGAATTATTATAATTTTTTTTTTTTTTAAATCGTTAAAAAAACTGGTCATATTGACAAATGTGTAGTCAACAGAATATAATTCTCTTTATTAAAAAAAAAAATCATTCAAAAATAAAATATACTTTTCTGAAACTTCATTTGACGAAGATTAAATGATTTAAAGTTTAATTAAAATGAAGTAAAACATTACTTTTAGTTAAAAATATCACAGAAAAGCATTTTTTTTAATGCTGACGTGAGTGTCTTTATGGGGTGTTTATAATACATAACCTGATGTATGGCCTTCTTAAGTAAAGGGCACATAACTAAAAATTAGTGGATTACAACGTGAATGCCTTTTTACTTAATTTTTTTAATCTTTAAAATTTAGCAAAATATTCTAAGTAATCTAATATTTTTATGAATTTTAGGTATTTTGGTTTTATACTTTTATGTACGAAGACACTTGCTGATGAAATATTAAAAAAATATCAATAACTTGTAAATTAGCTATACAGTGTAACCCGGATATAAGAGAGTTGTCGGGACCGGAGAAGTAGTATCTTATATCCGGATTTGGTCTATTTTGTTTTATTAACGCAGGCTCTAATTTGGTACCAGAGAAAATCTCTCTTATATCCGGGTCTCTTATATCCGGGTTACACTAGTTACTGCTCTTATTTTCTGATAATGTGTATGAACGTCCGTATTTACAAAAATCGGTATACACAAAAAAATGTTCAAAGTTCTTTTTAAAATATTAGGTGTGGAATTGTAGTAAGATTTTCCATATTTATGATTAGTAATTATAGTTTTTACTTAAAAACAATATCACTTAACCTCTATCAATTAATAATACAGAATTTTAAAAGTTTATAAACTACTAGCAGGCTTGGCCCAGTAAGATATATTCACTACTTGAAATATTTGAAACAAAAATTTTAAATCCCAATTTAATTCATAAATTGGCTTGTTATAGTTAAAAAAAGTTTTACAAATAGATGTCAACTTGTTGAAGTAAAATGCAAATTTCAAAGATTTTTCTGCACTACATAAGACAATATTCCTAAACAGAACTATTTTTAATATGAAAATCAAAACAATCCTTGAATAAAAGAACACTAATGAAGGACAGTTAATTAATGAAATATACTTTTTTAAAAATCAATATGCAAATTAGTAAAACCTGAAGTGTGATATCACCTAGAAGTAGATAATATATAATACAGATATTGGGCTTTTAGAGTAAAAATTACTATAGAGTTGGGGCTTTTTAACCCCAGATTTTGTTGGATAATTGTGTTCCAATTTCGCATTTATTCATATAGATTCCATAATATAGGTTTTACTTAATTAGCTATTATGTTTCTCTAACTCTTCAAATGTTGAATGTATAACTAATTCTGATTTCTATTTTCCCATCTTTACACTATATTAATTTTATCTTATAAATTTTCCCCTGTTCTGTCACCCATGAAATAAAAATAAATGTTTGTACGGAAAATAAGGATCTACGTACATCATATCATCTTTAAATTAAGTGCCAACAGAAGAATTATCGTTGAACTTTTAAGCTTAAACATTAATTCAATACTTAAATGCTGTGATCAATTTTGAGTTTTTCTGTAGTTTATTGATGCCTATATCATTTACTCCTCTCTAGCTATTGTAATGATGGCCAAACCAAAAGTCCTCCACTGGAGCTAGCTTAAATGCTGTCCGATAATAACAACAAAGATTTTGATGATAAAACTTTGTTTTATTAAGTTTGGGGCATTTTTTTATCATGTATGCCCTTTTTTTTTTCTCTCTCTCTCTCTCTTTTTTTTTTTTTTTTATTTTTTTTTTTTTAAGTGAATCTTTGGAGGTACCTATCTTAAACTGTGACATCAGTACATGCATCATCATAATCCATTTGAGACCAGGTTATTAGACAAGTACAAAAGAATTGGAGAAAAATTAATAAAGATTATTTTAAAATGTGTTTAGTTCCCATAATATAAGAGATGTACATAATTTTATTGGCTTCTGTGACACAGTAATAAGGGGTTAACTGATTAATGGTTACTGTCCTGTTTTTGGGACGCTGGTTATAGGTAAAAACCTATAATATTATATTTTAGCATGAAAATTTAAGGGTTAAACATTATAAACTGCATTAAGCTTGACTACTGTTTGCCGAGACCCGCAGCTGTGGAGGTAAATCAGGACTTGAATAAAATGTAATTTATTAAAATAGTGATTTAAACTGATTGTAATATTTTGATAAGTTTACTTCACTGAACAATTCGATCACCATAATTCAACAATTTTTACTACTTTACTGTTAACTGTAATTAGGTTGGATATCCTTGCTTATTGAAGATGGGTCTAGCACAATAATAGGTGAGGTTATCTTGTTTAAAATATAAGTTGCTATTTTTAGGGTTTCTTTGAATTCATTATTTGTTGCCATAATTATCAACAGTGTGTTCTTAGCAATTCCATTTAGTCAACTATTAGTTATAATTGCTGTCTTTCTCCAGAACTGTATGCCTGTTAAACATTAATCGTTCTCTTCACTTTTTTTTCCCTTTTTAATTTTGTTTTAAACATTTACAATGCTTTTTTTTCCTTTTCAATCCTACAGTTGTTCTACTCTTTCTTCAAGTCCCTTGTTGGTAAAGATGTTGTTGTAGAATTGAAAAATGATCTCAGGTAAAGTTTCAAATCATCATCTTATTTCTGCTTAGCTTTTTGCAGTTTATGTAATTTTTTTCTTCACTACATGAAATATTGCAAATTTCTGTAACTTTGTTGTTCTCTCTATATCAGTACATTTTAAACCTGTTACTGTTTGAAATTCTTTGTGTATTTTAAATAAATTTGACTAAGGACTCTATTAAAAATTTTAAACATTATCTATATTCCTTGTAAGAACTTGCTTTGCATATTCAGCCTAAAATCTGGTTTTGCTTAAATTTTGGAATTTGATCTTTTGACTCTCTGACAAACATTTTTAATGAGTTTTTGTCTGGGTTCAGACTAACTTTCCATCTTATTTATTTATTTTTTTTTTACCATTATCCCAAAACTACTCTGACAGAAACAGCTTTAATCGTTCCCAAAAAACCTTCCTGAAATCGAAATGTTTTTATTTTTAATTTTTTTTTTGTTTAACTTATTTATATTCTTTAGTTGTATAATTTAAAAACATCATAAAAATGTTTAGGAAATGAATATTTATTTTTAATACATTCAATCTATAAACAGTGATGTCTGAGCCCTGCATCCACGATGACACCACTTGGGACCAGTTTTCCCTGGGCTATATTGCTGATCAGGAGGGCCATGAACAAAGATTTGGCAGAGGCATTTGAGCATTTCAATTTACTTTATGATAAACAGAAAACATATGTTTTTTTTTTTTTCTTTCTATTTCAGCATTTGTGGCACACTTCATTCTGTGGATCAGTTTTTGAATATTAAACTGACAGACATCAGTGTAACAGATCCAGAAAAATATCCCCACATGGTAAGGACAACATTTGCTAGCTGTCTCTTTCTTTTTCTAATTATTTAATTTTTGCTTTCTTGTCTAACTTGATATCTCCTTAGTTTAGTCTGGCACAAGGCCAAGTAGAAATAGGAGAGTTGTATTGTAACCTCATGTGATGGTCTTTTTGTCTTGTAACTCATTTGCAATCCTGCAATCAGACCCCAGCCTCTGGCTCAAGATGGAAATGTATAAAATAATTTGCAAGCAATTTTATGCATGTATTTTAGTTCCAGCCATTTAAGCATTATAATAGCAAATGACACAAATTTTTATTAAGATCTCACAAAATTAAATGTTGTCAATTTTCAGCTGGTAATGATTAAAACTAAAATTGATATCCCTACCTGGTAAGTGTAATAGATATTCATTTTGCTGTTATTGGTCTGCAAACTGGTATTGCCTGACAGTTTCCACATTCAATGAAGATCCCAAAAATGGTGGTGCTAATATAAAAAGAAATTTACCTTTTTGTTTCATAAATGCTTTTTGTAAATTTAAACTTTTTATGGAAAACCATGAAACCAAATCCCAGTCTGTGGTGCAGGATGGAAGTATATAAAGTAGTCTGCAATCACTTATATAAACTGTTGTAGTCAGTCTATAAAGTATTTTGTATCTGTTACATAGGATTTATTTTTATTCCTGTTAATAAATCTCTACTCCAATGGATATTGATGGAAGGCGGCCATATTTCTTTCTTGAAGCTGTGGTAAAAATTGAGTTCATTTTCAGTGACTTGTAAAATCTAACCATTCAAAGTACAACACTGCTGACCCACCCTTTTTTTTTTTTTTTTTTTTTTTTAAATACTCTAAAGATCATTGTTTCAAATAGATTTATTGAATTTATTCATGTTATCAAAGTAATAAAAATACTTGTATTGAAATGATTGTTAGCAGCACATTTGTCTTGTAGATCGGTGAATTTGTCTTTTACTAGATGTCTTTATCATAATTCTAGCTTCATGATGTAGTTTGGTGAAGTTCCTGTTTGTGCATGAAAACAAATTCAAACAGATGGGGTAAATCGTTAAGAAGGATTAGATTGAACAAAAATCAATGAGAGAAAAGAACCAATTAGAAATCTTAGAGAAACCACAGGGAGGAAATGGTGGAAACAGAACCAGCCAAGATTGAATGCTGGTTTAACTTGGTATTGAGTAATCTATTACAACTAAAATTCACTCCATCATCTTCTGTCCCACATAGCATAATGTTGTCATGATTAATGCTTTCTTAGATAAAATATAAGTTTGTCAGGCCAAATTACATTCAGTTAATTTTATGTTGAATTATAGGAAGGTTCAAATTCTGGGACTTTGGCCACTTGTCAGCTTTAAGGGAATCTGATTTTCAGACAAAGAATCTTGGCTTACATTCATATCACATTGAAACACTGATTCCCATACAATCACTGAAGTTAAGCAATGCCAAGCCTTGTCAGTACCTAGATGGATGACCACTTGGGAATACCAAGTGTTGTGAGTTGATGTACTGGTGGTGTAATGGATAATAGCTTGGAATTGTTAATTGGAGAGCTGAGTTTCAATTCTTATTGGGTTCATTATATTCACTTATGAACAAATACCCTTGGGAAAGATATGAATCCCCCCTCCCCCGCTCTTCTTTTTTTTTTTTTAGCAATCTCAATAAATGTTTTCTGGCTTTAAATAACCTGCAAAGGGTTGATAAGCCATAGAAAACGAATGCATAAATAAACAGAATCTTGGAAACATGAGATTAATTGCAAGAAATTAGTTGCAGTTTAGGGTAAAGTCAAATTGTCTGTTTAAGGATCATGTGTGGAGTGATAAAAAAAAGGTTTGGTCACTGTGAACGTTTATGGATAATGAGACCCATTTCCCTCCCACACACAGTATGCTACAAGTCTGAGCATAGTAAACTTACTAGTTACCCATTTCCTTGTAATAAATAAAATGTTAGATGCTAAACCGGTATTCGTGTTATTATTGATTGTGCACACAAATCTGAGATGTTCAATTTCAATTAACAAAGGAAGAAAGCTGAAGAATCTTTTGTCGCACTACAAATCTACAGACCCCCTGTAATGAAGGAGACAATCTAACAATTTGTAAGCTGTTGACACAAGACAAACCACTAACATTGATTCAAGGCATGAAAAGTGATAGCTGCAGTCCCACAAAAGATCATAATGCAGGTGTTAGCTTAGTCAATAATTTATTTGAAATGATTCCTAGAATGTACATCTCTGTATTTAAAATAATGCAAAGCATCTTTGTTCTTTACTCAGGATTTCTTCTAAATTTTTCCCTTTTTTTCTTTTTGATGCTTTGAATTTTTAAATGACATCCCTTCAGTTTGTTAAATGGCTTGTATTTTTCTTTGTGTTTAAGTTATCGGTGAAGAATTGCTTCATTCGGGGTTCAGTTGTGCGCTATGTGCAACTACCGGCTGATGAATGTGACACCCAATTGCTTCAAGATGCAGCCCGTAAAGAAGCGGCTCAGAACAAGCAGCGATGATGATTCCTTGCCAATAATTTACCATTTTGTTTTTCATCCACTTTTCATCTTGTACATATGTACATAGCAGCTCATCTTTGACAGCAACAAGCTAAAAATAACACAAAATAAAGCTCTAACCATATTCTCTACATTGTGCGTGTGGTCAGTTTTTTTTTTTTTTTTTTTTTTTTTTTTTAATTTCCTTTAATTATTTCAAGGGATACAGATAGCTTGCTTTGACAGTTTTATTTATTCCTTCATCTGATTGCCCTTTCTGTGGGTAGTGTAAAGGTTATCGGTGCAGAAAGTGGAATTTACAAATTGAGTCTATTGTTTTTCACTTGGAAAAGGCATGAGCCACCTCTTCTACCCCCCAATTTCAAGACATGAATATCATAGTACTTTCAAAGAAATTTCATGATACCACTAACCTGTCATAAAATCTTTTTTTTAACCTGTACTAAAATACCTTGGTGCTACTACTAATATTTTTAATTGGTTGTATTCTGCCCAATATGCCTGTGTTATAAAGATGAGTCATGTAGCTGGTGTACATAGGACAATCCTTTAAGAAAATATGCCTATACTCAAGGGGGTTACAAGTAAAGTACCAGACTCATGTCATGTTGTTATGCCAGTTTGGTTCTAAGGTTTTAGTAAGTACCTGGCGACAAAAATGGTAGTTGTTTTGAGTAAGTATCTATGTACTAATTTTCTGGGATCTACTTTAAGTTTGTTCGGATTAGAGGAGTCATGCCAATGTGGTATTTAAAAAAAAGTTTTTTTTTTTTTACTCCCCTTCTCAAAAGTACAGAGGCGTGTGTTTTTAAGAGAAATATCACTATTTTCTGGTTGTTTCTAGTAATGCAAATACAGCTTTAGATATGGTTGTGATCAGAACGGTTCTTGAAACTGCTTAAAATATCCAATTGTGACACATTGCCTTTCACCTCAAAGCATGGCTTGACATTCAACTGAATTTTTGTAAGCAAATGTTATCTCCCTTGGATTTTTAATGGTCGTAACCTAAGCGAAAAAAACTTAAATGCTACTCGTTAAATTGATTAATGATAGAATAGGGTATTTTTTTAAAAAAAAGAAAAAAACTTGTCATTTTTAGTGATAAAAGATATTGTCAAGCAGAAGCTTTGTTTGTATTAAATTTTATTTTTTTTGCGAGCCAAGAGTTTAGTTTATTTGAATTAAAGAATTTCCCAAATGAAAGAAAGAAAGCTTTCTGGCTAATTTGTTTTATATTATTTTGGGGAGATCAATTAGTATCTAAAATACTAGAAGAATTTGTGCCTTTTTTTTTAAATTTATTTTTCCCCTCTTACATCTATTTGCTTTAAAAGTAAAATTAATTGTGACTACAAAATCATGAGACATTTTCCTGCCAGAGATTTCTCATCAGGCCAATATCCCCCCACTCTCATAGCACCACCTTTTTTATTTGATTGCTTAGATTACATTTATTTTCATCAACAAACAACAAATTTTTCTATTTCTTTTTATTTTATTTTATCCCCCCCCCCCCAGCAAAGTGATAATGCTACTAAAAATGCTAGGGGTTAGGAGAAAGGGTAATAAAAAAAAAATGGCTTCAAGAAGACAGAAAATGGTAAGTGATATTGCATTCAAGTTTTTGAAGATTGTAGGTGACAGGAAAGCAGTAAACGTAGAGAGTTCCACAGACAAGAAGTGTGAGAAAAATTTAAAACTTATGGTTCCGTGTAGCTAGTTCAACTGTAAAATATTGAGACCTAATTACCAATCTAGTAGTATGCTTAAATTCATGCAGTCAAGGTAACAATGACATGAAATATTTAAAATGTTAGCAAACTCCTTTCACAATTTTAATGAGGCACTTAATGATGTTGAACTTCTTAATGTCTTAGATTTTGGATTTGTCTCAGTTTAAAAAATTCTTTCTAGAGTATGAGACCTGTTGTTTTAGAGTGGCTGTTTTATACCTTAAATACTTCATACTTTTAAGTACTGGAAACCACTCAACAGACAAAGGAAGAATGATGTCACATCAATGACCTTAACATTTTCACTGATGCATTGTTACCTGGCACATTTGGTTGGTGGGAGAGAATAGTAAATTGTTATTTACTGGAAATAAATGAGTACAAAGACACTGACTGATATTTTTTTTTTTTTTTTTTTTTATGGGTGTAGCCATTTTGGGTTTGATCAGATATTCTGTCCTGTAGACTAAGTAAAATGACACCCTTTAACATATTTTAACAAAAATGGTGCAAGGACAGGTCATATGTTACTATATGATTATGCTGGTTTGGAAATAGCACAAAGTGCTGATTAGATTATAACAGACACTAATGTCTTGAAAATGTGTATATATGTTGGCAGTAGGCAATGTAAGTTTTGGTAAAAACATAAGTACATTGATAACAATAGAAGTTACTCATTTAAAAAATCACTAACAGCAATGAATGCTGGAGTTTTATTAAACTATTGAATTTTTTGACTTACAAATAAGATTTTATGTTATTTCATCATTTTACAGTTGGATTGGTTTGATGTAACCCTAAGTTCTATGCTAACATTTTCTCAGCTCGGATTTCTCATTTGAAGCCTCTATCCATTACATCATCCAGACATCCCCCAAGCTTACAGCAGTGAGAAATTTAATGACTCCCCAAACTGAACTGTGGCTTGAGGAACAAAGTTGAGACAATTGGACAGTTTAAAAAACTTACTTTATATAAGAAATACATTGCACAACAAGAAGAGGATTGCTAAAAGACATTCTTTTAGCAGTTAAAAGTCATGACATCAGGGATGATATTCAAATACATGTGTCTGTATGATATTGATTGAAACATCTGATATGATTCTTATCTTCTGACAGCTGCTTTCCATGCATTATTCAGGTTTTGTCAAAGTTAGCATCACTTGTCTTTGGCGTAGGCAAAAACATGACTTTCCTGTTTGTTGTCTCAGAGCCTCTCTGTTTGCCACCTAAATTCTATTTGGCATATAATTTTGGGTCTTACCTATTATCATCAGATCATAATAGACTCATCTTACTAACAGCAGGTGTTATCTACCAAACGGAGATAACCTATATTTTTTATACATCACCTGGTATTCCCAAGCACTCACAGATTTAAGTACTAACCATGTTGCTTAACTTCAGTGATTGAGTGAGAACTGATATTTGAATGTAATATGGCTGTAAGGAATATGATATAAAGGAATGACTAATAAATACAAAAATCATAACAGTAGTAGTAATATTAGTCATTTTCTTATAAGAAAATATTTGGCATTCATTGACCGAGTAGCCAGTGTAGCCAGAGTTACACATTTCTTCACTCCCTGGTCATCAAGCTAGGATCTATGTGTAGTATCTGCCTTTGGCAGACAAACTATATTTTATCTCCTAATTGTGTCTCTCTTCAGACGGAGTGCAATTGATAATATGAGTGAGAGGTGCCCGGTCCCGAGGGACAGTTGCCCACGGCAGTACCTCCCGCATTGCACTAAAGAGGGGATCAGTAGTAATACCGACGGTTACGGTGGGGGGGTCTATTTTTGGACCTGCTCGGGCTCCCCACATTAAACTGACCTTGTGTCACATTCTACCAGCGTGGACGGCAAGTAAATGTTAAGTGTAGTGTCTGCTCTCCTCATCTCTAACAGTGATATTCACCGTTTTATAGACGGAAACATTCGGCATTCATTTAGCGAGAAGCCAGTCCTTGTAGTCGGTTTGAATTTATAAAATCTTTTTATTAAAACAATTCTTCAGGAAAACTCGTTTTTCAAGTCCAGTAACTGTTATCGTTCTTTCCAATATTGGCTCGAAGTAGTTTTTGTTGTGGCTGCTGTTGAGAGACCGCAAATGGTGCGGTTTCTGTTATTTGCTACAACTCTTTGGGATTCTGTGGCGCCTGTCTTCGTGAGGTGACGTGAATGGACTGATCACAAGAAAATAAAGTTTGAAGCCAGTTGAGAATCATTCGTTAAAAGGTGTAATTTACCATTTTACAGTAAATTGTAACTGCTTTCCCATTCGTCCAATAATTTAATTAGTCAGCTAAACTATTAAGTAGATTTAATTAATTCTTTTTGACATCAAAGTTTATCGTGCTTGAGCGCAATAAAAAAACATTATGCTAATAAATTAACAAATGTGACATTGTAATCTAAGGGGAGTAACTCCTGATGTAAATTTAAAAAGTTGCTTCCCTTACACTTTTTATAGCAAATTTTCAGAATTAATACGGACATCTATGTAAAAGAAAAAAAAGAAGGTAATCTAGATCCTAAAAAAATGGGGAGATCCTATCGAAAATTTGCTGTTAAAATTAGAAAAATAAGGAGATCACCAGAAATTTTGAGATCGCAAGAAAATTCCCGAAACAAATTATCGTCAACGGAATCTGTTAATTTTCTGTTTGAATTTGTAACATTATTTCTGATTCAAAATTTCAAGAATTTATTTTCGTTCTTTTTCATTTACTAATACCAATAGTTTTACTTAGCGCGAGTTTTTAAAAATTTATCAAGCACAAATTTTCATGAACAAAGAAAAGATGTATAATATAGTCATTCTATTACCAACTTCAGTGGCACAAAAATGCAAACCTCCAAAAACAAGCAATGCTTTTACTCATCATTTTCAAAATTCCAAAAAGAATTTACTTATATTTTCACACTGAAAAGGGTAGAGTGCTCAATGGATAGGAAATTGTGGAGAGCCATGATCGCCTATGCCCTGAAGTCATCCGACTCATAAAAGAAGGATCTGCTGATGTTGCAACGAATATCGACACGAAAAGTAGAATCAGCGAGCCGAACTCAAATTCAGTGTTACTCTCTTCCTTTTTATTTCAGCTCTAACACCTTTGGGGAAAGGCATGAATCCGTATATTCTTCACACTCTCAGCTAAGGGTTAAATAGACTTGGGTGGAAACAAGTCTAAAACAAAGAAAACTGAATTCCAAACCGTGAAGAAGGCAACGAGAAACCATTTCCTTATCTTTCCCAAGAATGCATATCAATTCGCAAATAATAAAGAAAAGGAAATTGTGGAGAGCCATGATTGTCTTTGTTTTGAAGGAGCACGACATTAAAAAATTATTAACATATTTTTTGGTGGGTGGAGGTGTATATACCTATTACGATCAAAAGGATTAAAATTCTGAAAGTAAATATATAGATACAGAGATATTTAATATACGAGACGATGCTGAAAAATTCTCGGCCTAACCTATTTCTCAAATCTGACCAAACATCAGGAATTATTTTTGAAAAAGCTTCTTCCTCAAAACGAGATTTTTTTTTGCTGCGCATTATTCATAAATATTAGTAGGCTGATCATTTTCCGAAGAGCCCTCTTCTTTTGAACGAAGTTTTCCTCCTCTCTTTTTACTCGGTAATAATGAATGTATCCAATCCGCTCTAGACATGGAACTGTAAATATTTCGCCTGCTTTTATATCGTTTGGATCAAACCAGCAAATATTAACTACTTCACTATGTTAGATAAAACCTCAGGCTCTTTGGCTTTCAATCTTTCTTTAAATGTCTCTTAACACGGTTTTCATATGCACGTTAGATCTCGAATCCAGGTAAAAAAAAGTCACAGGTAAAAAAAAGAAAAGGAAAAGGACAAAGTTAGCACAAAACGGACAAAATCTCAGCCTCTTATCCAAAAGTGGACAAAATGCCAGCCTCATAAATTACTTGAAAATTCAAGGAATATTTAATTCAAATTTGAGACTTTCTTCGCATAAAGTCGGGTTTTATGGGATACCAAGCCCCTCCGTCCCAACTATGAAATACACTCATATGGGGCAGGTGTAGAAAACTTAGAAATATGATTGAAGCTCATACATATATTAGCTGAAAAAACTATTAGCATTCTTGAACTGATGTTTCACTGGCATTTATGGGGACCAATAATGATTTGTGTTCATTTTTACTTACAAGGTAACCAAAAAAGTTCTGTCCGTTTTTAAAGGAAAAAAAGAAAACGCTTCACAGTATGTGTAACTTATATTTAGTCTTCGAAGTAATCGCCATCGGCATCCAGAACCTTCTGCCAACGTGTCTCCAGCTGTTGAATGCCCTTGCGGTAGAACTCGGGCGGGGGGGGGGGGTTGACGCAAAGAAGTCCGTGAGGGTTTTGCGCAAGTCTGCGCCATTGGTGAAGGATTTCCCACGAAGATGATTATCCAGGGAGTGGAAGAGGTGGTAATCGGATGGCGCAAGGTCAGGTGAATAAGGTGGATGGCACAAAGTCTTCCACCCAAGTTTCTGTATGGTATCCCTGACCACTCGCGCGACATGCGGCCTGGCGTTGTCATGGAGGAAAAGCACACCTTTGCGATTCACCAGTGCTGGCTCCTTCTGGCGCAATGACTGTTGCACACGTTTCAATTGCTGCGAGTATAGGTCTCCAGTGACCGTTTGGCTCGTTGGTAGCAGTTCATAATGAACCACTTGATGACCTGTCCACCAGACACAAAGCATAATCTTGCGTGGGTGCATAGGCGGTCTTGCGGTGTGAGGGGCAGCATCCTGAGTAGACAACCGATGTCTGGAACGCTTGGGAGTTTCGTACAGAACCCACTTTTCATCACTGGTAAGCACTCGATTGAATAAGGATGCGGTACGATGGCGAGAAAGCAGCGATACGCAGGCTGCCATTCGTTGTCCCTTGTGGACCTCAAACAGCGTTTGCGGAACCCACTTGCTCAGTTTGTACGTCTTACCTAGGCGGTGCAGGTGAAGTCTATTTCATCGGAAACGTTGAACTGTCTTGCATGTTCACCACACGTTAGACTACTGTCTTCTTCAATGGCCGCCTTCAGGACTCCGTCATTCAAGACCTGTGGTCGTCCACTGCGAGGCTCATCATGGAGTGACAAATCTCCCGACTTGAATTTTCGAAACCAACGCCTTACAGTACGTTCATCCACAGCACTATCCCCAAATGCTTGACATATGCGGCGACTTGATGCAGCTGCTGATAAGCCCATTTTGAAGTCGTAAAGCAAACAGCCCCGAACGAGATCTCTAGACACTTCCATCCTTCTCACAGCTGTCCGGCTTATAACTGATGTCCGGGCACGGTGCGCGTGTTTTTTTATAACGTCTGATGTTCCTACTTCCGGCTGTCCGAATTTGAAAACAATTGCTACGCGCATTTTGTATATATTTCAACTTCATTCAATGACTAATCAAAAAACAGACAGAACTTTTTTGGTTACCTTGTATTTAGCATAAGTGGCAAAATAATTTATTTGAAATTTAATCTGTAGTGCTAAATCTTTTCTAATTTTTTAGTAACAAGTTTAGTATTAATTTATAAGTGCATCTTTTTTGTTGAAAAAGTCTCTGAAGAAAAACATTCCTGAAACTAAAAGGGCTGAAATCATTGCAATGTTCAAAGTCATAAATCATTCCAAGTCATAATTACATGAAAATTGAAATGCTCAAGAAATGGTGTACAAACAACCATTAAAACATGTAATAAAACCAATTCTATCAAAAATTGTGAGGGTCAAGGCTGGAAAAGGTGTACAAACTCAAGGGAAGACAGACTGCTAAAGAGGGCATCTCTAGGTGATAGGAAAAAAACTCTTCTAACGTGACTGCTGAATTTCGAGAGGCAACAAACAAAGTGATATCGGCTCACACAGTGAGAAGAAGTTTAGTAGAAGCTGGCCTCAAAGGATGTAAAGCTAGAAAAAAAAACCTTGCTGTCTGAGGTTAAGAAGAAAAAGAGATTTTCTTTTTCAAAAGAGCATGAAAATTGGACAGCTGAGGATTGAGCCAAAGTTATCTGATCTGATGAAAGCAACTTTGAAGTAAGTTCCGTTATTAGGTGAAACTAATTTATTGAGCATAATTGATTTTATTACGCCTATTAATACTGTATTTTTATTGAATAGAAAATTAAGCCTAAAATTTTTTATTTTATCAGATTTTTAGAATCCCTAGAGTTGTTTATGTTTGTCAAAGAGTTGGGAAGCATATGAAGCTCAATATATTGCCCTAACTGTAAAATTTGGAGGTTGGAGCGTAATGGTTTGGGGCTGCATGTTGTCTTCTGGGACAGGAATGTCATTCACATGTGAGGGTAGAATGAATTTCAACCCTTACACAAGCACGTTAGACCAATGTTACCAACATTCATTAGAGAATCAACCCGAGGGCCTCAACTACAACTGGTCCTGTCTCTGTAACCGGGTCTGGGTGATGTTCGTATTAGTTTCTTGCAGTTTCTTTTATTTATTGGTATGATCAGCAAAACATTGGCTAATTGTCAATTGATTCAAACATTATAAAGTGGTAAATAATAAGAATTTCTTTATAGTTGGTTCACATATTTTAATAATTTAGTAAATGTTTATGAATGAAAAATGTATTCATATCTATTTCTTTATAAATTGGTAAATGATAAATATTGCATCGCATTAGTTCTAATTGTGATAGTTTTTAGAATGTTGTAAATAGAACATCTTGTAAATAAACAATCTAATAGATAAATCGTGTTCAATATTTATGTTGTAAATTCTCAAGAACAAAAAAATGTATAAATTCACTTTCATCATAAACAGGTTTTATTACAATTCTATTAACCGCTTTTGAAAATAATAAACATTGGCGAAGAGTAAAGGTAGTTAAAAAAAACAGTGTTTGGAGAAACCGTCCTTTTGTCGCTGTGTCTTATTGCGGCCACGTTTCTCCATGTTTACCGAGTAATGTTTTCTACTAGAACCAGTGACGTGCAGAGGTTTGGTGATGCCATGGGCCAACCCCTTTATTGTATGCCCCTAAGAATCAAGTAAGGTGGCCTATAGGGCCTAGTACTTAGAAATGTTACAAAAGAAAACATTTTAAATATGTAGAAAACAAATGAATCATGAAATAAACTTTTTATTTAAATTAAATATTAAATACTATTTTTATTTTACTCTTTGGTTGGATGTCTTCTCGATATGGATGCCCGAGGCCGGCGCACCCTTTGCCCACCCCACGCTGCACGTGACTAAAGTGCTGTTGTCATGTACTGATAGTTTGCTTAGAAGGTCATACGCTTAAAATTGTTTTTCTTGAATGTACCCTGACGAAATTGGATGCTATCCAACACCGTATATTGGAGATTTTACAAGTATTATCACTACGGAAAGGATAATTTGATTATTTTAAATTTAAATTTTTTTTTCCATGGACATTTTATATTTGTTCTGTCATCTGGCAAGCGAACAGCGTTTGAATGAAGTTCTTTTTCCTCTGCGGCTGAAGTGTACATGATATGTTTAATTATTCTCCTGTTGTTTTCATCGAGAAATATCCGTTTCCTTTATCTTGTCTTTAATTTTCTTTTTGGAAAGATTGGCGCCGTCTGGCTACATTATATCAAACACCTACCATCGGATCACACGAAAAAAAAATGGCTTAGCTGATATCTTCGAACGAAGACACCAGGTTGAGCCTCTAATGAAATTATCCATTCAAAATGGCTCACAGCCCAATTCTAGTTACACTAATATAAACGAAACACTCAACGCATTCCTCAGTATCGCATTAAAGATCATACTTACATTTTATTAACTTCCTTTTACTTTCCTTTCATTTGTATTTACTTAAAGTTGAGTAAATAAAAATCGTATTTTTTATCCCAACGTCAAGTCAAAAGGTTGCCATATTGTTTGGTTTCTGCACAGGGCATTGCAGTGCAAAGCGAAATTCTCTTTAGTTTTTCGGAAAGGAATTTCTCTGTATTCCATGGCTCTAAATGTTTTTCTACACCAAGGTTTGTCGCTCTTGGTTTCATCTTTTTATTTTTTAATATTATTCTCTTCCTTTTAAACTCATCACTTTTATTTACCTATTTCTCTCTTTAATTTGATAATTACCGTTCTTGTTTTAATTCTTATTAATTCTTTTCACTCCCTACTTCATCACTGTCTTTTTTTGTGTCTTAGTTTTACTTACCTTTTTATCCATTCTGCAACGAAACTCATGCAAAAGAAGAATACAGCGCATTTTAGGGATGGAAAAATCAAATAGTATGATGTCTTGACCCCAGTGAATCAACAAAGTTTGAAGGCAACCGCAGGAGGTTGACCTTATCGGCTGCTTCTTCCATTTTTTTCTTCGTTCTACCAGTGAATTAGAAAACAAAATATACTGGTTGGTTTTCTACGTAAATTTGTTTTGATATAAAACAAGAACTTTAGAAAGGCCTTCAAATGTGCGTCCAGTTTAATTAATCGAATATTTTACCAGTTATAAAACGTTTCAGATTAATTAATTAGATAGTGATATACTCTGTTTTATTCGATCGCTTTTAGACTAACTATGATAATGATAAGAGTAGCAAGACCACCCATAAACCCGTTGGCTTTCTTTTAAATGCAGTTCATGATACAAAATGATGAGATAACAATTTTAGTATTAATTACATAGTTTAATTTGTATTCAAATACGCAAAAGAAGATTTATTGTTCCACTGAGTCTTTTGTTAACGCATTGAATGAAAATTTGGAGTAATAGCTTAAAACAGGTGTTGTCATTTTTCAAAATAACCAATATGTTTTTTATTAGACATACTTGTTTCTTCCTCGCATTTATTTCAAAATACGTAACGGCAGCAAATCAGCGTGCATCTATTTATTTATTTTATTAAGCTTTTCCATTAGTAACTGTAGAATGGAGAGACCTCAAATTTTTCAATTTCTTTCTTTGAATGCCATGAGGAAATTTCTTTGTTCTCGAAGAACACAAATGAGTGAAACAGGAACTGTAATGTTGGATAACAACATCCATAACAAAGAAAGAATTGTTATCACCTGTTAATTTAAACTTCTCATGCTGAGAGTCATTCGACTGCGATGCGCAAACATCAGGGACGATCTTTTGCCGTTTGCAGGCATGTAGAAAAATTATTTGATTTGTTATTTTAGTGAGAAAACGGTTGAGTTGTTTTATGGACAGGAACGCAGACTTTTCACTTTTAGATTCATAAGTGAACGAAACAACGGCTTTTGGTTCAGGGTTTTGTTTAAGGCTGACGTCAAGCGAAACTAAAAGGGCGGCCAAGCCAGCAGTGAACAGGAACATGAGGCAAAAGCCGTAATTTATGTTGATATTTCCTTTAAAAAAATTAATGTGTTCATTCTCTGCTTAAAATATGCATCCCATTTCTTATCCAGTGCAATATTATGTCCACCATGATTTCAATCTGCTTCAAATTAACAAACCAAACGATTGACGTAACTCTTCTAATATTTTGCAACACTTTCAGATTTAAGAAAGGAAAAGACGCAGTGTTTAACAATGTTTAACAATATTTCGACAGTATGTCTGTCTTCTTTAAGTTATGTTTATACACACAAGCATATAAATATAAAAACAAGTCAGCAATCTTGGACCTACGAGCCCGCAAAAAAAAAAGAAGAAAAAACAAAACAACGGATTGTAAAAAGGATGATTTTACCCTTGACACCGCTATTATTTTAACTACCATCACTCCTCGGTACTGTTTATTGTTTTAAAAAAGCGATGATTAGAATTTTAATAAAACCTAAACATATGAATGTGAATTTATACATTTTCTTTGTTCAAAACAAAAATATTAAACATTATTAGATTGTCTATTGAAATGGTTTGCGAAATATCGGCTAATTGCCAACCGATTTGAACTTTATAAAATGGTAAATAATATGGATTTCCTTAGTTGGCTCTCATATTTTAATAATTTAGTAAATGTTTACAAATTTATGAATAAAAAAATTGTTTTCATATTTATTTCTTTATAAATTGGTAAATAATAAATATTGCATTGCATTAGATTTTTAATACAATTGTATTAGTTTTTAGTGTGCTGTAAAGACAAAATTATTCGTGAAAATATACAATCTAATAAATAAATAGTGTTTGATACTTTTGGTTTTAAATTCTCAAAAGTACAAAATATATAAATTTGCTTTCATCATATATTTAGGTTTTATTACAATTCTGATCATCGCTTTTTAAAACAATTTACCTTGCCGAGGAGTGAAGGTAGTTAAAATAACAGCGGTGTCAATGGAAAAAAACATTTTATCGTTCCTTTTTTTGTGGGCATTAAAGTCCATTTTACATTATTTACATCATTCGGACAGTTGTTCTTATCTTTATTGCCATGTTCACGACATTTTCTCCATATCTTGAAGTAATCCAAAAAGTGACTTGACCCAAGGAGGTGTGAGTTCAATACCTGGCCACAGCAGAAAGAACAAAAACTTGGAGAGTTGAGTTACTAAAGGGAATTAACTGATACTGAGATATTCAAGATAAATAAAAAAAAAATAAGGCATGGCACGTAGAATTAGAACAATTTACTCCCGTCGACTAAATAAAGTGTTCGGTTTGAAATTCCAACGTATATCACCTGAAGAAGGCCGGAGCGTACAACGGCCGAAACGCCATGAATGTGGCAATAAAGATGAGGAGGACAGGTCGAATGTTGTAAATAGTGTAAATAGTTACAATACCTCATCTCAGAAATATAAACAGATACGAAAGACCAAATTTGCCAACGAGTCTTTGTAAAAACGTCGCCTGTCTTGAGAAAAACGGTTGTAGTGGTAATCAACGCGTCAAAAGGAACGAAACACAGCCATCGTGAAGTGAATTCAACTTAAAAATGAATAACATGATGAAGAGTGTTCTCATCTTAAAGTTTTCCGCCAGCTGATTAGTTAGCAAGAGCAATTAATCAAACGGTTCAACAAAAATCTTATGGGAATCTCCTGTCATTCTGTTCTTTCATTCGGAACGGGGCGTTAGTAATTTGTATATGTAATCATCTTCATACCTTTTAAGAGCTGAAAGGTCGGCGGATTCTGGATATTTTTTGAGAATGTGTACGTTAAGGTGTCCTTAAAGTTGTAGTCGTTCGTGATAAAATGTTCCTCAAATTCTGTTGATGTAGCATTGTTGTGTCGGACATCATGCTTGTTGCTATGAAAACTTTTGTTTAATTTTTTCGTTGTGCAACCCACATAAACCAAATCATGTTTGGTACATTGGGTGGTGTATATCAAATGGAAATCAGTGCAATTGCCACCTGAAGAAATCGTAATGTTTCTCTTGGAATTTGTGATGGAATTGACTTGACTCATTCTGAAGAAAATATCCGGAATCCATCGACCTTTCAACTCTTGCATGAAAAGTTTAAATTAATAGGAGAGAATAATTCTTTCCTTGATAAAGATGGTGTTATCCAACATTACAGTTCTAAGTTGTTCACTCTGAATGTAGAAATCATAACACGATTAAATGAACTCACACAGGTTTGTTCATCTGAATTCCGTTTCACTCAATTGTGTGATTGTCTAAGAAACTTTGAGAGCGAGGAATTCTTTAAAGGCCGATACATCTCCGTGATTAGCAAAGGTTATTAGGCGATTGTCTCCTTTTATTTATTCATTTTTTCAAGAAACCACCCCTAGATAAATTTCCAGTTAGGTCTAAGGGACTTAGGGAATTTGCCCGTGGGGTGAAGAAGACTTGTGATTTCGTGCTAGCACAACCATCAACGACTGTTTCGTCTCTCCGATTTCACTCACGAGACTTACGACAACCCGTGGTGTGGTTTTCAGACACTTCGCAACAATACCGCACGCTGAGATCGTCTCCTACGGGGTGCTACTATCAAAAAGTCACCCCCTTGAGTAATCGACCATGATGATATTTGAAAACAGTTTTCAAAGGTCAGAACACTAACGTTCTAACCACTGGGCTACAGGATAAGTGCATACTTTGATCCACCAAACCTGGATTCCCGGATTATTAAATATATTAAATATATATTAAGTAGTATATATCAAATATCAAATATATATTAAATAAAGTATTAAATATTAATGTTAAATATTAAATAAATATTAACGTTAAATATTAAATATTAAAATTAAATATTAAATATTAGATATTAAATTAAATAGTGAATATTAAAATTAAATATTAAATAAATATTAAAAATTAAATATTAAGATTAAATATTAAATAAATATTAAATAAATTAAATAAGTATTAAATATTAAATTAATACAGAAAATTAAATAATAAATATATATTAAAATATATTAAATATATATTATCAAAATATATCCAAAACTGCGGAACATATGGTTGCATTCACATCCTAAGCAATTAAAAATTGTAGCTCAGTTGCCGTGGGAAGCAGACATCATTTTGTCTTCTTCGGGGTGTCCTGATACCCAAACTGACTAACGAAGGGAATTTTGTATATATATATATATATATATATATAGCATGGAAAGCTGGAAAAGTGCATTAGACTCAAGGGGGATTACTTTGAAGAGAAAACGATGTAGTTTGTTTTGAATTTACATAAATTGTTTGTGACTTTAATTTTCAGACATACCTCGTGTATATATATATATATATATATATATATATATATATATATATATATATATATATATATATATAATACATAAAAGGTTAATGATCAGAGTTGAATCAGACCAGGAAAGAGTAGTATTAAAAATTGATCAATACACGTGTAAAAAAAGCAAAAGTAAAAGTAACATGTAGAGCTTTATCTTTAAATATCAGCAGGTCATTTGAATCCGCTACCTTGGTTTTACGGTATCCTCAGGCGATTTTTATCAAATAACTATGATTTTCAATAAGCAAACGCACAACGTTGGATGTAATAGAAAGGGAGGAGGAAGATGTGAAAAGGGAAGAAGAAGGACAAGAAGAAAAGGGGAAGAAGAAGGACAAGAAGAAAGGGCAAGAGAAGGAAAGCAAATGTATTTTAAATGTATTAGCGGGTGGTTAAATTACATATTTTAATCCAGCTTCATATGCACCAAATTTTCTGATATGTAAGCAAAGACTTAAGACTTGGGAATTCTGGTTTAAAAAGTTCTTTGGATCATAATCGCTAATTTTTCTTGTTGGCAGAGGTTGCAAATATTGTCGTGGTTGTTGTAAGGCTTTGCCTTTTTAAAATTTTTCAACCTTACAAACGGAAACTTGTTTTTTCTTTTAACACACACATATATATATATATATACAGTGTAACCCGGATATAAGAGAAACCCGGATATAAGAGAGAGTTTCTCTGGTCCCAAATTAGAGCCTGTGTTAATGTATATATAATAGACCAAACACGGATATAAGAGAAACCCGGATATAAGAGACTTCTTCTCCGGTCCCGACAACTCTCTTATATCCGGGTTACACTGTATATATATTCAGACATACCTCACATATATATATATATATATATATATATATATATATATATATATATGTATATATATATAAAAAGATATGTCTCATTGAATAATTTAGACAAGTTTTGTCTACTTATTTTCAATAGGATCCCCTCATATTCACGGACAAGTTTCTTAGTATCCTTATTAAAGGAAGAGACGAAATTACCATGTTGATATATATTGATTCATTACGAGTACTTTCGATATTGGCACAATTTCATCATCAGGATTATTTTTTCTAAGACAAAAATTGTTGTACTTATCATTTTTCTCAGACAATATTGTTGTGTTTACCTTGATGCAGACTGGCGAATGTATTTTATAGTGATCAGAAAGATTTTTGGTGTTGGTGTTCTAAAACATTGATCCACAACAATTTTAGAAAAATATCAGAAGCCAATCATGCAAGAAGATTGAAAGCAAAGACAAACATTAAATGTACAACAATAACATTGGTTTATATACAATTCACGAATACAATTGAGTTGAACTTTGATGAATAAATGAGAATAGATGTATTTGACTACGTAGAATATTACTGTGAATGTTTCAACGTGCTGGCAATTGTTATTTAGATTTGTTGACAAAATTAAACTAAGTGTCCAGTTACGTACGAAATTGTACTTTGTGCTAGTTCAATTATTAGTGTGTGTACGTAAATTTACTTGTATTATTGTTCAGAATTGGTAGGAGTTGCGTACCTTTAGTTGTGTGAGAATTTGATTGCTTGTTTACTAATACTTATTAAGTAGTGAGTAAAATGTCACTTTTTAAAGTATTGTAAATGGTGTTTAGATAGCTTTCCCGAGAGAGATAGAGCGTGCTTGTGGTTTGTTGAGTCAGAGATATTTTCCGCGGCAAAGGTGGGGTTGGTCAGAGTTTTGACTTGCGTGGATCAGTTTGGCATCTCTCTAGGAATGAATGTCTGACTGTTTGAAGCGATCAAGAATTTCCTATTTATAGATTTCTGGGCAAAAAAAAGTAGGCTCCAGAGGCTTGCGCGCGAAAAAGCATTTTCACGTGAATTTGCTACAGTTCTAAGACTTTTAACCAATAGTAAACATCGTTTGCTGAAACTAGAGTTTTGATTGGTTGATAGATATTTTTGGTGTGAAGTGGATTATGCTGGAGGGGTGAAAGGTTAGTATGGATTATTCCATCAACCTGAAGGTTAATTTTTATACATGTGAGGTGAAAAACACTATGGTTATGTACTGTACGATTTAAATTTCACGATGTAAACGTCAGGGGAGGTAACTAAGTTATGAAATGTCCAAATGATTAAAAAAAACTATTAGTTAAAACCTAGATATTTTAAACTGTCTACTGTAAACATTTTAAAACATTTGTGCAGTATTCATAATATATATATATATATATATATATATATATATATATATATATATACACACGAGGTATATCTGAAAAGTAACGGGGCTGGTGTCAGAAACAATTTATTTCAATTCAAAACAACAAATTACAAGGTTTTCCTTTCAAAGTAAGCCCCCTTGAGTTCAATGCACTTTTCCATCCTTCTCTGCGCTGCTGGAAGGATTTTTCTTGGATGCCCCTCAGCTCCGTCGTTACGGCCCTCCTGATAACCTCCAAGCCTTCATAACGGGCCCCCTTGATGATCCCCTTCAGCTTGGGGAAAAGGAAAATGTCACACGGAGCAAGATCAGGTGACTGGGTAGGTTGCCCCAGTACGGTGATGTTACAGGAACTGCCATATGCTCAGGACGTTGTGAGCAGGTGCATTGTCGATGTGAAGCAACAACGATTTGTCTTGCCAGAACTGTAATCTCTTCTCGCGCACTGAGCCAAGCGAACGCCCCTGGATCTCTTTATAGACTTGCTGATTGATCGAGGGGGTTACTTTGAAGTGGAAACCATGTTGTTCGTTATTTGAAATAAAAATGCATTGTTTGTGACACCAGTCCTGTGCTTTTTAGACAGACTTCGTATGTCATTATTATAAATTTATAATTTAATAGCTACTCGCGTTTGTGTTTGCTACCCCTTTTTTGTTTTTGCTATAAAAATATATAAATATACCACGAGAATTTCAGCTTAATATATATACAGGTTGCGATGGATAAATTGTAGTCTAAATTACGCTTAAAAGAAAATAAGACTAACATCACATTTTAACAGATATATTCAATAAATTACACAAAAATATCTTCAAATACTAAAGAGTAAATTTATCTCCTGCAACTCTTCTGGACGCTCTCCTTGTTTGAGTTGGTGAATGCTGCCATAATCCTTGCCTTCAGTTCTTCTTTGGTGTTACAGTGAGTTTTGTTAGCCTCTCGCTCAACCGCGCCCCACACATAATAATCAAGGGGTTGCATTCTGGAAAGTTAGGTGGCCTATTGTAAGGGGTGATGTGGTCGCAGAAATTGCCTGACAGCCATGACTAGGTTGTCCTGCTTCTGTGGCATGGGGCAGAGTTATGTTGCCAGACATAGGGTTTTCCAGCAGGCACCTTCTTAACCCAGGGCCGCACAACCTCCTCAAGGCACTTGATGTAGGCCTCCGTGTCGGGAGTTCTTATCAGAACGATCAGAGTGAGTTTTCCGAGCTACTGTACCTTCGTAATCACCATTAGACGCATCCAACTCTTTCTAAATCCTTTCTACTGTCCCCAGATTGACACCCAAACACTCTGAAATGTTTGAATTGGATCTTCCAGCACGAATTCCAAGCAGTGCAGCATGCCGTTTCCAATTTTATGGTGGAGTGAATTTCGTCATGGTGTTCTTTTTCTCACAGACGGTGCCCAGTTGACCCTACTATACTGTACTAGTCGACAAAATAAAAAAGCAAAAACCGCGCATGCGCGAAATAAAAAATGGCGACAATTTACACATCGCACCCTGTATATATATATATATATATATATATATATATTATTACTCTTTTAGTCCTGTGACTATGAGTTTAGCTGATGTAGTATCTTTCTGTTCATGGAAATATATTGTGGCTATTTGTAATGAATAAAACCTTTCTCTATCATTTTATTGGTGTGTTTCATCTACAATTTACAACGTATGTTTATGCAACAAATTTATTATGAGTTTTATTTCAATGAATAATTTTATCTTCAAGTTTTGATTTAATGTATGTTTGCCGGGAATTGCCTGTTATGTTATTTTGTCAGCAGTACGATAATATTTTAGATAATTAATACCATAAGCATTTTTATATTGGGATGTATAAAATCTTATGTGACCAACGCAAGGTGTTTGAACACCTCACATTTATTTAGCAATTGGTAAGTCAAATTTTAATGATGGGTCAAGTAATTTTCTGAATTCTTCTGTCCCGCAACTACAAAGAGTTTTCTGGTTTTAGTCAGTTCTATTATTGCTCGCCCGTTTCCTTTGCGTGCAAGTACACACTGGCCGGCCTAGTAACTGAACAGTACTAAATAAAAATAAGAACTTGATATCCCTAAGTTCGAGCAGTGGAACGAGAACACTCTACTACTCCCGTAGACTAAATAAAGGGTTCAGTTCGAATTCCCTGTAGGTTACCCAGATCGATATACACCCGTGAAGGGAGCAACGACCGAAACGTTGTGATAAAAAACAACAAAGATGAAGACAATAGTCCGAATATAAATAGTGTAAATAATAATAACTCCTCATCCCAGAAATTCTGACAAAATTTAAATGGGTTTTTTGAAATCTCCACGCTACCAAATGTTGTAAAATTGCCTTACAGTAGGGTTAAGCAACGTTTAGTTTTCTGAATATCTCTGTCAAGTTACTACAAGGACTTACTTGTTTTATCTATAGATAAAATTCTGTGACTTCCGTCCGTTCGTCACACCCTCTAAAATAACCATACATTGACCAATCGAAACCAAATGTTGGGGAGAAGTGTAAATATGTAAAGGGGTACAAAGTAAATTTGGTTTTACTAGGGTGCGTAGATTAGTACAATAAATTTTCATTAATTTTTTGGGAAAATTAAAAGTTTTATTATTTAACATACAAAATACTCCCACGATTTAAAAAACAATTTAATGATTTAAATAACAAATATTTAATAAAAATGCAATATTGTTTTTGCATATTTTTTCTTTAAGTTTTTATATACAGTGTAACCCGGATATAAGAGAGTTGCCGGGGCCCGGAGAAGAAGTATCTTATATCCGGGTTTCTCTTATATCCGGGTTTCTCTTATATCCGGGTTTGGTCTATTATATATACATTAACACAGGCTCTAATTTGGGACCAGAGAAAATCTCTCTTATATCCGGGTTTGTCTTATATCAGGTTTGTCTTATATCCGGGTTTCTCTTATATCGAATTCAGTTTCCAGTGAGCCCTGCGTTTGCTAGAATTATAAACAAGTCACAGAGTCAAACGCTTCAAAAAGTTGGAATTTGGCTCCAGAAAGAAATATTTACGATCATATTGAAAATAAAATGAAACCGATTTACAAACTGAATTTTTATGAAAGTTACAAGAGCAAGAAATTCTAAGAATTTATTCTTCGCTATTAAAAATGAAAAGAAAAAAAATTTCTTAAAAAATATTGTTTAACATGAAGTCCTATAAAATTAAATTAAAGAAATTATGAAACCGCGAATATAGGGTTTTTGTCAAAGTATTTTTCCAAATCAATCAGCTTATTCAAATTTCATCGATTGGTTTGCGAAATTGAACGAAACGTAGAGTTTGTAAATCTCGACAAAAATTGTTAGCGGTAACTTCAGTCAGTTATGTGCCATGCGTGATACACGCTAAGGCGATCATGTATCTTTCGATACATGACTGACGAGGCAGATTTTTCCCGCAGTAGGTTGCTATTTCTTTCTGTAGTAGACCAGTTGCCATCCAAGGCAACCCGATCTGTCTTGTTATTTACCCATAGCTGGGGGAGAAGAAGAAGAGTATTCATACCTTTCCCAAGGATATTAGTACGTAAGTGAATGTAATGGATTCGACTGGAATTCGAACTCGGCTCTCCGATATCTCAATCAGAGCCGCTATCCATTACTTCATCGTAACTTCAACAAAACGAGATACTGTGAGGATTTCAACACATCAGTTCGTTGCAAAAATGATTCTAGTCCATAATATTTGTTTGAATTACAAGCACATGTACATCAAGTAAAGACTTGCAATAACGTAAGCTTCTTGTCCCTTGCCTGGAATGTAAAAAACAAAACAAAAAACAAAACAGTTGTACAGGAGTTAGATTGACTGCAGATTGTCTGAAAAGATCATATTGAAAATAAAATGAGACCTATTTTCACATATTTGAATTTATGAAATGATTTTTAAAAATTATTTGCATTATTTGCATTCGGATACTTCTCATTTTTGTTGTTGTTATAACAACGTTTCGATTGTCCACCCCCTCAAGTGCCCCCTCTTTCAGAGTTCCAGAATCGCCACTGGGTTGCGTCTTGAATTCTAAATTACCTCATCTGGGTATAGCCTATTTCAAACCGGTGCAACTTTGCTCCAGGCCTCTTTAGCCATGGATTGAATTCCTCTCGGAATCCGGGATTTGGAATTTAATTTAGATAACAGTCGGGAAAAGATACAAACCTACCCAAAATGACGCCCCATCTCTATAAAGAGCCTGAGTTAGAGTTAAGGGGAGGGCGTGAGGTATCTCTGTAAAGGGAGATAGGTTGCTGGAATCGACCCCGATATTTACTTTATGGTCCTAGGTTGGGGTTGTATGGAGAGTGAGGTTTTGAATTGAAACTAAAAGAAAGGCCGAAATGGGAGTTTATTTATGGCCAAAGACTTTAATTATATATAAAGAAATTTAGGTTCCCGCTAGGGAATGCCAAATTATACTAACAACAAATATGTTTTAATAGGATTAACAATAAATTGTATTTAGACAATTAATATAAAGAAAGAATAGAATTAAAAGTTTTAAATTATTAAGTAATGGGGGATTTAAAGATAAAACAATTTAAAGTTAGAATAAATTATCCATTTATTAAGAATCAGTTAAATTATTAGGAAGACCAAGCTATACCCGAAATTCTTTAAGAGAAAAATATTAAAGTAAAAAGTTAATCAAAGTTGGGTAGAAACGCGTGCAAAGATCACAGTAACCATCTTATTTATTACTTGGTATGTTAAAAAACATCTGAGGCGGAGTTAGATTGATTATAAATTGTTTGAAACGATAATACTGAAAATAAAATGAAACATATTTTTGCATATTTTAATTTTTGTCAAGATTAAAGCATCAACACAGCCAAAAATACTACAAGAACATCAACATGGTCAGTTATGTGGATTTCAAAGGATTTTCAAATAAAGTCTAAAATAATATTCATCTGAATTAAATGCACAAATTTTTAAGTCTGCAAATTAGTGCGTAAACTGCATACATGTTTTTGCATGTGATTTTTGTAGTCATTAAGCTTGTATAATTTGGTCAATAAGCTCTCATCAGTCAAAAGAAAGTAAAATTCCTGCTTATCTTAACCTTCCGTTAGTTCTGTGGGAGGGTGCACAACCCACAAAATGTTTTTTTTTCTTAATATTTAGCAAAAGGTAAACAAATTTATAATAACCAACTTCAACGTTCTCAGTGGACATGAAGCAGAAAGATTATATTGAATCCATTGCTAGGTCAACTACTAAGAAAGTTGGTTCACTGTGTCATGCGAGACAATTTTAGTCTCCAGAATCTATCTTACGTATATATATATAAGTCTACAATTCATCCATGTTTAGAATACGGCTGCTACATATGGCCCGCCTGCTATTTGCCCTGAGCTCCTTGATAAAATCCAAAGAAGAATCAGAAATATCATTGGTCCTGTGAGTGACACGTCAAATTTTCATGATTAGTCAAGTAGTTTTCTGAATGGCTCTGTGAAGGAGATTCTAGTTTTAGTAGCAAGACGTGTGTAAATTTGCAGCACATGACTAAAAAGTAACAAAAAAACGTCTTATAATTGTCGTAGAAACGCGTACAAAGATCACAATAAGCTTCTTGATCAATGTTTGGAATGTGAAAAAACAGTTGAAAAGGAGACAGATCGACTACAAATTGTTTTAAACCATCATACTGAAAATAAAGTTTTTGCGTATTTTAACTTTTGAAATTTACAATTTTATTTTTTATGACTGGCATTTAATTTGATTTTTCAAAAATAAAACCACTCGTTTGAATTTTTTTATTTCTATAAAAAACAGAAAGAACACAAGACAATATATAAAAAGAAAATTAAGAACTTAATCATATCTGTAATATTTTAAATCAGGTACTAAAGCCTACGGTACAAATGCTCTGATAATGACCCCACCGTACTAAACAGGGGTTTAAAAGCCTTGGTGCATCCTATCGAGTTACCAAGCTTGTAACCAAATACTTATGTTGATTTTTGGAAAAGAAAATCAAAAATAGTTTTACTCATCGTTAAATATCCTGGTATCCAAGCGGGTACGATGAAATACTCGGCCTGACTAAGGCGTCATCCCATCGTCAGAAAATGACCAGATGTAATGCAGTCATAGACACAGGGTGTGTGTCTATAGACCACATCTCTTCAGGCAGAGTTTGAATTTACTTGTCCTTCTCCTAGACTGATTGCAACTCAAGGCTACAAAGCCCACTCTGTCCTGCTATTAACCCATAGCTGGGTGGGGAGTAGAGTCGGATTTAAACTTTTACAATGATATTTCTGATTCGATCTTTCACAATAAAACATTTTTATATGTATCCCATAAAACATTTCTTTATATGTATCCTATAAAACATTTCTTTACATTTATCCTATAAAACTAGAATGAACACCCAAGACAATATATAAAAAGAAAATGACGAACTAAATGACACATTTGTCAGTCAGTCAATTATGTGCCGTACGTATTACACGCTTAGGCGATCATGTATCTTTAGATACATGAATGACGAGGCAGATTTTTTCCCGCAGTCGGTTGCCATTACTTTCTGCAGTAGTACAGTTGCTATCGAAGGCTATAGAACCCGGTCTGTCCTGCTATTTACCCATAGCTGGGGGAGAAGAAGAGGATTCATACCTTTCCCAAGTTTATTAGCACGTAAGTGAATGTAATGGATTAGACTAGAATTCGAACTCGGCTCTCCGATTCCTCAATCCGAGACGCTATCCATTACTCCACCGTTCTTAAATATGTGATTGAAAACCCGGTGGTACTAATTGCAAATTGGTCTGGTGCTTCTGATATGTATTTAAAGATTGTTGATATAATACAAAGAATCTGCAATGTTATTTGGCCTAACCTGGCATATTGGCTGCAGTTAGATTCCTATCGCCGTAACGAAGCTTCCCTGTGACTTTTCTATAAATATTTTCATAGTAATTGTTCGGACGAGCTTTCCTCTTTGTTACCTAGACTTTATGAATTTAAGCGCAGTACTTGATGGGCGGCAAGGTCTCATCATTTTACAGTTGAAATAGCTAGACGTAACCGTAATTTCTATGCTAACAGATTCCTTTCTCACATTTCTCGCTTGTAGAACTGTCTTCTGGATACTTCTCGGTCAGTTTTGATATTCAAAAATTTAAATACAATGTCAATCGTTAATAGTATAACGAACGACAGGTGACAATGCAAGTTTTAGTAAATATGTATAAGTAGGTCCACAGTAGTGGAAGTGTCAGTACTCAAGACTAAAAATAGTCACTAATAACATGGGGTGCTGGATTTTTATTAATTTTAACCCGGCACTATTAAATTTTGTTGCTTGCGACATGCTAGGTGACTTTTAAAAAATAAGATTTCATTTTATTTCATTACAGCTAAAATTGCTAGATGTAACCGCAAGTTCTATGCTAACAGTTTCTTCTCTCGTGCTACTCGCTTGTGGAACTTTCTTCCGGTTTCTTGCTTTACAGGTCAACTTTGACTTTCAAAATGCAACGTCAGTCGTTATCGTCTGTCTTCTTAATTCCTGTTCTTTTATTGTTCTCACTCCTTAATAAGGTTTCTTTTTCTCACCTTCTCTCCCACTTTTCACTCCTTGTGACATAGTGGCTTTATCGCCTTATTGGAGGAAAAATGATTTAAAAAAATCCATTTTAATTTAAGGAAATTAGCAAAAAACATTAGGAATTTATTTTATTAGTAAAATTTATTTTTACCTTTTGTATTCTTTATTACTCATACAGGCCTGGTTATTTTAATTGTTATATTCGCATTGTTGATCACCCAGACTTTCTTCAGGTGTCTGTGTTCATACTCCAAGAGACACATGGCCTAGTGGCTTAAAACGTTGGTTAAAATCTATCAGGTTCTCTGGCAGTTGTAAGTTTAAACCTAAAACTTCATAATGTTGAAAAGTGACATGCTCTGGTTCACTGGAAGAAACGGACAAGCGACACAATGTTAATAAAACTGTTGAGTATCACCTGATATGAAATATTCTCTAAACATGATTCGCTGGCAGTTGTGTGTTCAATCCGTGGCCTAGGTAGTATAAAAAAAGACATGCTCTGGATCAGCGGAAGAAACGGACAAGCGACACAATGGTGAATAAAATTGGTGAGTATTATTTGATATGAAATATCGGTGGACTTGTACAGTATGTATTGCGACCAGATATAGTACTACTTTTTCAATCTTTTATTCTTATTTACACATAGATTAAGCGCTCCAGATCACGAATAACATTTTTTCTCAACAATATTTTATATATTGTATTTGATGTCATATAAGACGCACGGGTGTATAAGACGCACCCCAATTTCAGCAGGGAAAATCAAGAAAAAATTTGTAATTAGTAAAATCATTAGTAATTGGTACAGCCTAGGCTATATTTATGAGGTATTATTTTGGCTAAACAAGGCATGATTACAATTAAACGAAAAATAATAGGAAAAAAAGAACACGATCCTATAAAAACTTTATTATATCCAAAGGTAAGAAAACAAAATAAAAACCAAGCAATTATTACAATTGAGCAAAACAGTACAGTCACCATTAAAATTTGATTCATCTTCAAATCCATAAAATTCGTCGTCTTCGTTATCAAAACTCTGACACTCATTTTCAATTCTGCTATCATCGTCGTTAAATAATACGTCATCTTCCGTTCCATTGAGAGCATTGCTAATGTCACACTTTTTAAAAGATTTCACAATTTCTGGTTTAATATTATCCCAAGCTTGCTTCACACATTCGCAGACTTGTGCAATGCTGGGTCTTTTTATTCTTCCTATAAGCGTAAGGTCGTGATCAGGCATTGCCATCCGCGTGTTCCATTGCTCCTTCATGTTTAAGTCTAAGCTCATAGGAGTTGCCAGGTAGATCATTTCGGCCGACTATCGCGAATTTTAAACCTACGTATGTTATATAAGACGCAGGAGAATTTTAAAAGATATTTTTAGTAAAAAAGAGTGCGCCTTATATGCCGTCAAATACTTTAAGTTTAATGAATAAATTTAATTAAAAGTCTTTAATCATTAAAATAATCGTTTTAATATTATTTTAATTCATTAATATTTAACCATTAAAATGTAATGATTAAATATATGATATTTGAGTTTTTTCACATATTTTTTAATAGATTAAGCGCTTCAAATCACGAATAACAATTTATTTTTGTTTTTATTAAATTAAGAGAAAAAAGCTACTTGGGTTTTACTATGTAAACTCATTGTAAATTGACCACATTGCGGAACGGACACAAAATATGCTCACACGAGATGATTTAATCTTAATACATAAAAAAATATGAATTTCATAATCTGGAATTCTTTTTTTTTATATATTAGTATCGATTAAGCACTCCAGATTACGAATTAAAAAAAAAGAAAATTTTAAATTTATTAAAACACGTCATATTTTATTTTGTTTGCAATCAATTTACGTGGCAAACAGAACGCCTATTAACTTAAAACATTTAAAAAAAATGAAATTCGTTATCTGCAATGTTTAATCTATAGTAATCTTATACAGTGTAACCCGGATATAAGAGAAACCCGGATATAAGAGAGATTTTATCTGGTCCCAAATTAGAGCTTACTTACGTAAACAAAATAGACTTAACCCGGATATAAGAGAAACCTGGATATAAGAGACTTCTTTTATGGTCCCGACAACTCTCTTATATCCGGGTTACACTGTATCTTAATCTTATACATAGTAATCTTTTATAATGTAAGTCTCTTCAATAGGATTTTACTCATATCGTGCATCTTTATGCAAAAAATCTGTCTTCTTACAATTGATCTTTAGTCCTTACTTTTCGCTTTTTTGCAGTTCATGTTTAACCCTTTCTGTCTCTGCTATTAATACTGTATCCTCTGCATATCTTATGTCGTTAAGATTGTGTCCGCCAACAATGAATCCTGCTATGACTTTTACTTCTCTTAGAATCGCCTTATTGTATTGGTTGAATAAGTCCGGTGAGAAGATACCTCCTTGTCTTACGCACCTTGATCTTAAAAGTTAGAATTCGAAAATATATGATTTGTACCTAGACGCCAGCACACGCTCCTCGCGCCCCAGTTCGAGTCACAGTCATCTAAGGGAACACTCTGCTGATACGTTTTTTTTCTCATTTTGTTATGAAAGTGTTAGTTTATTGCTTTAATCCGTAACCTTTAATGTATGACATTTCACCGATTACCCTCAGAGAGGGGTGACATCAGTGCATCTTTGCAACGCTGGGGTCGAGGATCTCCCCGCAGCTTTGACACTGGGAGTTGAATCGGAGCGTCGACCTTTGAGTTCTGCTGCAGACTTCTGATAATTGTAAATATAGGAGAGAGAGAGAGAGAGAGAGAGAGAGAGAGAGAGAGAGAGAGAGAGAGAGAGAGAGAGAGAGAGAGAGAGAGAGAGAATAAGAGATAGATAGAAATAGAGAATCAGCGATAGAATGAGAGATAGATAGAAATAGATAGATAGATTAGAGAGATAGAGATCAGCGATAGTATGCGAGATAGATAGATAGATAGATAGATAGATAGATAGATAGAGAGACAGACAGACAGAGAGAGACAGAGAGAGAGAGAGAGAGAGCGGTCAGGGAGAGATCAGAATGAGATAGATAGACATCAGAGACAGATGGAGAGATTAGAGAGAGAGAGACAAAGAGAGATCAGCGAGAGAGAGTGAGAGAAATCAGAGAGAATAGGAGAGAGCAGAGAAAGAGATCAGAGACAGATCAGAGGAGAGAGAGAGAGATAGAAATCAGGGAGGTGGATAGAAATCAGAGAGAGGGAGACATCAGTGAGAGAGATCAGTGAGAGAGATAGAGAGATCAGAGACAGATCAGAGAGAGTGAGTTAGAAATCAGAGAGAGGGATAGAAATCAGAGAGAGAGAGAGAGAGAGAGAGCAGTGAGAGAGAAATCAGACAGTGACCAGTAGTGGAGGTAGGGAGGGATAGAGAGAGAGATATCTGAGACTGAGCATGATTTGAGAGTGAGCATGATTTTGATTGGTTGGGGGGTCATGCAGACTGGTCAATAGTCAGACGGATAGAAGCAAACTACTCTTTTTTTATTTCTCTTTTTCTATAGGATGCCGTAGGGACAAGCCGTCTCTCGTTTCTCCTTCAGGGAAACAACACAGCTGGTAACTCTAACAAACCAACAAGAAGCTTCTCTAATGTAAGTCTCTTCAATAGGATTTTGCTCATAACGATCATGCTTAGGCGATCATGTATCTTTCGATACATGACTGACAAGGCAGATTTTTTTCCACCAGTAAGTTGCCATTTCTTTCTGCGGTAGACCAGTTGCCATCCAAGATTATAGAACCCGATCTTTCCTGCTATTTACCTATAGGTGGGGGGGGGAGAAGAAGAGGATTCATACCTTTCTCAAGGTTATTAGCACGTCGGTGAATGTAATGGATTCGACTGGAATTCGAACTCGGCTCTCCGATTCCTCAATCCGAGCCGCTATCCATTGCCTCCACCGTGCTTCATAACGTACATACGAATAAAGGCATCTTTATGTGCCCACCTACACTTAGCTCTTTTTATACCCTTCTTAATCACTTTCTTATCTGCCTCATTTCTCGCATAAACATCTACATCGCTCACGAAATATCTTTACAATAAACTAGCGGCGTCGGAAATGGAAAAAGGAGAACTAATAAAGCAACACCCAATCCGCATGCTTTCTTTGTCAAAAAAAAAATGGGAACAAATAGCCGCCTTCATGCGGAGAGAGAACGAGTTCGGTGAATAGACAAATAGAGAAAGTGCGGAAAACAAGAATATGTTTTCTCATAGAATTTATTTAACTTTTAAAACAAAACGATCCTCACCCGTCCGTGCATTGAATATGGCTGCCATATCTGGCCAGGTGCCTCTGCTGTAGATCTCGAGATTCATGACAAAATCTAAAGAAGAGCCTGTAATATTATCGGTCTTGACCTGGCATCTGAACTACAGTCACTTTCCCACCGTCGTGACGTGGCTTTCCTCTGTCTTTTCAAGAAATATTTCCATGGCAATGAGCGTTCCTCCCTGGTACATCAATCGCAAGAATTTAAGAACAGTACTTGATTGGCAACGAGGTCTTACTGTTTTAGTATTGAACTAGCCAGATGTAACCTTAAGTTCTATTCCAATAGTTTCGTTTCTCGTACTTTTCGCCTGTGAAACTCACTTCCTGTTTCTTGCTTCCTCGCCAACTACAATCTTCAAAAAATTAAACGCAATGCCAATTCACGATCGGTCTTTCATACTATCCATATAAAAATCCTTGTAACTGTTTGGTTGCATTAAAAGATATAAGTAAGATGCCTGGAGGACACGGTGCCTAGAAAAATAGTAGAGGAAAGGCAAATAATGCAGAGGGATAAAATAATTCTGTGGTTAACAAGTAATGATTGGCAGATAATAAATAAGCTTGTTCAAGATTGTAATAAATGACGGCATGTCATGTTAGTTGACAAGTTACCGCAGGCGAAAACAGCATTGCTATCCAAGAAAGAATGCTATAAAAGGGATAAGTCAAACGTCGTGGTAAGAAAAGAAAGATTTCAATAATTCAATTACCTCTTGAAATTATTCTAGATATATATTTACTAAACAATTTGTTTTGACACGTTTTTACCCGTCGAGGACCGGACTTCCGGTATTTGCAATATTAGCTTGCTAAACAACGAACTCTGGAAGGTCAACACTCCACCTAGGTGAAATATGATATAAATTCAATAGAAAAATTCAAATGCATTTTAAATAGTTTTCCATATTTTAAATTTATTTATTTACAAAAAACAAAACAAAAAAAAAAACAAAACAAAAAAACAAAAAACAAAATGGCTAAAAAGAAGAAAAGGTTTTTTTATAACAGTTAATAGTGGCAGATAATTTTTTTCTCTTTTCAAACACCTCTCTTTCTTTATCCACCTTTTTTTAACAACCGTTTTTAAATACTGCTTTTATCCCATAATAGTTGTGCATTTAGTTTATAAAATATATTGGGATGTCACATAAATTCGTTCGTTTCTTTCCCCATTTATTTTAATCCTGTTATTCAACAATTTTAACAAATCAAACAATAATATAAGACTGTGGAATCATCCACGTTATCCGTCACCCCTACTAGAAGAACAATCCATTTTACACCCGCACACACCAGTTATCCAATCAGAACACTAATTCCAACAACTCAGTTTCTCATTGGTTAACAGCCTAGAATGCACGTGAAAAATCTCTTTGGCGCTCAAATTTCTTGAGCCTATTTTTCTAGCTAAAAACCTATAAAAAGAAAAACTCAACCCGCTTAGTCAGTCAGACTCCAGCATCTAGAGAGATGCCAAAACAAATTCACGCAATTCAAAACCTTGATCTTCCCGCGCAAATCAAACTCTGACTCAACAACTATTTGCCATAATCTTTCTCTCTCTGTCAAACAAAAAACTTTACAAACTTAAATTATTATACTTCAAAAGTGACATTTTCCATCACTACGAAACAAGTATTAGTAACTCAAAACATTTCATACAAACACAACTAAGGGTACGCAACTTCGGTTGACTAAAAAACAATTGTACATAAACACTTGCATAAAACAACAACCTTTTATTTTTCGAACAAAATCTTATTGACCCATTCAAAAAGTTTCTAACGTGCTAAAAATCAACACACCAGATACACTACATCAGCACAAAACATTTATCAGTTTTTAACTCATTTGTATATATTCTAATTGTATAAACCATTATTGTTTGCATTCAATTTGCCTTTGTTTTCTTAAACTTTGTTTTATCAATTTTGTTCAAAATTAATAAGTATTGTTGAGGATTGAATTTTATTGAACACGCCTTCACAAATATTTTTCCTTCTGATTTTTAACATACGTATTCACTAATCCCCAACACGACGATAAACAAAAGTTGTAAAGAAGAATAGAGCTACAAAAACATTAAACACTACGGAAAAATATTTTGCGTTTTAATTTAACTAATTTATCTGACACACAATATGCATACATATGTGTAAATATATGTCTGTGTATATGTGTGTGAGGGAGAGAGAGAAAGATCGAGTTAGGGAGAGTGAGTGAGTGATTTGTCTATCGGTCTTGATAGAATAAGTTGGTAATTTAGAAACGTAAGAACGGCAGGAAGTTAATATTTCGTCTTTTTGCTGTTGTAATTTGCATTTCCTTTCAATATGTTGATTTTTTTGCTGCTCTTAATAAATTTTAAAACGATAAAAATAAAATAAAGTAATAGATGAAGAATAGCGCCCCCAAAATATCATAAAACGCTACGGTAAAAATATTTTGCGTTTTAATTCAAATATACATTGGAAAAAAAAACAAACGAATTTATCTGACAACCCAACAAATACAATTGTATCAATTATTATGGGATAGATGTCGGACTAATTATTGAATTTTCCTTTTTTGGAGTATTAAAAAAATTAAAAAAAAATTATTAAAAAACACATTTCATTTATATAATGTACAACCAGAATGAGGAGTCGCATCTTCATACAAATGTTTTATTTCACATATTCTTCAAAATTTAGAGCATTTCATAGAAACAAAATTGAAGGCCAAAAAAAAAAAAAAAAAATGGGGAAAAAAATGAAAAAGAGAAAAAGAATCCAGGTAAAAAAAGTCACGGTTAAAAAAAGTCACGGTAAAAAAGTTCAGGAAAAAAGTCACAGGAAAAAAAGAAACAAGACAAGGTTAGCACACAAAGGACAAAATCCCAGCCTCTTATCCAAAAAGTGGATAAAATCCCAGTTTCACAGTCATAAATAAATTGAAAATTCAAGGAAATTTTAATTCAAATCTTAATGTCAAATTGAAATTTTCTTCATCTAATGTCGGGTACTAGAACTCCGTAACTCGAATAACATTGTTAGAAAACTCTTTTTTACAACTTAATCTATCGTCGAATACGATCTCCGTGGTTTGTTTTACGTTTTGGAGCAAACATTAAAAAACACCCTTCCTTCTCGTAAAGTCGGGTGTCACGGTATACTAGGACTCCCCAACTATGAAATATATCGAATATGTGACCTTAGCAGTGTTAGAAAAGTTTGTTTTTTTTTTTTTTTTAGAGCTTCGATCTACTGTTTTCTGGTTCAAACAGACCAGACCCATAAACTCGTGAAATACCCGACAGGAGGCGATGACTTTATTACTGGCCACCATAAATTAATTATGACTTTTTTTTCTTGTAACTTTTTCTGTGCCTTTTTTCCTGTGACTTTATTACTGGTCACAGAAAAAAGAACTTGAAGTATCATTCATTTCAGATATCTTTTATTCAATTTTTTTCTTTCTTTCAAATATTAAAAAAAATCTTTAAAAGCATTAAATTCCATTTAAACGAAACACATTAACTTTTGGGACACGATTCACAATTTCACCTTACAGTTTTTACATCATAGTTGTTCTGAAGTTAAATCATAGGACTGAGGGCCGTTAAATTTACGGCTCAGTTCTGTTACCGTTACTTAGTTGGGGATGATACAGGAAAAAAAAATGTACCCCCCCCAAAAAAAAAACTAAAAAAAAAAAAATATAAAAATAAAAATACGGCATGTAGATAGGGCCCATACTGTTGTTCGCAAAAGCTAGTTTTTACATCATAGCGAGACTTAGTATTGCCATAATGTATAAAAACCTCATAATAAACATTAACCCCCAAATGGTAAGACATTGAAGGTTCCTGACCGACGAATTAACTAAATTTTTCGTAATTAAAGTTTGTTAATTCAGATTGTTACACCCGTCTTTGTGTTTTCTTTCAATTACAGATTTACCTGAACTCAGGTAAATCAGGCACCAAGCCATAAAAAAAAACAAAAAAAAAAAACTCTCGAATTTAATAATGGCTTGTGAAACTAGCACGCTACCCACTGAACGAGATCTGGATATTAAATTATAATTGATTATGATTTGAAATTTACAAGCTTGTGCTTATATAGTTAGGATAATTTTAGATATAATTAGGATTTTTGAGTTTTGTGGTGAAATTATTACAACCATTAGTTCGGTATCTCTAGTGAGAATCGAATTTAATGATGATTTTAAAGACCAGGACGCTATCCCCTGAACTACAAGTTCTGGATATTATAAGTAATTATGATTTAAAATTTACAAGCTCTTTTCTTGTGTGTAGGATATAGTTTGAACTTTTGAGTTTTGAGTATAATTATTACAATCACTAGGATGGTGCTCGTCGCTTTGCTGAGGGCAACGTGATCACATTTCAAATCTAAATTGCTAGTCCATTTAAAATACAACATTGATTAGAAAACATATTCAGAAGGAGGTATAAAAATGATTTCAAACAGCCCTACATTTCGGCTTATACTTTTTTCCCTGTTACCCAGGGGTTGTTTCCAGATTGAAAGGGAAATTAACCTTCCCGACGCAGATGTAAATTTTAATTTCATTCAAATTGTGTGTCTATGTAGAATGACGTTCGCGCATCTGTATTTGAATTCAATGACTGTCATAAAAATATTTTTACAATAATTTCTGAAAAGTTCAATAAAAACTTACTATTATTAATGTCTCACTTCAAACTAAGTTAATATGTGTGCATTGGTGTGTAGACGTGTATACAGTAAATGGCACGAACACTTGTAAGTCCCTCACACGCAACACAGACATACGCATATGCATTGCATAATGGCCGGCTACACTCATTTTCTGAGCACATCAGCCATCCCAGTCACATTTGTGATTCTTCAACGCCCACAGAGCCCACCTGCGGTTCATACTGCATATATGCTGACGGACCCTAGTTAAAGTTTCTGGTTAGAGCGTGCGTAATCTGTCATGATCAGCAGTACGCTCACGATGACTTGTAACTTTGTGACATCGACGGCTTCCGAACAGTTTCGTCTGCCCACTTTTATTCACAAGACTTGGATCACTTTCCAAAGGCGCCGCACGCTTCTACCCATGCCCTCTGGGTTGATAACATCAAGAGGTCATCTTCCAAGCTTAGATTCGAACCCGGCTCTCAGGGTCGGTTTAAGCCAGTGGTTCTCAACCGTTTTTTTTCTTTTTATTTACCCATGGCCAGTTTTTACTGTGATTTGAACCCTCAAGAACTTACTGACTTTTTCTTTTATCTTGAAATCGTTTCAATTTTGATGAAATTTAAAAATATTACTGCCTACATCACAATTAATAAACTTATTCCACTGTTTTTATTATTTATTTAAGGTCTATCCAATATAGCTCTCCATTCATCACTAAACTATTCCTGAGAAGTGACTTTTCATGTATTACTTGGTCGAACTTACTCATTTCTCTTCTTGATGATTATTTGGAGATGTTTGGCTAATTTAATCCTCAATCGGGGTCTATATGGACCCAAGGGGTCCTGATAACATTACTGGGGGTCCACACAAAAAACATAGGAGATTTTAGTGGTTAATAGAGCAATTTAACTTCGGAGTGGTTGTCACAAATGAAATTTGGAATTTCTACAGTAATCTACGCCATATTAAAATATTAAAATTCGACCCCCCGCCCAAAAAAACAACAACTCTAAAACTAGCAGAAAACGTGATCAAGTAATGTAAGTTAGCGTCCATTTTACTCGGCCGGATGTTTTGATTGTAAAATTTGAATGAAAACAAAGAAGGATATATAAAAGAATTATTATATATATATATATATATATATATATATAAAGGAAAATTATATAAATATTTTAATTTATTATATAAATTAATTTAATATATTAATAATAAATAATATAATTTTAATAAAATAAAATATCAATGTATTTATATAAATTAATCAATATAAAATATTTAAAAAAATAAGATATTAATAATAAAATTAATTTAATATATAAATTGTATAAGGATAATATATAAAGGAAGCATATACATTTTTTATTTCTATAATGCAATTCCTAAACTTATCTATTAGTAAAAATTAAAAAAAGCTTTTTTTTCATCGAATGGTTTATGGAGGTCCACTAAAAAGAATTAAGAGTAAAAGTGGTCCATGGGTAAAATATGGTTGAGAACCATTGCTATAACCAATATTCTGCATATTTTATTTTATTATGCAAGGAAAACTGGTTTCTTCATACATTTTCATTCTGGTCTGTGCATTTTTATTGATAATCACAATTTTACTACTTGTTAAATTAGTTTTTGCGACATTTGTAAACCTACTTTTTGTACGCATCTTGCCAATGTTTCTATTGTTTTCTTATTTTCAACATTTTGGCAAATTTTCCTTCACTCAATAGATTTAAAACTTTTATTCTTTTTTTTTTGACCCCTATAATTATTCGATGAAAAAAAGCTTATTTTATTTTTAACTAATAGAATTATGGATTGTATTATAGAAATAATAAATGCTTTATTCTGAAGTAAAACTAATGATAATAATCCTGTATTTAACAACTAAATTCTATGGAACATTTATGTACATTAATAATAAATAATAAACCATACTCATAATAAACCATTTTAAAATGGACCGCTGTGGACCTCAGTAATGTTACATGGTCCATATGGACCCCGATTGAGAACCACTGGTTTAAGCGAACGTTCTTGGCCAGTTACTTGCGGACAGTGTGTGACGAACAGAGAACCGTTTCTTTATAATATGCATTATTAAACCGATATAATGAACTGAAGCATACACTTTATATATATATATATATATATATATATATATATATATATTTGTTGAACTCAGTCGGATTCGACAGAAGGTCGCGTTTATGAATCACCGAGTGATGAACAAACTCTTGAAATTAATTCGCTCATAATCGATCCACAAAAGTACTTTCTTTTTCTATGTATGAATTGTAATTACGAAATGCACCCAAAAAAACACCTGAGTATATGTATAAATATACGTTTGGACATTCAATTTTGTTTCTTCCTTCAAAGAATCCACTTCATGCCTTAACCTACGCGAACCTTTGCACAGCATAGCGTATGAATTGTGCAGATAAACGATTGTCCGATTTTATGACGTTACCAAATGAACGTATGATGAACGCAGTCAAGAGTTTCTGAAGTGTTTCAAACAGATACACGAATCAACGAATGCAAGAAATATTTGGGAACTATTAAAGTTAGGATGCTTGTCTCTGTTGGTAGTTGCATAATTAAAACAAAAACTTCTAGTTCCAACGAATGATTTATTTCATGGAAATATTTCGACTAGCTGTTGCTAGTCTTGGTCACTCATTTAATATGAGTAAAACAGTGCAAAGAAACTAGAAACGCTTAAAAAATCGTATGATCTTTGTAAACGTCATCAACTGTTTTTTTCCCTTGATTTGAATTCTTAAGCGTTTCTGTTTTACTCAAATTAGAGGAGTGACCAAGACTAGCAAGAGCTAGTCTAAATATTTCCATGAAATAAATCGAAATATTTCCATGAAATAAATCATTCGCTGAAACGTTTTTATTTCAAAATTATAACAGATATGTTATAAGATCACTATAAAAAATAGCCATTTTGTTTCAACACTTCTGGTGTCTTGTCAAGTGATGGCGTTGATTGTAAAACAAAAAGTTTTTTTTTCCTTTTTATTTTACAATCAACGCCACCACTTGACAAGACACCAGAAGTTTTGAAACAAAATGGCTATTTTTTATAGTGATTTTATAACATATCTGTTATAATTTTTAAATAAATATTATATATTCGTTTGTCTAGTCTCACTGATGTGTTGTGATATAGCGAAACAGGCTTGTATGCGAATGACATATTATATATATATACATATATATATATACATACATACATACATATGTGTGTGCATGTGTGTCCGTCTGTACGTGTGTATGTGTATGTGTGTGTAGATATAACTAAAAATGTGTCTCTAAAAGACAATATGAATAAAGACAAAAAGAAAACATATCTTAGTCGACGGGTTTCTCCTCTGACGGATTTTATCAAGACAAATGTAAGGATTTTGTTTTGCAACAAGTATTTACAAACAGAATTAAAAATGTCGTTATTTTTTCCCGAATTTCTGACTAATATATATATATATATATATATATATATATATATATATTTGTTTGTGTGTGTAAACTTTAAGATCTGACTAAAAAGATATATTTTAAAAGACATATGATAAAGACAAACGGAATATGTAGACTTTATGAAGGCAAATGGGTGCCTCGATTTGCCTTCACAAAGTCCATCCGAGGATGAAATACGTCGGCTAAGATGCGTTTTCCTTTTGTATATATATATATATATATATATATATATATATATATATATATATATATATATATATATATATATATATATATATATATATATAGAGAGAGAGAGAGAGAGAGAGAGATTGCTATTGGATGAGTGGTTAGAGCATTCGCCTTTCGTCCATGAAACCCATGTTCGACACAGACCATGGTCGATTTGTTGAGGATAATATGTACCTGGGGAAACGATCCCACCGTGCGGCACCGTTGAGAAATGTTTAAAAAAAACATACCACGACTTATCACAAAACTGCCCCTACCAACCTTGTGAAATTGGATAGGCGAAGTCACATGTCATCGTGACGGAGGACTTGGTTGTACTTAGTTCCAGCCAATGACCACGCCAGATTAGACTCTCATTCTTAAAGACTGTCATTAAATTCCAGGTGAACTCCGTGAACACAAATGTGCCTGAGCAGACGCCTACAACAGGTTTCGAATAATTATCATTTAGTATAATTGTCCTTTTGATTAGTTTTCATTCAATTCGAATAAATGTTTTTCGAATAAATATTTTTTGAATAATTGTTTTCGAACAATGTTCACAAAATCGTATAATCCTTATCACGTCGTAAGGCTCTAATTAAGGACGTATTGTCTCGCTAGAAGAGTATATAAACGAAGCTAAATATCTAGACCATGAAAAAAGAGAAACACAAAAGACGTACCTGAGCAACAGGAATTAGCTAGTCTCCCTCGGAAACGAACAGTCAGCCATTATATTATATTTCATCCACCATAAACCGAACGTACCTCAGGAATTAAAAGAGAAGAAAGCTTTCAAAGAGTTATTTCTCCATTCATTGGAGATTGGTTTTCATTTGGATTCTAGTCAATACTGAAATGGTTAATCATCGAAAATCCGTTACATTATCGATGATAGGTCACATTTGATCTTTTCCTACAGCACGCAACATTATCCTCATCAGATACCAGTAGATTTATGTACGCTATGCATACGGGTTTGCGTGTATGTATGTACTTATTGGTTTTCCAAAAGTAACCTAGGTATTTTTCATACATTTTTTTTTGTTTTTTTCGGAAGTTAGATTAACATAGTGAAATTACTCAACTTCCTATCTTATGCTGCTAATACAGCAGAAATACTACACACATGTACCAAGCACATAATGGTAACACATTAGCTAGATGAAGACACCAGTGACATTAATGTGGAAGGTATGCAAAAATGAACCAGTTAATCATGTAACTAATGTCCGCTCGGCATAAGTTTAGTATAAACCCTAGGTTGACTATGTGGTTATGCCTGAAAATGTGTCTGCAACAGGGATTAGTTAGCTAGCATATTAGATGAGCATACTCGGGAACGAGTCGCAAGCCATTTTCTTAAAATAAGGTAGAACTATCGTTTGAAAGATCTGTTGCGCCATAGAGAGTTAAGTAATGGTATACAGAGTGCGGCAGAAATACATCTCACATATACCTCCCAGAAAGGGCGCTTCGATGTGGTGTAATGGTCAGCAAGATTGTCTTGCTAGGTTAGTTATGACTGAATAGTGAATTCAATCCTCACTGGGGACACCATACTTACGGCCTTGTGTCACATCAAAGCTACGCTTAGAAAATCATCATATACCTCTCAGAAATACCTCCGATAAAACGGTAAGCTATTAACTAGATGAAAACACCATTGACACTGGTGCCTTAACATTATGTGGGGGGTATTTCCTGGAGGTAGATGTGGGAGGTATTTCTGCCCTACCCTGTATAACTTAGTAATATTTTCTTTTTAAACGTTTACGCTTCTTTTTTCTCTCCTTGAAGCATTCTTCAAAGAATTAGATTCTTCATCCGTTACGAATATCTCTATCCTTTTTTTGTATTTTATTTCTTAGCATTTTCCCCTTAGCATTAATCCGAATTCTAATTCTGTAAGAATCTTAATTTTCATACCGAAATACTGATCATTGTTCAAATGGCGCCACAGTTGTATAAACCTCATCACTTCGTTATCTATTGTAGGCTCTAATTAAGGACGCACTGTCTCGCTAGAATGATATACAAAAAAAAGAGGACAAAAGAGATGTTTTGGTGTTGGGTACAAGAACGTGTATGTATGTAATATATATATATATATATATATATATATATATATATATATATATATATATATATATATATATATCTGTCTAAGAGAAATACATATGGAAAGATAATACACTATTTGTCAATATATGTATGTATGTAATGGTAAGACATTAGCTAGATGAAGACACCATTGTCACTAAAGTTTTGCTATTATGTGGAAGGTATTTCTGGGAGGTATATATATATTATACTATTAATAGCCTTTTATATGATATTGATGAATAAAAAAACAAAACATTTTCCTTAACAGTATTAAAAACAAAGGTCCCCCACTTTCGGTAGGGGAGTTATCATATATATATATATATATATATATATATATATATATATATATATATATATATATATATATATATATATGCACGCACACACACACACACATATATATATAATACCAATTGATAATTAGTAGGGATAATTCCAAGGAGGACATTAATTCGAAGCGAGCTCAATGTAAATAACAGAGCAATATAATAATAATAATAATAATAATAATAATAATAATAATAATAATAATAATAATAATAATAATAATAATAATAATAATAATAATAATAATAAGTCAAGAAAATCCTTAAAAATTCTTCTCGGTTAGAATTCATTTCATAAATATATTTAAATATTCATCTCTTCAGACCAAAGGTTTTTTAGAAATGAAATCAATTTATCCAGATAGATCTTCCTTTTTTTTGTCTGGACAATATATATATATATATATATATATATATATATATATATATATATATATATATATATATATATTATTACCCAATGCAAGACAGTAAAGCAACCACTAAGACGCAAGGTATTACTGTGTGTGAAAGAATAAGAAAAAAAGAGAAACATTATTATAGAGCGAGAACAATAATTCAAAAAAAAAAAAAAAAGAAATGAATGAAAAATACTTAGGTGACTTTTGGAACACCTTGTTCCTAGGTGACTTTTGGAATACCCTGTATGTATCTAAACATAACTGATGCATATATTTGATGGTGTTGATACCTTTTTTAATTTATATTATTTTTTACAACGAAGTTCACTCTTTTCAAGGCCCAAGAACGACTCGAGGTAGAGGATTACAGAGTAAGAGGCACAGTTTAGGGAGATATGTGGGTAAAATAACGGTTCACCCTAGACATGAACAGGTTAAAATTTAGTGATTGAGGAAGCATCCTCTTGGGAGTTGGTTCCATAAAGTGGTGCTTCGTGGGAAGAACCTGCTCAGGTGTAATTTATATCTCACAAATGGAAATGAACGTAGTTCGGTACAATGTGCGTGGCAGGTAGGTCTCAGTCGTGAAGGTTAGAATTGGTGGAACTAAGGAATGTAGTTCGTCTGAACACACTCCATGGAAATAGCGATAGAGCAGCGAGAGGCTTGCGACATTTCGTCTGTGGGAAAGGGGTTGTAGAGTGGAAAATCATTCATCACTAGGTACTAGAAACCTGAGTAAATATTTCTAACATTAACTTTTTTGTTCTTTTAGAAGATTGTAGCTTTCCAAACTTTCAGCATTGCTATTGAGCGTTTTGACACTCAGCTCCAAACGGTGTTAATTACGTAACGTCCCCATTTTTGAAATTCGCACCTTGTCTTCATTTTGTCCTTTCCACACAGCGATGCTATTTAGTCTCTTACAAATCAGTTCTTGGCCTACAAAAGTTTGGCGATACAGATGCTAAGTGCAATTTTCAGTGAAACTGGTAGTAAAATCTGCTACCGTTGCATCTAGTAAATTACAACTCTTGAACATTTAATATAAAGATAACCGCAAACACAGAATGATGGTGAGCGTGAATTCATGTTGTTTATGTCTGCAGGAATCTCTCAACTGCAATTAAACATAATAGATAGATTGGGCGATAGATACATAGCAATATATATATATATATATATATATATATATATATATATATATATATATATATGATTAATGTGAGTAAAAGTGTGTCATTTAGCTGATTGATGTTACCTTTTGCACCCCGACTCTAAAGTTTCGTAGGCGGACCTGTCCATCCACTCTTCAGTGGGTATCAGTAGTTGCTGATACCTCCTGAATAATGGGCGGGCAGGTCCGCCTACGAAACTTTGGAGTCGGGATGCTGAAGGTAACATCAATCAGTTAAATGACGAATCTTTACTCACATTAATGCTCTATCTTTGATAACGAGCATTTTATTGCAAAGGCTGGTTGCCTTAAATACTTTTCTCTCAATATCCCATTGACTATCAGCATTTTTGGCTTGATTCTATCTTTGACATCGCTATATATATATATATATATATATATATATATATAGGCGTGTGTGTGTTTGTATTGGAAGTTCTGAGGCAGTAAAATTTATGCAAGTTTGATTGAAGACCAACTAAAGAACTTTGTTAAGGATTATTGTTTATTTGTCTATATTTTGGACAGTTTTCCAGGTTAAAGATGAAAGTGTATAAATTAATTGTCGAATGTCTGTGTATTTTAGGTTTTTATTTTTTTTGCGTTATGTCAGTTTTATCGTTTTTTAAATATCGTGTCTTCACATGTCATATCGATTTTATAAAATAATCCTTTTTTTAAAATTTTTTCTGTATTGTCGTTCTGCTATTATTATTTAAAATTTATTTGCACTTTCTCCGGAGACCTGGACAATGGTCAGAAATATAGAAAAATACATAACAATGAATTTTCGCTGGTCTTTAAACAAATTTCTTAAATTATATATATATATATATATATATATATATATATATATATATATATATTTGTTGATTTCTATAGGAACACTATATACATAAACGCTCTACTTTCAATAGCGATCACTCTTCCGCCCCAAATGTAGGAATTTCGAACAACATATATATATATATATATATATATATATATGGATAGAAAAAGATATATAAATAGATGTAAACAATGCGCACACAGAAAACGGCACTGGTGAATGCTAGTTTCAGAACCTCAGCTATCGTAACGACAAGCATGAATTGAGAAATTGCAAATCTCTATGGAGTGTTGATTTCGATGTCCGTTTCGTTTAAGGCTCTCCGAAATCGAGCATTCATCTGCTATGAATATAGCATATATATATATATATATATATATATATATATATATATATATATATATATATAATAAAGATGTTACATACTGACAAACAAGTACTCACGACAAAAATGCTTTGTCGTAATTACTTATTTGTCCCTCCGTATGGAACATCTTCATAATAAATAACTATTGCTCTTCTCCTGGTCTGACCCCTCTTTTAAATTCTATGAACGTTTGAATTTATCCTCTTTTTGTTCTCGTTACATTTGAATATATATATATGTATATAAGAGGTGTTACACTTAAGGGAATTTATTCATCTGTAAAGTTTCTATGTCTCGACAAATATTTAAAACATTTCTCGAAATCACGTCACAAGATTAAAAAAAAAGGGACTTTTTATTTTATCATTTTATAAATCTTTCTGTTTCTGAGGAAGTTATTTCGCACCTTAAGCTCACCGAATGTTTGGCTAGTATCCCGTATATATATATATATATATATATATATATATATATATATATATATATGCTTATATATACACGGTATATATATATATATATATATATATATATATATATATATATATATATATATATATATATATATGTGTATACTTGTAAATTTAAAATCATATATATACATATATATATACATACACATACACACACACACATATATATATAGATAGTTAGTTGTGAATTTAGGCCGAAATCCATGACTAATACATGTTTCATTGAAAAGGATTGATAAGGTAATTCTTTAATTAACAGAAGTACCTTGTGAATCATTTTCAATATATATATATATATATATATGTTAATCTATACTCTGATAGGTATGTATACAGAGAAATATATGTATATACATAATATTTTTGAGGTATGACAATTAAATTAATAAATAATTAACATGTGTACATATACGCATTTGCATATACATATATATGTTTGTGGAACTATGCGAACAGGTTGTACACATACTCTTTGTTTTTGCACGTGTAACAATAACTGACATCATACACAATATATATATATATATATATATATATATATATATATATATATATACAAATGCAGGTATATATACATGCATATTTTTATACATATAAACGACATATATCTATATACATTTATACATATTTATCGCTTGTAAGCGTATATTCCTGTGGTTGTAGCGTAGTATGCGCTGATGAAAAAAGAAACCCTAATCAATCTTTTAGTTTCTTGGATTTTGGACATCTGTGGACCGGGATACACCGACCATTGTGTAAGACCTTGTTCCTCGGACAATGGCAACCCCGAACGCAGGGTTTCAAGAAACACGCCCGATCAACGTCGTTGAGGTTATCACACGTTCTCCAGCAAGCTGGACCACAGATATTAAACACGGCTCCTTCCGGACATGTTTTGTCTGAAAAAAAAAAAGCAAACAAAAAGCAAAAGTTAAAAAAAATTGATCAAGAAAAATGTCAAATTTGAACTACTGTGCAAGCAAAAAACGATTTGTCAAAAGGAAAGTTTTAGCCATTTTAATAATCAATGCAAATAAAATATATATCTGAATTTAGACAAAATTAGTTTCCCTGCAAAATGAATCGTATAAGTAATCTGTTCCTTTAGTACTTAAAATATATTAACTAAACTATTATTTTGTAAAATGAACTGTAGCTGCCATTAAAACACCCGTTATTAAATGGGAGGATACTGCAGCAATAGTTAATTCTATGGAAAAAAATTAAAATTTCGGAAAATTATCTATCAATGAAATATTTTTTATTTTTTTATTTTACATTTAGTAGATGCTGTAGAAAACGAAAATAGAACCTAAGAACCAACTGTTGCAGCAAAAAATATGAAAAAGAAAGCCAGGCATAAAGCTCTTGAACAAATGAAACAACGCTGGCAAGACAAACTTCTGCATGGTCAATATCCAGAACGAGGCTAATAAAACCGATGTTGATAAAGTTAATACTCATGGATGGTTACGAGCATCTGGACTAAATGCTAAAAAAAGAAGACTTTATTCTTGCAGCGCAAAAACAGAGTCTTTTCACTAGAAACTTTCAGGTAAATATCATACATAATAGTATTTTTTTTTTAAGCGTATCACCCCAAGCAAGGCTGGTGGCCACTATCACGCATGGGGTTATAGAAGGGTTGGAGGAAGAGCAGATAGGAGTGGTAAAGGAGAGGATGTGGAGAAAGAGAAAGACAGTGGGTCGATCAAGGCAAGGGGGTTACAGAAGATTTGGAGCGAGAGCAGATAGGAATGAAAGGGGAAAGGATGCGGAGAAGGGAAGTGGATAGATCAAGGCAACTGGAGATGTCGATTGACGCTACACTTAAACCGTTGGAGATTGTATTTGTCAGGGAAACAGTAATAGGGAAGGGAGTTCCATAGGCGAGATGTGCGAGACATGAAGCTATTGGAGTATGGTGATACTAAGAAAAAATGATCCACTGAAAAAGGTGATATAAAATTTAGATGATAAACATCTGTTATTTCTTTCTAATTGTGGAAAAATGACAAAACGAATGAGGGAAATCAAGGAAAAAGAATGAAATCCTTAACAAACGTTAAGAGTTTAACCACTGAAGATACATTCAATGGCTTAATTGATGTTAGTAGATATTTGCTAATAGGGGGTTTCATTTTGTTATGCCTGGTGAATTTACCACAGACTATTTAGAAAATGAATTTGGAAAATTAAAACAAAGTTCTGGAGGTGCATATTTTAGAAAAGTTCAAAATGTTATTTAAAAATTTCAATATTGAAAAAACTAAAACTACTTCTTAAATTAAATGTTGGACTCAAAGAATGCAACTTTGATCCAGGCCATAATTACTCAAAATGTGGACATTTGCTGAATGAAATGGAATGCCAAACATTTGATAACTTACCAAACCTTGAAACTAGGATGCCTAAAAGATGTTAAAGTGCCACTTTTGTATATAGCAGGCAATGTGCTAAGAAGACGTTGTCCCACAGAAGAGGAAATATTTAATAATATTAGTCTTTATTTTCAAGAATAGGAACATTTTTGAAAGAAACAGATTGTGGTAATATAAAAATTCCACTGGATACCACATGGATACCAGATATTTTTTATTTTCAATTTTCCCTCTTTTTACATATATTTAATTAGTTAATTCCCCAAATTACCCTGTTAATTAATTTTGTGTTCTTGTTAATGTAAATTGATTTTAATTTTTAAAACTATGTGTACTGGTAATATGCATTATTATTGTATGTCACTCTGAACGACAAAGACGTCGACGGTACAGCCTGTTTCAAGATCAAATTGAAGCAAGACGATCACTTAATAGACAAGAGTACTTCATATGAAAGGCTTGAACAAATAAAACTGCAAAAAAACAAAAAAAGCCCCCCCCCCCAATAAAACAACAACAAAAAACGTAGGAGTAAATTATATTAACTAAAGTATTATTTTGTAAAAATTACATGGTGTTTCTAAAAAGTGTATGAACCTTATATTCTAAGGTCTAGAGGGTTTAGGATTCAGATTTAAGAATCTTAAAGTTTGTATGAATGTGGGAATTTGTCATCTTATGTTACTTTTCATTGTCTTTAAGAAATTACATGGTTGCAAAGGATTTCCAAATTTATCCACTGGCTAGGGTCTGTTTTATGTTGAAGTTACATAGTGAACTGAACCTCCCACATTAAAATTTTTAGATAATTGTATTTTACGGGGGTGCGGATCGATCACCGCCTCCCCCATAAAATACGATTATCTAAACAAAATTAATCAGCTTAATATTTTTACAGTATATTTTAAATAAATATTAAACTGGTTAAATTTTGCTTTACATTTTTATTAACAAGAATGCTAGAAAAATTAAATATATATATTTTTTTAAATACCCGTGTGTAAATAATTTTTTTAAATCAATGTTTGTTATGAAGAATAATGTCACAGAAAAAAATATTAAATTAAATTTTTATTCAAATTTTTTTTTAAAATGCGCAAATTTCTGTATACTGTAGTAATTTTGAAAAATTAGCAGTGCTAAAAGTTTCATTCATTTTTTGTTTTCTTACAAGGACGGTAGAACATGCTCACGTGTTATAAAGAAAACACGGTGAATTTGCTTTTCAATCCTCAATCTAAATATCTATTAATATTTTTCGAAATCGTCATATTTCCGTATAAATGTACATGCTGAACACGAATGAACAATTACAATTATGATAAAGCCTACCGTTTTGGAGTTATCGACCAGAAAAAAAAATCGGATTTAATCGTGGTCATTCGCTTGGGGATTGAAAAGCAAATTTACCGAAAACACAACTTATTTCTTAAAAAAATGAATTTTATTATCAAGATATTCGTTATTATGATGAATAATATCATAAAGAAAAAATTAATCTTTCTTTAACAAAATTCTAAATAATGACATTAGGTGAATTTAGTTGATTAAAATAATGGAAAAAATGGAAAAAAGTGAAAGATGATATTGACAAGACAATAATGTTTTCTTTATATTTTTCTGGTATATTTTTAATAGTTGTGAAATATTAAATTTATTGAATTTAATTTCCGACATAAACTTTGTGACGAATTCTTTAATAAGTATCATTTATCATTACTTTCGCAGTGAAAAACGTTAGCGTTGTTTTTAATGTCTTCTATTCATTTACGAATGACAGAGAAAAATTCAACATACTTAAAAAATACCTGTTCTGTTAAAAAAAACAAAAAACAAATTATTCATAAAAAATAAGGTTAATTTGCAGTGTAACACCCTCACTCAGAACGCGGAAGACTACGGAAAGCTAAGCTCGGAACTGATCTTTCTTGTCTAAATTTGTCTCAATTACTGTGCATGAGAACTATTTACGTAGACACGCTCAGTTTGCGCAATGATACCTAAACTGATAGCTATTCTGCAGCGAATGTATATAAACAACGCCAGTAATGGCTGCCCGCGACGCGAATGAATCCAAACTTTCACTGTCGATAACTCCAAAACGGTAGATTTTATCAAATTTATCAAGCCAGATTCAAATGGAGTATGTACAATTACACATAAATGTAAGTATTCGGGAAATCTTTAATACGAACTGAGCTCGGGTGTTACACTGCAAATTAACCAAAATTAATTTATACTTAATATCGTTATTGTTCAATAACAATAGCATAGAGAAAAATATTAATTTATATTAAGAGTTTTATTACATAAAATAAAAAAAATTATGTGATGAAATTCTTAATGATACTTGCGAATTTCGCACTGAAAAATTTTGTTTAAAGATAAAATATTGCAAGTTCAAATAAAATAAACATTATTACTTCCTTCAGTATCTTGAATAATAAACTTGACTTAATCACAAAAATAAAAAGTAAAAATTAAAAAAAAAAACAACTTAATTTTTTAATCCAATTCCAGCAACGAACTTTTGCGTGTTGAAAGTTGGCCCCCAGTGCCTGAAGAGCTACACGCGCTGTATAGGCCTAAGTTAAGGATCACCTTGATCAGATACATTGTTTGAATACGTTTATTTCATTGCATCTCACTATTAAAACTTTCTAAAAACTTCTGTCATTTTGACGGCATGGGTACACTAGAATGATGCTTCTATTAATTATGCCAATTAAGTATATTAATTAACTATATTAATTAACTACAGCGTGTTTAAGAAAAATGATATAATTTCGTTACCTAATAACTTGATCAATTCTCGTTCAAATGATCTCAAATTTTAACAGCATGTGTAGAAAGAACTCAAAATTCAATTTTATTATTTTCTGTTTTTTTTTCAGGTATAATGATGCCATTCGCCGGAAAAGAAAAGCCCGTCGTGTGTTGGAGTAAGACTGTGCAGCGTTTATTTGTGATAAAATACGCTAAACTGCAATGTAGATTTTGATATGGCTCAAAATGTTCAAAGAGGTAGTTTGCTTGTGCATGGCAAAAAGATCTGGGCGACCACCAGTATCGGAAGAGATGGTCGAGCGGTGTTCATATTGAAAGCTTGTAAAAACGTTCATGAAATCTACATACCTCTGAATTTCTTATTCATATTTTAATGAAAAATCTTATTTTGCTCAACAATAAGTCTGTTTAGTTTCATTTGCCCAGATCAACGTTTTTCAAACATCTTTTCACTGCGACCCACAGCAAGAACCATATTTTGCACTGCGACCCATTAAAACTACGTGTAATAAATCAAAGACAAGTTCATTTATTTAGCATCGACAATTTCTATGTTTATTATCTCAAAAAATATTATCTTGTGTCACATCTAAGCTACGCTTATGGACACTTCGACGTGGTGTAATGGTTAGTAAGGTTGCCTTTCTGGATCAATTACGACTGGGTAGTTAGTTCGATCCTCATTGGGGGCCCCATACTTCCGGTCTTGTGTCACATCTAATCTACGCTTAGAAAAGCGCCATAAGTAGCGAAGTAATCGTTTTAAGTAACGCGGTTAATCGAAATAAGTGCTGCGTAATTTATTCCGAAAAAAAAAATCAACATAAATTCGAATTAACCAAACTAAAAAAAAATTAAATAGCATTTTTTAAGCCAATGAAAATCCAAGTTGTCAAAATTTTGGGATAAAAAGTCGAGATGAAAACCAGTTAACATTGTACGCTTCAAGTTCACATGAACCTACGTCACTCAATACAAGCATCACATCACACGGAAGACTATCTGTAGTGTACTTTTCACTTGAATTCTCTACACATGACGTAACTATAGCTAAATGAACTTTACAGTCTAAATTAATATTAGATATTATATTCAACCATGTTGGTCTAAAATCACACCACTTACTTAGATTCCTGCCTTCAACAAAATCTTTTTCATGTATTTTCTGTACATTTTCTGTACATAAACTTATTTACTTGATACATTCTCAACTTTCCTTCAAGTCTCGTTCTTTCTTCTGCTGCATTCTCAGCTGCAGTCACACATTTAGTAATCCCAGTTCTTCTTCTTCGTCTATGTCCCGCATCCCTTTAGGACATCACTTCCTATCTCTTGTGGCTCTTAGCAGTTTTTCACTCTTTGTTAAGGACCCCGCCGCCTCTTCTGTCATCTTTTCAAACAAATTCACTGCCTTTCCCTACGTCTTTTACCCTTAATATACCCCGTGATTATTTTCAGATATCTTTTATAATTAGATTTTTTTTCGAATGACAGTATTATCTACAAGGATTTTTGATATCGGAGCAGATTGTCGTGTAGGAGTTTGTAAGTGTTGCTTTATAGAACTCCTATCGCTTAAATGATTTGCCAGTTTACGAGTTAATGACGTCCTGAAAATGACTAATGAACTGACCGGATGCGCTTAGTACTAAGACGGACAATAGTCACTTAGTTCCAATAAGGAAAACTCTAAAACACTCGAAAAACTGAATAAAAACTTATAAAATTTTCACACACACACACACACACACACACACACACACACACACACACACACACACACATACATATATATATATATATATATTAATATATATATTAATATATATATAACTACAATCCTCAAAAATTTAAATGCAACGTCAATCGCCATCTTCTGTCGTCTTGAAACGCGTTCATCTTTTATGCTTTCCTCAATCCTACCTATACACAGTCTTTTCTCTCATTTACACTCTCTGTAACCCCCTGCGTACTAGTGTTATTCACACCTTGCTTGGGGTGAATTGATTAATATATATATGTATATATATATATATATATATATATATATATATATATATATATATATATATATATATATATATATATGCGTACTAGTGTTATTCACACCTTGCTTGGGGTGAATTGATTGATATATATATATATATATATATATATATATATAAATAAATATATATATTAATATATATATTTATTCATTTATATATATATATATATTAATCAATTCACCCCAAGCCTTAATATATATATATATATATATATATATATATATATATTAAGGCTTGGGGTGAATTGATTAATATATATATATATATATATATATATAAATATATATATATATATATATATATATATATATATATATATATATATATATATATATGAATAAATAAATATATATATATATATATATATATATATTAAGGCTTGGGGTGAATTGATTAATATATATATATATATATATATAAATAAATATATATATTATATATATATATATATATATATATATATATATATATATATATATATATATATATATATTAATCAATTCACCCCAAGCAAGGTGTGAATAACACTAGTACGCAGGGGGTTACAGAGAGTGTAAATGAGAGAAAAGACTGTGTATAGGTAGGATTGAGGAAAGGATAAAAGATGAACGCGTTTCAAGACGACAGAAGATGGCGATTGACGTTGCATTTAAATTTTTGAAGATTGTAGTTATCAGGGAAGCAAGTAAACAGAAGGAAATTCCACAGGCGGGAAGTACGCGAAAAGAAACTGTTAAGTAGAAGTGGCAGTTACATTTAACTGATTCTGCAGTAAAAGGCTGGAACCTAGATGCGTGTGTGTTTGTAATAAATGAATAAATAAGAAATTCAAAGAGTTATCAACCCTGCACCTGGCCTTTCTTAATATCACTGAGTGCAAAATCTATTCAGGCAGGATCTAACGTGACCACCATATTACGCTTGAAATTGTCGTCAATGGCGAGGGAAAAAGATTTATGAAGAAAAGAACAAGGGATACTTACCTTTACAGTGACCATATTTTTCTTGAGGTATATATAATCCTTCACGGGCACAAGCTCGACTGTAGGCTAGCAAAGACTCACAGGAACAAAGTTTGCCTTTTGGACAATCACACATGTCCATGAGACACGATCTTTGAAAATAAAATGAAAAATAATAATATATATATATATATATATATATATATATATACAGAGAATTCGACAGAATATATATACAGAGAATTCGACAGTTGAAACATTTTATATTGGTAGCAATATGAATTTTTTTGAGACTAGGTGGTATCAACATATCTTGTCCTTTACCAATAGTACTCACAGAAATAATATATCACTTTCTTATTTTTGGAGTTTAAAAGATGATAATAAGACTCCTAAGGTGAAATGGGAAACTTTTAAAATGCAAGGACATGTAGATCTTTATATGAATTCTGTTTACTGTGCTTACATAAAAAATTGAAAGAATTAGATTTTTTGACAAAAATTCTTTATTAAATCAAAGAAGGGAATTAACAGCAAATTGAAAGCATAGTTTACCTTTTACCTTACAACTTAGTTAAACTTTTGAATTTGATAATACATTTTTATGGCTTATCCTTCTATTTGTAAGATTAATCTGGATTTAATATAATTTTGTATTAATTTCCTAGTAGTATTGGTAACATCTTGTACAGCAGATGCATTGGCATTTGGTTGTTATTTTTGACATTTTACTTTGATTGGTTAGTGTTCTTAACATCTTTATTTAACAGTTGCATATTCATTTATCAAATAATTCTATATGTTTAAATTATTTACTAGATTATTAAAGAAGCTGTTTATTTATCAACTACAAAAAGAATTTTATGCAGGAAATTCACAAAGCATATTACTTGTTTAGAAAGAATCATTAAAAATCATAATAAAATCCTGGAAAAACACGCCAAAATCAAATTAATAAAAACCCTAAATTAAAATTAGACAAAATAATGAAAAATTAAATGATTGTAGAAACCCTGAAGACTGCTGTTGGATAATAAATGCCGCATAGAATCTATGGTATACCAATGCACAATCTCATCCATTGAGAATCCAAATATTGAAATGATATATATATAGGATCCACGAAGAATGAATTTAAAATTAGGTGGAGACAAGACAAAAGCTCCTTCGATAATATTAGAAAAAGAAATCAGACATCCATATCTAAATATTTTTGGCATTTAAAAGAAACGAATAAAACACCAAAAGTAAAATAATAAATAGAACTTGTAAAACCTGGGATGACCCATAAAGCCTACATGAAAAACTACACATTATTAAGTTTCTAAAAAACGAAAATTTATTAAATCAAAGATATGAGATAACGGTTTTTTGCCGACACCGACAAATATTCGCCTTAAATAATTAGCTTATAAAATTTCAAAGTCTATAAACAAGTTCAATTAAATCAATAGGTTTAAAACCTTAACCCAATCATAAAAACCCTTTATGAAGTCGTCAAAAAACAAAAAACAAAAACAAATTGTAGTTCAATACGACGTATTCATATACAAAAAAAGAAAAAAAAATTTTAGAAAAAAAATCTTTATCTATACAAATACAAATTTAACGGCGTAACAAAAAGTGACAAAAACTCTCTGTCATTGAAATAGACCAGACGATATACGTTGAACGGATGTCATCATTCGTTTGAAAAAAGGCTTGACCTCTTTTCGAAAGTAACTAATATGTTGATACAATAGTTGTCAGTGAAAATGTAAACCCTACCGCCCCTTATTAAAATGATTGGTTTTCTCCGTTTCCATAGAAATTAATATTACGAATGTATATGCTTATAAAGCTCTGTAAATTTCAAAATTTATTTTTCCAAAATTCGCTTGACGATGAAACAGAAGTAGGTACCTTAATTTAATTTAATTTCCATAATTAAATTTAAGTTTTTAGCTTCTGTTTTTGAAACATGAGAACTCTTATGTAGCGATGGAATCATTTTTTATAAAATAATTATAATATAAGCTCTACTTGTGTATTGAGCAGTTTAAAAAAAGAATAAAACAAAAATACTAAAGAACTTTAGATACACACACACACACACGGAAAAATAATGATAAAGCATAAAGTAATTCACTTACCTGTAATAGGTCTTAGGGTCAACTTTTTTACGACACTCTTCAAAAACATCGCTAATCAAAATCTGACACTCTCTGTTACGAGCCCTTAAATTCTTCTTACAAGGAGGCGATTCCATTTTGTGGAAGGTAAGTCGATTCCGACAGGCTGACTGACTTCCCGTCCGCCAGGTGTCGCCAAATTCCTGTTCATTATAATAAAGAATTCCATCCCGTCCGGTCATATCATCATTAGGGTCACCGTTGTAATTACCACACAGACCGCAAAGCTTTTGTTTATATTTACTGGGAACAGTCAGTTCTAGAAAGCTGTCGCCATCCCAAACTATTTGAAGTCCAGTCACTGTGTCCATGACAACTGAGTGGCCCTCCTGTCGGATCCATAAAGATGTACCATCGTATGAACGGAAAGGAAGTTTAATTTTTTGTCTATTGACTTTGACGATTAGATTCTGTTGTAGCGTAATTCTATATCTTTCAAGAAGGATAGTAACGCGGTGTGTCCAAGAAAAACCAGAAGTTAACCTGGCATCGTTTTGGACTTTAATACTGAACGTCTTGTTTACACAATCCCGTGCCAGTATGTATTTACAGCGTCCCTGAAAATTGTAGATCTTGCCATCAAATGTCCTGTAGTGGGGATCGCCGAAAACCGTACATACAGCCTCTGTAATTCAAGAGAAAGTAGATAATAAAATATAGTAATGTAATAATTCTTATAACTTATAAAGAAAAGAGCACAAACATGCCATTTGTTAAGACATGTGCAATGATAAACAGAACAATAAAAAGATTATATAGATGTCACCCAACTCGTCTAATCTAGCAAAACAATGACGGTAAACTGATGTTTTATTGACGGTGTAGGGGAGAATTAAATGTATTCTGACATATTTACAATGAAATTTATGAAACGAATCTCATGCAGACATATGTATACACGAATATATATACCGTATATTTCCGCGTATAAGACGACCTTTAATACTTAAAATTTACCGCCGAAAACAGGAGTCTTCTAATATAACAGTTAATTCCTGTGGTGTATCGGTACTGGTAAGTAGGCTAGTATGCTTGCGCCATGGGTTGCGGTAGGCTAACAACTGTCTCGTTATGGTAACTACCAATATAAATAATTCTAGTTGAAACAATTCACATTATAATGCTGTACTACAGTTATAAATGTAATAAAACTACTTCTTGATTTCACATTAAGATGTAATATTCAAGAGACGATTTACAGACGTTCAACTTCAGAAGTATCGTTAGTTTTAACTAAACTTGTATAAACGAGAAATATTTCTAGTGGATGGCTTAAGGATGAACAAAGATCAATGATAATCGAAGGTAATCGATGATAATAATTGTAATTGTTTCATAAGTTATTTACCTTCAACACAAGTTGGACAACAAGCTTCCGGTGTAAACTGTAATTTGTAGCCCTGCAATTGAAAATAGAAACACATGAATATAAATCGGTTTTTGCTGATATACCAAAATAGGTAATATATCCAGTGTTTAGTGGGCCCCCACTGAATGTATAATAACCCCCACGAATCCATGATACGGGGCTCCCATTCTACTACATCTCAATTTTCAAAAAGTAGTATTCATATTTTTTTTTAAGCAATTCACCTCAAGCAACGCGGAAGTGTCACTAGTACGTAAGGGGCTACAGAGAGTGTACGGGAAAAGACTGGGTATGGGGGTGGGGTGCTGAGGAAAGGATAAAAAGAAGAACGGGGGATCAAGACATCAGAAAATGTCGATTGACATTATATTTAAATTTTTGAAGATTATAGTTATCAGAGAAGCAAATAAGAGGAAGGGAGTTTCACTGTGGAGAAGTGCGAGAGAAGAAGCTGTTGGAGAAGAAGAGGTGATTACATTTAACTGTTTTGACAGTAAAAGTTAGGGGCCGAGATGCCAACAAATTTTAATGTAACCTAATTATGCACAATAATGGATCATATGCAATATAGGTGAACAATTATTTTCAAATTGTGTAGTATAATAAACCCACTATCAAAACCTATTCGAACTTTGATAATTCATATCATCTTGCCATATGCATCCTAGCCGATGTTCACACTGGCTCAGCAGGGAACAACTAATATAGTTTTCAGGTATCTCTGTGATGTCAAGGGACTGGAACGCCATTTACTATTGTTATTCTTATAACTTTTGACAACACATTGTATATGAATTATTTGTTTTCAATGCTGAACAAGGAATAAAAATCCTTCGCGCGTATTCGATAAACTTAAGCCAAATTTCCACGGCCCTAGTAAGGGGTCTCTTTTCAAGTTCAAGAGGACATTATTAAACAAGAACATAACGTGAATAAAGAGTCAGAAACTCATTTATTAAAGAATACTCCAATAAAAAAAAAAAATATATAAAATTAAACATCAATGTGATTCTTGAACTTGTTTCTTTTCATGAGTTTCTTTTTTTCATCATTTCACCCCAAACAAGACGATAATGCCACTAAGATGCAAGGGGTTACTGGGAGTAGGAGAGAATGAGAAAAATTTAGTGAGGAGAAAGAACAATAAAAGAACAGGTGCTTCCGGGTGGACCTAGGAACACCAGCAATTATGAGGTGGTTCCACGCTCTTCAAAACCTCCTGATCAAAGGCCTTGCTGTCAGACGTAGTTTATCATCTTAACCAGGACACGGATGTAGTTTATCGTCATACCCAGGACGGTGAAAATTTAATGATCAGGCTAAAAATTAGACACGTTTTATGTTACGTTTTGTCGCGATATTGTTCCTGGATTTTGCTAAATGAAATACCTTTCTTAATTCATATTCAACCAAGTATTCTCACTGTTTTTTTTTTTTCATTCTGTCATTTTGTCGTGATAGTTTTGCGGCTCCCTTCTACATAATTTTCATAACATAATTTTTTACAAATTCATGGTTACTTTAAAAAGTGCGAAGGACCTCAAAGGGAACATATGGCGCCTATTGAGAATTGTTGTTAGATTATATTGCAAAGGCCACACACACCCTACATCTTTTCCTGTTCTTTCTCGTTCTATATTAATTACAAACCTTTTCCCCACCGGCGATACTGAATGGATTGGCGTATACATTTTACAATTTTAATTATCTCTCCGCGACCACCAATCCATAAAAGTAGAAATTGTGGTTACTAGGTAATTACTTAAAGCCGTTATATTTTGTAATTTTTCAATTGCCTGAAGTTGCAGACTTAACGGGTTTTAGTGAATGTTTCTTAGTTTGGATATCAACAAAATGGCTAAACCATTCTCTACTGGTCACTGGTAGTTATAATTTAAAAAATAATGGAAAGAATAATAGTGGTTCAAACACGACAATGTCAAATAAAGAGTCTCAGGAAAAGTATCGGATGGAGTGAGGTTTAAATGAAGTCCCGGACGAAGTGAAATGGCCAATTTATTTATTTATATTTTTATTATATTAAAACAATTATTATAAATTATTTTATTTTAATTTGAGAATTTAATGTATTTATTCATTTTAAATAATAAAAGATTTTGAATTAACCAATTTCATTTAATTTTTTAAAATTCTTATGGCTTGGGAAAGAAATATTTCTTTTCGGAAAGGAGACTCCGGGATGCAGGTTAACGTTTTCTCTCTCTTCCACTCTCCTATTCTCTCTCTCTCTCTCTCTCTCTCTCTCTCTCTCTCTCTCTCTATATATATATATATATATATATATATATATGAGTGTGTTTGTGTATGTGTTTGTGTATGTGTGTTTTCAGTGTGTGTGTGTATAGTGCATCTTAGCATGACATATATACGTGTACGTCACTGTTGTCTCTAAAATGTTTTCATTTATAAACTCATATTTGGAATTCATTTCTTCGGGTTATTCTAGTCCTTCCTTCTTTCTTGTTAAGTTGTTAGTATATCAGGGATATACTAATGTCTATAATGGACATCGGAGAGTGGCGAAGACCAAAATGTTAATTTAATTAAGTCATTAATTCTTGTCAGAGAAGATTAATTCTGTTGTTTTTTTATGGTACTTCTCAAAACGTATCTTATGTTAACATGAAATTAATATAAAAAAAGCAAAATATCCTGAACGTATACATTTCAGTTGGTCTCTGAAGTGTTGTTTTTACGATGTCTGACGATAGAATTTATCGAGCTATTTATCCAAGACAAACAATGTGAGCTATAATAATCAAAAGGTAGCAATTTCTTAACGACTCACAACGTAACGTAAACTATTTTCAATTACAACTTAACCATGTAAACAGAAACTTTTCTCAATGAATGATTCAGTCCGTTAGCATTTTTCATTTATTCACCCCGGACACTACACAGGGAGAAAATGAAGCGATATGTTGGGATATTATTACCTTTGGGCATTGGAGAGCGTTGTTACAATGTTCCATCTGACAATCAGTGTAGCCATCCAGGCAGCTGCAAGTTGTGCACACATCTCGACGCCAATGGGCTCCGTCCTAAAATAAACAACAAAGCAATCACAAGTGTTTGTCATGTTCATAGATAAAAAAAAAAATGCATTATCCTCATCTAAAAAAGATCATCATCGTTTTTGTTCCGGTAGTAGATTTTTCTCTCTCTCCTTTTCTCATCGATTCTTTTTTTTCTTATTTCAATCATTCATTCTTTGTTCTTTTCCTTTTACTAGTTTTTCTTCTCGCAGTTTTCTTATGGAAAACATTTTCTTCTTTTTTTCTCCTTCCGTTATTTTTTTCTATTTGTTAATTATGTTATTGTTTACACACTTTCTTTTCTTCTCATACTGCTAATCTCCTTTTTTCTGAGAGAGAGAGAGAGAGAGAGAGAGAGAGAGAGAGAGAGAGAGAGAGAGAGAGAGAAAAAAAAAAAAAAAAAAAAAAACAACTAAAAGGTTTGTGACTTATCTGTTAGATATTACCTTCAGCATCCCGGTTCTAAAGTTTCGTAGACGGTCTCTTCGGGATATATATATATATATATATATATATATTTAAAATTTAGGTTTTGGTTTCGAAACATGGAAATTTATTTAAAAATAAATGCTTATCAACTCTGGATTATAAATCTGACTGTTCATCATGAACAGTCAGATTTATAATCCAGAGTTGATAAGCATTTATTTTTAAATAAATTTCCATGTTTCGAAACCAAAACCTAAATTTTAAATTAAACTTAAAATTCATTTTCATTTTCAAGCAATGCAGAGTTATATAAGAACACCATAACGCAATTCACTCCGCCATATATTTGGAAACGCCGTTATGTACTGCTTGGCATTCGCACCGGAAGCTCCAATACGGACATTTCAGAGTGTTTATGTGTCAATCTGAGGACAATACAGAGGATTCGAGAAGACTTGGATGATATTATCCAGTCAACATCATGGTGTTTCGAGTGGTGTTAGATTGATTTTTTCTTCTTCTTTGTGTGGGTGAGTATGTGTGTGTGTGCATGCGTGTGTGAATGCGTGTGTGTGTACGCCTGTACGTATTTGTATATGCACACACACACACACACACACACACACATATATATATCACACATTGAGTGTTGGTTTTATTTGAAATAGTGCTCATTTTATAATAACTGAGCTATAATTTATATTAATAATAAATATATATTTTCCCCTCACCTGTAAAACACCAATCTGATTGAAAAACAACATCTGATGATTGCATTGTGCCTGAAAGACAATGTATACTCCTACCAGCTGAGGAAAAAAAAAAAAATATATATATATGGTGGACTCTCCCGTCGTATTCGATGTATTAGGGTCAAGCAGCTCAGTTCCTAGGAACCGACAGCCCAGACACCAGCACATATAGTGGTGAAGGCTTTGTGCAGAACCAATATATAGAGAACCAACCACACTTTTTGAAGGGCCGAATACAGAGACCTGGTACACTGGTCCGCAGGTTTTGAATTCAGAGTTGTCCTAGTCCGAGTTACCCGTCCAAGGCTATTTATCCATAGCTGGAGACAGAAGAAGAGGATTAATACCTTTCCCAATGGTATTAGTGCATATAATGGATTCGACTGGAATTCGAACTCGGCTCTCCGCTATCCACTACTCCACATCTCTCTCGCTCTGTATCTGTGTATATATATATATATATATATATAATTTTCCGGCCGTTTTTGACGGATAAGGGTGAAAACTTACTTTACTTAATATTTTAGTAATTGTGTCTTCTGTGAGTCACCAAGCCTTATTCGGTGACTTTTGCAGTAGTTGTTACTTTAATATTTTGGTAAGCTTCCAAAGGTCGTTTTATTTAAGAAACTGAGGAAATTTCGTTTTGCAAGTAGAAATAACCAATAACGTGAAGTGATTGACTTCTCCGTGTGTACAGCATCTTTCATGATTTTTTGAGGTCTGCTTCACTAAGGCAAACATGACCACGTTAATTACACCATAGATTAAATTATGAGACAACATCTGTAGGATAATTAATATCAAACTCTTTTATAAACATATTGTTTGAGCTTCTCTCCCGCAAGACGATTCTGTTCATAGTTTCATTTACCATTGTAGACTACTTTCCTCCATGATGAACAATCTAGAGCCATGTTTTCCAGTCATTTTGAACGATGTTAGCCTTCTGCTGCGTGTTCTTGATGCAATCTTTATATCTCAATTTCAGCTTGTACAAAGGTCTTTGTTCCTTCCCGCACACACACACACACGTGTGCGCGCGCGCACACACACACACGCGCAATATGTACTTAAAAATTACATAGAATAGTAAAGGGTACCTGGTAGATGTGACCCTCATAACGGCATTCCCTTCGAGGTTGTATCTTGCAAGTTGGGCAACATTCCCCGGGAATAGTTTGAAGTTGGTCCTCCGGACAAATAAGAACTTGACAAGTTGGTTTGTGACACACCATCGTTCCATCCTAAGTTTTTTTAAAAAATAAAATAGATCCACTAACATTAATGAATATTAATGACTGACAAATCATTGATATCAAAATAGACATGCTAACAAATATATACAAACAGAATGAACGAAAAAAATTATCAAGCAAATTGAAAATGTTATATCCTGAATTTTTATTTGATAAAACATTGTCAACCATTTTTAATTGTTTTTACTAGGATTTCTTTTCTCTTAATTTTAATTCGGCCGTAGACTGGCTGTCTGAGTAGCTTGTGGGGAAAATTAAATAAAACCATTAAATAAAATAACGAAAAAGAAATTCATTTTCCCATGATGCAAGTTATAAAGAAACCGGAAAAGTGTGTGTGTTTTTATGACCCCACTTCCGGAAAAAGACAGAATCTTTCTTTTTCTCCTCTTGGCTTCAAGAGGTGAACCAGGCGGTAATAGCGTTCCTACTGAGGAAATGTTACTTTCCCTTGTCCACTCGAAACTGAACTCTTTCCACTTACCAGCCCTATTCCTGAAGTACATTTTCGGTCATCCCAACTCAGCGCGAAGCTGACTGGAGCTCGACCAGCTTTAACCATTCATATACTTACCTCCCATGAATTATTCCAGAGCCAAAAAGAAAGAAAAAACGGAAAACATATTTGGTCTTCTCAACTCAGTGCGAGGCTGACTTGAGGTCGACCAGATTTACCCATTTGTATCCTTACATCCCATAACTGATTTCTGAACTAAAAGGAAAACGGAAATACTCAAGAGACCTTTTAATTTTATTTCAATGCAGTTAACATAAAAGGAATGAACGTCTGTAGCATAAAAAACAAGTTTTTGTATGATTCTTGTATTTTCTTTGTTTAATATATTGAACAAGCACTTTCACCTAAAAAAATACATACAAAATTCACTATCTTGTTAACCACCACAAGCTGTGATGAAAAGCAACTAAAATTAAGTGATATTTAAAGCATCTGTCAGAAAAAATTGTGGTTATAAAAAAAAAACAACAACTTTATATTCGATTCTTTGCAAAGATCCATCTCAAATATTATGTATCTATTGGGTTGTCCGAAAAGTTCGTTCGCTTATTAAGTAGAAAATTTACTCAATAAACCGAACGAAATTTTCGGCAACCTAATAAATACACAATATTTACTCAAAACGAATGAACATTTTGGTCACCCCTAATAAAATAAAAATCATATATATATATATATATATATATATATATATATATATATATATATAGGTAACTATACTCGTGTCGAAAAAGCTTCGAATTCTTGATTTAACAATAGCCAAATCAATCTCGAAGGGAAAAAAAGGTTTTAAAAAAGAAAGCCAGGAACATGAAAGTCTGTCGAAAATAATCGCACAGATACAGGTTCAAGGTCCAAAGAAAAAACCCGATACTAGTAAACAACTAACTAAAGAGCTCGATACAAACGTAGAGCAAACCTAGTCAAACTAGGAACCTGTATCTGCGCGATTATTTTCGACAGACTTTCATGTTCCTGGCTCTTTCTTTTTTAAAACCTTTTTTCCCTTCGTGATTGATTTGGCTATTGTTAAATCAAGAATTCGAAGGTTTTTCGACACGAGTATAGTTACCTATATTTATAAAGCTCTAGGTTACCCTATAGAGCACTGTTTTAAATCAACTAATATGGAACGTGTAGATATAGGATATTCACTCAAGAACATACCAATACCTGACCGTCATTCGTACTTAGGTTTGACAATATATATATATATATATATATATATATATATATATATATATATATATATATATATATATATATATATATATATATTCAGCGTAGGATAATATAAAAAAAATTATTCATTTTATGAGAGGTACAATTAAAAAATAGAATCAGAATTTTGTAAAACTTAATATTTGATTAATCTCCCCCTTTTAACTTTCCGCCCCTGAGACTTTATATTATTTTGGCACTCTTTTTGTCTATAGACGAATAAATTCTCTTAATTTCATTTACATCAAAGATAGATTTATTAGGATATTGAAGTACTCAATCCACAACGCTCTCTTATTCTGATGATTAGAATTAATAGTAAGAGACATAATGGTCATGGTGAAAATAACAGTTTCCTTATAAGGAAACATTCAGCATTCATTAGTTGAACAGTTAGCATCACTCTCGGTTGAAATTTATACAAATTTTCCCGTAAAACAATTTTTCAGTAAAATAGGCTTCTGAGGTCCACTAACTGTTACCGCGCTAAGTGGAAAAATCAGTAACTTCATTATATCCTTATTTTTCCTTTTAGTTACACGCGTCATTCATTTTACTTGCTACTGCTGGAAGTCTTTAAATGATGTAGGCTTTCTTATTATATAGATGCTAAAAAACGTTTGAGGGTTGATTAATATCTTCTGCTAACATAATAGGAAACTCAATGCTGAGAAGAGGAAATCAGGCTGCGTGACCGATAAATATTTGAAGCATCATCATATTTTATAGATATGTGCTTACATGAAAAAAAAAACTTACCACGCATGTACAGTTCGTACAGTTATCTGCCCGCACGGATTTCCGTAAAGTGTAGATTTTATTTCTGAAGAAACAAACGGACAAAACATCGTAAATCTTCCGAGATCCTAAAACAAAAACAAACAAGAAAAAAAGAAGCTTTTGTTAGATAAATTCTTAATTCAGTTTCAAGCATTTAATAGTACATGCTTTACTTATAGGACCAACATGCTCATTTTGATTTCAGTCGTTATACTATCCTACTTTCTTCCGGTGTCTGCCTTCGGACTCGGTAACCGTCTTGAAATTTCGAACCGAACGCATTATTCAATTTAACGGAATAAATGGTTCTCGTTTTGTTCCATTGTTAATCACTGCTCTAAGGAAACGGTCGTGTATAGCTGATAGGTTAGACATTTCTGAACGATTTTGACGCCATGCATGTCGAGGCTATTAAATAGTATGATTCGAGTTCTTAGGTTAATAATCTGGTTTTGCAGCATCTTGTGGTAAACTACTCTTAGCGCAGCCTATCCTGTATTCAATCTTCTTAACTACTTAACTAAATTTGTCGTAGCTAATCCATACACTGGGGCAAATGGTTTATAAAGTTTATTTTCTTGGAACATTTGGTAAAGCATGTGAACACACAACTGCCAAGGAAGCATATTTAGGTGATATTTCATATCGGTTAGTCATCACCAATCTTATTCACCTTTGCGTCGCTTGCCTGTTTTGTTCACCGGACCATATTCAGGACTACCAAACTCAGGGATTGAACACATAACTACCAAGAAAGCATATCGGTTAGACTTGCAGCAGGCACTCACAGACCAAAACACCTGATTTTTACCGCCAGGGTATTGCGCCGTTGGGGGCACGTTGGCAAAAGGATTTGGATTTGTCATACGCCGGCAGACAAATCCTTCAGACATGAAGTAAGGAATGAGGCCAAAATATTAAATATATAAAAATAACATCTCCAGTCAGTTGTACTCACCCCGACTTTTGCAGCAACAGCTTTCTGGAGGTATATCCACTGACTTATATCCATTATCTTTGGGGAATAGCGATTTTCCAAGCGTAGCTTACATGTGGCACCCAGTAAGATGCACCCAGTAAGGATCGAACTCACTACTCAATCGTAATTGTTCTAGCGAGGCAAGCTTGCTAACCATTACACCGTTTTGAGGCACCCTTATCTTTGAGGACTAACAGTATGCTAAGTTTTCTGGGTACATTTTTTTTTAATAAATCAAAAATGGCATTGACTTTTTGGTTACCTTGTACTAAGAAATACACATTGTTTCCACAAAATTTTTAATTTTAATCTTTTTTCACATGTATTTTTAGAAAATTTTATTTATTCCTCATAAAAATTAAATGATAGCATTGTAGTTGAGTGGGTCCCCTTTATCGTCTGGTAACCTTAGTTCGCCACCAAGTATAACCATCAAGATGAGCACGCTGGTCCGATAAAGCATAGCATATAATCATTTTTTATTTCAAGAATTTCAACAAAAGAGACTTATTTTGTTCTGTTTTTGATCGATTACTTTCGACAGTTTTGTTCGTAACCAAGAATTGAATGTTGATAGTATTGTAGATAAAGATTTTATTGGCATTTTTTGGAAAGTTATATTTCAAATTTAAATTAACGCTGTTTTAGTTGCAATCAGATTTCATCGTATTTTCACTCCTATGCTGACAGCATTTTTGCAAATCTCCGGCCATTTAAACGCATTTCACGATAAAACTGAATTCTCTTTTTACTTTATTTCTCTTTTCGTATAACCTGGTAGTAGATATATTTGGATATTATCATTATTATTATTATTGCTGTCATTTTTTGCTCTCATTATTTTTGTTGTTGTTGTTTCGAAACGCGAACTCGTGTTTGTGTCTGGCGATTGAGATTGACCAATCGAAATGCATCTTAGCCTTCACCCCAGGACGGCATTCTTGCTGCCATATGGTAACATATAAACATTCGTGTGGCATCGTCGTCTGCAGTGCTTCAGAGCCATGTCGCGTTTGGTTGCTTGTGTATACAGACACCTAGCAATCACTTAGAGGGGTGAGAAGAAAACCCCGGCGGGACAGGGGCAGTGCATTAGTCGTACGCCGGCAGACAAATCCTTCAGACATGAAGTAAGGAATGAGGCCAAAATATTAAATATATAAAAATGACATCTCCAGTCATTTGTACTTACCCCGACATTTGTGGCAACAGCTTCCTGGAGGTCGGTAGATTCTGTCAGGAGGGCAGTTCATAACAGGACAAGATTGTTTCTCGCATGACACGCTCCCTTTCTGGTGACGGTAAAATGAATAAATGGATAATAAATAAATAAAAGGCTTTTTAAAATCTAAAAGAAAGCAGAAAGTCATGAATAGATTTAAAGATAAATTGAATTCTCGGATTTATTTTTATAAAGCACGTTCTTGACGTCATGTTTGTTTCTCGAATTTTATGAACAGAATGGCAAAATCTTACTTAAAACAAATGGTCATGCGATATGATATGGTGTTGGAAAAGATTTTATTACCATGGTGTATCGCTCTGTTTCTTCCTTATCTATCTATCTATCTATCTATCTCAGTCTGTTCGTATCTATCTATCTATCTATCTATCAATCTCAGTCTGTTCGTATCTATCTATCTATCTATCTATCTCAGTCTGTTCGTATCTATCTATCTATCTATCTATCTATCTATCTCAGTCTGTTCGTATCTATCTATCTATCTATCTATCTATCTATCTCAGTCTGTTCGTATCTATCTATCTATCCCTCTATCTATCTATCTATCTATCTATCTATCTATCTATCTATCTATCTCAGTCTGTTCGTATCTATCTATCTATCTATCTATCTCAGTCTGTTCGTATCTATCTATCTATCTATCTATCTATCTATCTATCTATCTATCTCAGTCTGTTCGTATCTATCTATCTATCTATCTATCTATCTATCTATCTATCTCAGTCTGTTCGTATCTATCTATCTATCTCAGTCTGTTCGTATCTATCTATCTATCTATCTATCTATCTATCTATCTATCTATCTATCTATCTATCTATCTATCTCAGTCTGTTCGTATCTATCTATCTATCTATCTATCTATCTATCTATCTCAGTCTGTTCGTATCTATCTATCTATCTATCTATCTATTCACACAAATTCATTAGTCCCTGTTCATCCACACTTCTCTTGCCTTCATTAGATCTTGTGAGTATTAGATTCACTGAACTCTTTCCTCGCTAAGCGAACAAGAAATTCCACGACGCAATAACTGATTAAAGCGTTGGTTCGTGATTTCGGTGACATTGGAATTATGAGTTCAATGTCTGGACCAAGCAATGTGTGCTTGGATGCAGTGGAATCGCAGCGGGAAATAACTGAGCAGTAATAAATAGGAACAAAACAAGATATCACTGGACATAGGCAGCGGAATGAGAACAATGACTCCCGCCCCCTCATAAAATAAGGGTTAATTTCGAAATTTCCTGAAGGTTACCTGGATCTAAAAGGACTTGATGACGGCACAACGATCGAAACGTTGTGATAATAGCAACAAATTAGTCCGCGTGTAAATAAAGTAAAATAGAAATCCCTACTGTTTCGTTCTGATTGTAAGTATAGGTTACTTTCTGGTTCCTGTTTTTCTTAAAACGTCCTTTTAGTTACATAGTATTCTTAGCCTAGAAATGTTTACACACAAAATAATAATTTATCCGAGATATACAAACCAGAAAGGAATAGTAATAGTTTGCTAATATAGTCCAAAATGGAAAGAAAGATACCCCCACCCACCAAAAACTGGACAAATTTTTACTTATTAATGTGGAAAAATTAAAATTGAACTCACCCAACGAGAAAGGCGGTTCTGTGTAGAGCGTACGCTGGTTTGTCGTCGTCGTATAAAATAAGCATGCAATCTTTTTAATACTTATATATATTTTTTTAAGCGTATCACCCCAAGCAAGAGGGGTTATAGAAGGGTTGGAGGAAGAGCAGATAGGAGTGGTAAAGGAGAGGATGTGGAGAAAGAGAAAGACAGTGGGTCGATCAAGGCAAGGGGGTTACAGAAGATTTGGAGCGAGAGCAGATAGGAATGAAAGGTGAAAGGATGTGGAGAAGGGAAGTGGATAGATCAAGGCAACTGGAGATGTCGATTGACGCTACACTTAAACCAGTGGAGTGGAGTGGAGTGGAAGTGGAAGAAAACATTTGACCTCAAATTCTGGAATGGATGCAGGGCCATTGAAATTCGGTTTTTTTATCCCTGGTACCAGGTCTGACTTTGAGCCACAAATGACATATTCGACTTTGTCAACACTTTTGCTTTAATCGACGCATCTTACCAAAATAAGCACTTCCTTTATTCGCGTCTTTACTGAGAAAAACCCGCATACGTGCTGAGTGAAAATGGTTCCGCCCTCAGCAGTCCATTTTCCAATTCTTTAAACCTTTTCCCCTAGCCCAGGCCGCATCCCAGACCTGACGAGGAGTTTTTGCGCTAAAACAGCAGGGCTTTCACCCAATCCATTTCAAAGCTAATGCCGGCAAATGGTTAGCGGATTTTCGTTGTTGCACAGTCCAAACGAGCAAACGCTTCATTGCAGCTCCTTGCATTCTCATCGCCGGCATCACGTACGTTAGAGCCAAGCTGCATATGCAGCAGGCAGCTTGACCCCGTTTACGGCCAAGCTTTGCGCTTGCCAAATCATGCGCGCGTGCGTGAATGCACGCTAGCATCTTCCATTTTGCATGAGCTCATTCATTGGTCTAAGTCATGGCCATTGTCCAGGCTACACCAATCAATGATAAGTCACACTCCCTTTAAATACCTTCAGCGCGGCTGCATCCGCACGCACGTCTTGATTTGATCGCCATTAACGCATCTGTCCTTGGATTAATTGACAGCTTCCTGCTACCGCAAGCTACCTATTTGCTTAAACGTTTGCATTACCCATCTTATCTCCGCGTGCTGCCTCTACTGCGCAGCCCAGTCCATCTTAGCGTTCCATACCTATTTCTACCTTTTAGTAGTTCAGTTTTGCTATTAGACAGTGAACTGCTGTCGCAAGTTACTTATTTACTCAATCGTTTGCCCAACCTATTTTACCTCCACGTTACAGTTTTCACTGTAAGTTGAAGTGTACTGCTTTTACTACGCGGCCCAGTACACCTCAGTACTTCACTGCCTATTTGCTTAAACGTTTGCATTACCCATTTTATCTCCGCGTGCTGCTTTTACTGCGCAGCCCAGTCCATCTTAGCGTTCCATACCTATTTCTACCTTTTCGTAGTTCAGTTTTGCTATTAGAGAGTTGCTGTCGCAAGTTACTTCTCTTCTGCCTTTACTACGCGGCCCAGTACACCTCAGTGTTTCACTACTTTTTAACCTTCAACGCTTCAACGTTTTGGTTGCGTAACCTCTTCCTATAGCGACGTTTTTGTGCTGCCAGAAAGCATGGCCCATAGCTAGGAGAAGCTTTTTCCATACCGCATTTTTAGTTTTCGTATACAACGAGGTTGCACCCCTTCAGCTTCGGCATCAACTTCTATTCGCATTCTTACACAGCATTTCTACAACCCTTCAAATGGCTCCTACACGACGAACATCCGCACGTCAGCAACTGAAGACCCCTAGCACCGTTAACGTTAAACATGCAGAACAGGCGACTGCGGAGGAGCACATAATAACTCCGGTTACAGATGATCATATAGCGTCTACTTCAACCTCTGCGTGCCGTGGCGATGACCAACCTGGCAGCTCTGCAAAGGCTGCAAAAACACCCAAGCGAGGCAACCTTAGCAGGCGTTCTAAAAAAGCCTCACCGGCTAAAGGGAAACGGGAGCAGGATTCCATTGAGTGCGCCTACTTGGGGGAGAAGCGGCTGGCGTCTACTTCAACCTCTGCTTTGCACTCTTCTGAGTGCCGTGGCGATGACCGACCCGGCAGCTTTGCTAAGCGTGCCAAAATACCATGGCGAGGCAACCTTAGCAGGCGTTCTAAAAGAGCCTCTGTGGCAAAGAGTAAGCGGGGGGGGGGGAGGAAACCGAGGTAGAGGCCTCTTTGAGGCTTTCCAGTCAATCTCAACGGAGGCAGTATGTTTTGTCACATGAAACGCTTGGTGAGCGTAACTACCGTTTGTACTGCAAATCAGTTTACACATATTCGTTGAAAAGTAAGAGGAAACTACCTAAACGTACGATTTTTGAATCAAGCACGGGCAACGCCGTGCTATGCTGCTAGTGTAAAAATAAAGCAGATTTAAAATAGAAATAAGTGAACTGTTCTAAATCATTTTCCTCGTTGAGAGCCGGAAATAGCAATTGAGTGAGAGAAATAAAATATAGGGAGAGAAAATAAAAAGATAAATGACAGAAGTTTGAATGCGACGGCAGAAAAAAAAAAAAAGAAGGTGGATAGAGGTCGAAATAATTAAGCTTACCCTGCATGAACACCGTATGCATGGGTCACCACCCGGGGCAAATGTCTCTCCGTCCTGGAAAACCTTACCGCCGAACGAGCACCCTGTAACAGAAATTTACAAAATAATAATAAAGTTATCAAAAGAAAAGACTTCATAATTTTAGGGGAAATATGCATGACAAATTAGAAAAAGTTTTCGTTTGACGCATTTCGTCCTGGAGGAATTCATTGGACTAAATTTATGTTTACGTTGATGCGATTACGCATGCGCACAAACGAGAGACGCTCAGAATTTAAAATTTAAATAAATATATATTTTTTTAATATGTGCTTTAGGCATATAATCTAGCTGATTTCATTTAGATTCATTATTCTTCGTTCGATGAAGTCCTGAAGGACGAAACGCGTTACACGAAAACTTTTTCTACTTTGTTGTACCTCTTTTCCCTAAAATTGTTCTTGATATATCAGTCAGTTATGTGCCATGCGTAATACACGCTTAGGCGATCATGTATCTTTTGATACATGACTGACGAGGCAGATTTTTTTTCCCGCAGTAGGTTGCCATTTCTTTCTGCGGTAGACCAGTTGCCATCCATGGCTATAGAATCCGGTTTGTCTTGCTATTTACCCATGGCTAGGGGCAGAAGAAGAGGATTTATACCTTTCCCTATGGTATTAGCCCGTAAGTGAATGTAATGGATTCGACTGGAATTCGAACTCAGCTCTCCGATTCCTCTCCATTACCCCACTGTGCCTTCATATATGAAAGTATTATATATTGTTATCCCAAAATCCCATGCAATTTCATTAATATTTAGCATTTAAATAAATTTGTTTGAAAAAAAAGAAAGAAAAAAGTTAAAACTTTAAAAAAATTATATTGACTAATTGAATAAAGACTACTGTTGTGCCTTCTAAGAACAGACCCACTAGGCGCGTGAGCCGCCTAGACATGGCGGCGCTGCCTGAATTGACCTTGGTGATGAAGCAGCAGGGGACATTTTTTAGGCGAGCGTGGTTCGTGGCATGTATTCACGTGTTGCTGTTCAACCAATCAGAGTTTGTGGTTCCGAAGTTTGAGGAAAATCTTTGTCTTTTCCATCCGGACTTCGTGGAAGTCAGAGCTCCCAAATTTTAACAGCGCGCATGACTTTCAACATTGACTGCAAGAAACTTTAGCAAGCATATCAAGTAAACCGAACTTAGCAAAATAATTCTCACCCGTCACTCGGACGAACATTCATACACAGAAAACACCAGACATTCCCTGAGAAACATTGTTCGCTTCGCATTTTTTTTTAGATTTTTTCGTTTCTGCTATTTCAGAGATATACGTTTTCTATGATATTTCTCAGAGATACGACGGTGAGTCAAAAAGTAATTCAGTTTGTTTATTATATAAAAAATAAGGAACGCAATCAAACATATCGTACATCACAGGCTTACATCCCTACTTCTCAACATAGTCAGTAGCTGTCCTGGGTATGACAATAAACTACGTGCAGCCGCTGATCGGGAGATTGGAGGTTTTGAGAAGCGTGGGGCCACCCCTTAATTGATGCTTTACCCAATACCCGTCTGACCGGGGTGGTAGCACCTGTTAGGGTCCCAGCCATTGGCAAATAGTGAACCCCTAAACATAAATAAAACAATAAAACAATAAAAATACCAGCAATATATATATACTAGCAGCATAGCACGGCGTTGCCCGTGCTTGATTCAAAAATCGTACGTTTAGGTAGTTTCCCCTTACTTTTCAACGAATATGTGTAAACTGATTTGCAGTACAAACGGTAGTTACGCTCACCAAGCGTTTCATGTGACAAAACATACTGCCTCCGTTGAGATTGACTGGAAAGCCTCAAAGAGGCCTCTACCTCGTTTTCCTCCTCCCGCTTTCTCTTTGCCGCAGAGGCTCTTTTAGAACGCCTGCAAAGATTGCCTCGCCATGGTATTTTGGCACGCTTAGCTGCCGGGTCGGTCATCGCCACGGCACTCAGAAGAGTGCAAAGCAGAGGTTGAAGTAGACGCCAGCCGCTTCTCCCCCAAGTAGGCGCACTCAATGGAATCCTGCTCCCGTTTCCCTTTAGCCGGTGAGGCTTTTTTAGAACGCCTGCTAAGGTTGCCTCGCCTGGGTGTTTTTGCAGCCTTTGCAGAGCTGCCAGGTTGGTCATCGCCACGGCACGCAGAGGTTGAAGTAGACGCTATATGATCATCTGTAACCGGAGTTATTATGTGCTCCTCCGCAGTCGCCTGTTCTGCATGTTTAACGTTAACGGTGTTAGGGGTCTTCAGTTGCTGACGTGCGGATGTTCACCGTGTAGGAGTCATTTGAAGGGTTGTAGAAATGCTGTGTAAGAATGTGAATAGAAGTTGATGCCGAAGCTGAAGCGGTGCAACCTCGTTGTATACGAAAACTAAAAATGCAGTATGGAAAAAGCTTCTCCTGGCAGCACGAAAACGTCGCTGAAGGAAGAGGTTACGCAACCAAAACGTTGAAGCGTTGAAGGTTAAAAAGTAGTGAAACACTGAGGTGTACTGGGCCGCGTAGTAAAGGCAGAAGAGAAGTAACTTGCGACAGCAACTTTCTAATAGAAAAACTGAACTACGAAAAGGTAGAAATAGGTATGGAACGCTAAGATGGACTGGGCTGCGCAGTAGAGGCAGCACGTGGAGATAAAATGGGTAATGCAAACGTTTAAGCAAATAGGTAACTTGCGGTAGCAGGAAGCTGTCAATTAATCCAAGGACAGATGCGTTAATGGCGATCAAATCAAGACGTGAGTGCAGATGCAGCCGCACTGAAGGTAATTAAAGGGAGCGTTTCTTGTCATTGATTGGTGTAGCCTGGTCAATGGCCATGACTTGGACCAATGAATGAGCTCACGCAAAATGGAAGATGCTAGCGCGCATTCAAAATATTTACATTTTGCCATTAAACCATTAACCCATATAGATGTTGATATGCCGAGAAACAAATTCAGTCAATTAACTAGTCAACAGCTCTTTCTATGGCAGTGTTACACCTACGAATGAGGACATATGTCCTAGCTTAATAAAACTCTGCTGGCTTTAACCAATTCCTTACAGCAGTTTTCACTTCTTCAATACCAGCTGACTTAGCACCCTTAAACTTCCATCTGTTTGTTCTAATGAATGAGGCACTGAATGGCAAACGTTATGGACGCGGACGAAGAGGTGAAAACCACTGTAATTAGCAGCCTATATGAATTATACGATGCAGAGATACATACTCCCATTCGAAGGTGGAATACTGTTACCGAAAGAGGTGGTGAATATGTTAAGAAGTAGGGATGTGAATCTGTGATGTATAGGTATATTTTGATGTACGATATGTTTGATTGTATTCCTTAATTCTTATATGTTAAAAAGAAATGCTTTGCTTTTGGATTTACTCTCGTATTTTTCGTCTCTGCCAAATAAATCCTCGTTGTTTGCTTTTAAATCCTGTTTAGTTGTTTCATTCCGCCATAGCTTTGATCTTTCTCTTTACTTAACTCATCAGTAAACTACAATCTTCCATGATTCTCTCACGTACATTCATATCTGCTCAATGCGTATCACAATGTAAACAAAATGTAAACAATGAAAATTTCTTGGACATTCAGGCCGGTAAATATTGTTAATACTGTTTATTATAAACAGAGCATTTACTTAAATATTTGTATCTATAAAAAGAATGTATAAACATAAAAATGTCTTAAAACAATTTCGTAATGTGTGGCGTCATTTATTTACATTTGGGTACGCATTGAGCAGATATGAATGTACGTGAGAGAATCATGGAAGATTGTTGTTTAAAGATAGTAATCGACCTTGCTAACCGAACAATCCTCTGTGGCCCAATCGGTTAAGGCACGCCAGGCTATATGACGGTTCCGTATAGGATACAGGTTCGATTCCTGTCGGAGGACGAATATTTTCTATGAAAATTTCTCGGACATTCAGGCCGGTAAATGTTGTTAATACTGCTTATTATAAACAGAGCATTTACTTAAATATTTGTATCTATAAAAAGAATGTATAAACATAAAAATGTCTTTAAATACACACACACACACACACACACACACACACATATATATATATATATAATTATGCTATATAATATACAGTTTGAGACATTTTTCATGTATGACCATTTGAAATTAGTTGTTTATCAGACGTGCCCAAGAAATATTGAGGAACTTAAAGAAAGAATTAAATATGAATACAGTAAAATGACAACGGAAACTCTCCGACATTTTAATTAATTATGCAGGCACACGATTGAAATGTGTTTTGAAAAAGGACATTTTGAACAGTACATATAACAATTAACTAACTGCTAAATAAAATTTTCGTGTGTAATTATACTTTAATAAATTATCCGCGACTTTTGTCTTACCCTGTATATGTTATATAATTGTCATGTAGTGTCAATTTTTGCTTTCAATATCGCTAACTGTTAATTGTTGTAAATCCATGAAAATAGGGAGGTATTGTAACGCTTATCGGTGCAAAATTTGAACTCAACAGGCCAATGTTTAAATTCCGGCCTAGGCTGTTGGGTTTGCTTCGCGTTAATCCTCTTGGGGATGATGCGATTTCATCTCTTTTCACCGCTGCTATGGGTAAATATCTGTTTATATTTCTGAGATGAGGTATTATAACTATTTACACTATTTTCATCGTTCGGGCTGTTCATCTTTATTGCTGTATCCATGGCGTTTCGGCGAATTGTCCTTCTTCAGAGGATATACGTTGGAATTTCGAACTGAACCCTTTATTTAGTCCACGGAGGTAGATTGTTCTAATTCCATGTTCTATACCTTTTTTTGGATATCTCAGTATCAGTTAATTCTCTTTAGTAACTCAACTACCCAAGTTTTTTTCCCTCTGCTGGGTCAACTCTTTGGGTCAAGTCGCTTTTTGAATTACTCAACCAACGCTTTTATCCAATGGGTCATGTGTCCTCGTGAATATAGCAATAAAGATAAGGACAACAGCCCGAACGATGTAAATAGTGTAAATGGGTGAAATAGTCTCGGATCTCCAGCATTGTTCGGGCAACCATATTCAAGAGACGGACGATTCTGAATTCACAACCGTGGTGAAGGAAACAGGAAACTATTCAACCAGCTTTCTGATGAAGAATTATGACGATTTACAGTTCATTTAAAGAAAGCTATGGAGAATGCTGATCACCTACTTTTCTGGGGTGTGTGTGGCATGGTTGATTAAAAAAAAAACAGAAGAAAAACTAACTGATGTTATAATAAACTTTTACAAATAAGCAGGCACGGAAGTGTCAAATATTACCTGCACATGATGGACAGCAAACTCCCGGTAAAATGACAGGGTTATGGCAATGTGTGTAGCATTTCATTCTAGAAACAGTGACCACTGCCGCCTGTAAAGAAAATTAAAAAGCATGAATGTATGAAACCAGATTCAGATTAAAAATAAAGCAAGTATATTAAACTAAAACTTTGATCTTAAAAAAACAAAACAAAAAACGGTGATTACAGGGTTTTCGGAAAATTTCTGGTAATTTTTAAAATTCAGTTTAGCTGCTTATTTTCTATAAATATTGTCATGGTAATTGTTCTGATGAGCTTCCCTCTTTAGTACCTCGATTTTACGAATTTAAGTGCAGTACTAGATTGGCATCTTGGTCTCATAATTTTACAGCTGGAATGACTAGATGTAATCGTAAGTTCTATGCTAACTGTTTCTTCTCTCGCACGCTTCGGGTGTGGAACTCATGCTTACCAGTCATTCTTTGGCATTTAAAAATTTAAAGGCAATGTCAGTCGTTATCTTTTATCTTCTTAATTCCTTTTCTTTCATTGTTCCCTGCTCTTAATGTTTTTTTTTCTTTTATTCCTCAACACTCAATAACCCCTTGGTTTTTAGTAGCTTTATTGTTTTGCAGGGTGAAATGAGTAAAAATAATTTTGTTGTTAAATTTTCCGTCCGGGATCTAACCTTGGTACCATTTGACGATGTTTTGCTGCAGTAATGTTGCACTGTTTAAAAGATGACATGTTCCAGCAAAAGAGATTGACAGGAAAACTAATGAAACTAAATGAAAATTTACCGACTGTTAATATTATACGCGCGTATATACAATAACATTTATACACTGATGAGCTAGATGGCATGTAGGACATCCTCTAGGCGCCTGAAGTGCAACAACTTGATGTGGCATCGGAAGACCACTAGAGAAATGTCGAGCCAGAGCTATAGCTCCCTGCTATTTGTAGTTACCTGATCTTGCGTACGAATAAACCTCTCAACTACGTTCCATCCATGCTCAATTGGGCCTATGCTGGACGAAAGTCGTGGTCACACCATTCGTCGTAAGTCTCTGGAATGTTCCACAAACCAATTCTGGTCGACTGCATATTGGAATAACTCAGTATTTCTCGGTTGAAATAGGTGCAGATGACATCAAAGTCAATGCAACGTAGTGGTCACTAGTTAACATGTTTAGGTGGATCCTACTCCTGTTAAGCAAACACCCTGCACACCATTTTGGAATAGTCACCATCTTGCACGGTGACTTTTTAACGTAGAAGTTCAACTCTCTTTTCTTTATGTGATATTTACATGTAGCATGTGATTCACGCCAGTAAATACAAGAGGTTTGAATTGAATATAATCCCCATCGGGAACCTTAAAATACGAATAGCCGATCTGGGGTGATTCCATTATCTACTTTGTTCACCCTACACAATACCAAAGTAAGTTTTACACTAGGTGTCACCTTAGAAAGTCAAGAGACCTAGGAGCCCTAATTTGATAAGCAACCGCAAAGCAACCAAGTGCAAAATCGGGCCTCGAAGGAGGTCGGTGGATGCAACAATATAAACAAGGAAGGGAATCCCAGACAAACAAACACACACACACACACACACACACACACACACACACACACACACACACACACACACACAGGCACACACACACACACAGGCACGCGCGCACAAGAACCAGTTAACAGAAAGTTTTATAAATGATGGAAGACCTAGGAGCCCTAACATGATAAGTAACCGCAAAGCAACCAAGTGCAGAATCGGTCCTCAAAGGAGGTCGGTGGGGGTAAAAACATGAACACGGAAGGGAACCCCAGATGAACACACACACACACACACACACACACACACACACACACACACACACACACACACACACACACACAAGAACCAGTTAACAGAAAGTTTTATAAATGATTGAACTCTGAGGAAACAAGCAGAATCTCTCACACCCTCGCAAGAAGATCGAACGTTCGAAGAAAGACTCGAAATCCCATACCATTCGATGCAGCCGACGTTAATTTGATAGGATCCAGAAGTGATTAAACAGCTATTATAAGTATGGAAATGTAGTTTCATATTTTTATCAGACGTTACAAACATAATGTGTTAGAAGAAAAACTCATACTATTTTGTCAGTAGTTTGAACACGTGATTTAGTTTCACATGTGACTGGAATTTATTTTATACTAGCTTAAATGCTGCATAGCGTGCAGAAATTTATGCTAACTCTTGCGAAGGGCTTATTGAGTATCCGGCCCAAAACTAAAGGGACCTCTGGTCCAGCTTAGAAAACAGCAATGACAATTTTGAAGAAATAACTTTGAATTTCCCAATGCACTCCAGGGAACTTCAAAACCTCACTTTAACTCTGATTCGGGCTATAAGTCCAATTCCAGCCAAAAGACCAAATTTGGGCAGAAATTCCAGTTCAAGCCGAAAATTGAGTTCTTCAAATCACAAATTTCGTGGAACATCAATTGAGTTGTATTCTTCAAATCACAAACTCTGCGGAACTTCAAAACCTCGGGTCATGAAACCTCCTACTTCAACTTTGATTCCTTGGTATTTTGAAGGAATAAAATTGATTCCCTCAATTCACAAAGTCTGGGAGATGTTTTAAACTGAATTTAAAAGAAACTTTTTAAAATTCACAAAGTATTTGTTTTACTTTAAACTCAATAGAAATTAAAAACTTTTAAAATCACTAATTTTTTTCCGTTATTTTAAAATTTGAATTTTTAACTGTTCCCTCCTTATCCGGACATAAATCCCAATGCTATATGCTCAAGCACCAGATGAATGGCAGATTTTCAATCCCGGGATCATCCTGATTCTAAAAAGGTATAATATGTCTATGTAGAGCAAGTGTGGCCCGAGTTCGAGAGATTTCAAACACACGGACGGACAGACAGAATTTGCCATTTATTTATTTAGATATACATATTCTGAATAGTAGCATTTCAATGCGTCTTTCTATAAGATTCGTGTATGGATTGTAAATGTTAAATGTTTTACATCACAGGTGAAAATGGAGTAAAACGGGGTGAGATTTCCGGAAAGACAAAGATGCCCATTATGGAGATGGTTCCTTTAGCTGAAAATCATGTGCATAAGTGCTTCTCAGAGTTCAGATGTGGAAAATTTTGACCTGGGATGCCGAGAACATTCCAGCAGGCCTGCAGCTGTTGATAATGACAAAATTGAAAGACTGATTAAAAGTAATCCAATTTACACAACATCGCAGATATAATTCACGTATCTAATTTTAAGACATGTAAAAACACTTGGATATATGAACCACTACGATCTTTGGGGGCCTCTCGATTGAACAGAACAAAACATTTAATGTATCGCATTTCCATGTGCGATTCTCTGCACACATACAACCAAAACGACACGTTTTTGATTTGGTTGTTTGGTTGTTCTTGTTTAGCGGCATATCAACACCTCTATGGGTTATTTAATGCTGAAATCTAAATATGAAAATTCAAACTTTATAATTAATTCAAGAGAATGATATTATTTCGTGATTAAACTTTAATTAACTAGCAGCATTTTTGCCAAATATTCTTACAAAATCAAATGAAGTTTGAAAACTTGTTTCTCATTACAAGAAATAAGATTAATAATAGCAAATTGTGTTTAAATTTGTCTTTTTTTAACAATGTATACCATGTTGTCAATTTTACTATGAAATATACTGATTGTCATATTGTTATCAAAATGTATTTAGGGTAAGCTTTTTATAAAAATCTTTTGGTGGTAATTTCAGTATAAAAATGTATTGTAGATCATCTTTTAATAAAAAGTATTGCTGGTAAATTCAGTACAAAAATCTATTGTAGATCATTTTGTAAAAAAATGTATTGCTCGTAATTTCAGTACGAAAATCTATTGGTGATCATTTGTTTTTATAAAGATATATTGCTAGTAACATCAGTGAAAAAGTGCATTGTAGATCATTTTTTAATAAAAATGCATTGCTTGTAATTTCAGTATAAAAATGTATTGATGGCCATTTTTTATTGGTGGTAATTTCAGTACAAATATGTATTTAGATCATTTATGTAATAAAAATGTATCGCTGGCAATTTCACGACAATAATGTGTTGTTGGTCATATTTTTATAAAAATGGATTGCTGGTAATTTCAATATAAAAATGTATTGTAGATCATTTTTTAATAAATTGCTGGTAGTTTTTTTAATATATTTTTTATATAAACACATAAAACTGAATAATATATAAGAGTTAATAATTAATAAGTTGCTGGTAATTTCACTACGAAAATGTATTGTTGGTCATTTTTTAAATATGTATTGCCGGTATTTTTTAATATGTATTACTGGTATTTTTACTCTAAAAATGTATATTTATATTTTCATAGCGTTTTGATTTTTCACCATTTGCCCATAGCTGGGACCCTAACAAGTATCATCCCGGTTCAGAGTCGACCTATGAACAACAGCAATTAAGAGATGGTTCCACACTCTTCAAAACCTCGAATTTCCCGATCAGAGGCCTTGCTGCCGGATGTAGTTTATCGTCTTACACAGGAGTACTCGTATTTGGGGGTGGGGTCTTACCTCTCTGAACAGGTGCAGTCGGTGTATTCTACAGTCCCAACCGACAGAGCGATCACGTTTTTACAAAAAACGATCGCAAGTGATGAAAAATGGGTTGTTTACAACAATGTAGATTGAAAAATGTCCCGAGGAAAATGTAATGCCTTTTAACCATTCCAGAAGCCGGTCTGCACCTTGATGGATATTGATGTTGTGTATTTTTTAAATCTTTTTTTCAATGATTTTCGCCTTGTACATGCCTCAAGAGACTCGAGGCAGAGCGTTATAGAGTGAGAGGCACCACCTCAAGCGAGGTGATGATGCCACCAAGACACAAGGAATCACCGGTAGTGAAAGAGATTGAAAAGATTTTTAGAGGAAACTGGAAACTCAGTCCTTCAAGAACTTCAGACGTTGCATTCAAACATGTACTCTGTCAATTGAACCGATTAAAGGAAGTAATAGATGAAAAGTATCTATCTATCTATCTAGTTTCCTATTAATATCTATCTATCTATCTATCTAGTTTCCTATTAATATCTATCTATCTATCTAGTTTCCTATTAATATCTATCTATCTAGTTTCCTATTAATATCTATCTATCTATCTATCTAGTTTCCTATTAATATCTATCTATCTAGTTTCCTATTAATATCTATCTATCTATCTATCTATCTAGTTTCCTATTAATTATCTATCTATCTAGTTTCCTATTAATATCTATCTATCTATCTATCTATCCAGTTTCCTATTAATATCTATCTATCCAGTTTCCTATTAATATCTATCTATCTATCTATCTATCTATCTATCTATCCAGTTTCCTATTAATATCTATCTATCTATCTATCTATCTATCCAGTTTCCTATTAATATCTATCTATCTATCTATCTATCTATCTATCTATCTATCTATCCAGTTTCCTATTAATATCTATCCATCTATCTATCTATCTATCTATCTATCCAGTTTCCTATTAATATCTATCCATCTATCTATCTATCTATCTATCCAGTTTCCTATTAATATCTATCTATCTATCTATCTATCTATCTATCTATCCAGTTTCCTATTAATATCTATCTATCTATCTATCTATCTATCTATCCAGTTTCCTATTAATATCTATCTATCTATCTATCCAGTTTCCTATTAATATCTATCTATCTATCTATCTATCTATCTATCCAGTTTCCTATTAATATCTATCTATCTATCTATCTATCTATCTATCTATCTATCTATCTATCTATCTATCTATCTATCTATCTATCCAGTTTCCTATTAATATCTATCTATCTATCTATCTATCTATCTATCTATCTATCTATCTATATCGTTATACCAACGACTGATAGATAAATATAAACAAAACTAGATAGATAGATAGATAGAAGATTGGTTGGTTGGTTGATTTTGGAAAGTATTTATATCTAATTTGTAAGCTACTTATTTATTGGCCCATATGAAGAGTTTCTTTTACCATCAGTATAACGACAGACCTCACCTCTTTTCGAACCCAACAGAAAATAATACAACTCAGCTGGGATATCCTGCTATATTAGCCGTACCTTCGGATTGCAGATATTTCGAAACCATACAAAATTCTTTTAATGGTGAGATCTTCAATTCTCTGGAAGATTGTGAAAACCAATTATACCAGTTCATCTTTTCGAGAGATGTTAACATCTGCAAAGATGGAATCATGAAGCTGCCTCCAAGATGGTGAAAGTGAAACAAAATGGCACCGATATAGTTGAAAAAAAATCTCTGCATATATATCTAAATAGTGTCATTGTAATTCACTTAAAAAAGTCCACGAACTTTTGTTCAGATTTGATTTGATTTGATTTGATTTGTTTGTTTAACGGCACATCAACTTCTTATGGGTCATTTATGTCGAAATTTAAATTTCTCGGGAGATTTGAAATAATAAAAATATGATATACATTATTCCGCTTTCACAATTGAATATATGTGTTGTAACCTATGGAAAGTTACTGAATAGAATAATCAGACGAAGGTTGGTAATGAACGATAATACTTAGGACAATAACAACACATATGAGATTCGCCAGCGGCGCGTAGAAGAAGTAGTCAACTGCTAGAAGTGAGTCAAGTGAATTCCACAATGAATCTCCAACTGCAAGATATCTACCAACCGCCCCACATGGTCAAATGTGGCACAAGGCCGAATTCAATGTAGGGCATCTGAGCCCGTAGGCTCGGCCAAAAACTTCCCCGTAGAGCCCGTATAAAACGGGGGAGGTAGCTGTTTCCCGAGACGAGACTCTGCCCTTCGACATAGCCTCGTCTGGGGAGCCTCTCTGACCGGAGGCAGAAAGTTTGACCAGCACAGCTGGAAACGAATATCCAACTGCAAACCAACATACAGTATTTACTTACTTTATGTGAATGAGGACATACCCATTATCGTCCGTATGTATGCTACAACAATATAGTAGAGGATACTCAGCTTTTGTGCATATACATCTTTCTCTGGTCATAATTACTAGAGTCGGTGATATGTGTTTTATGTTATAGTTTTGTTGAAGAATACTGTTGGGAATACAGTTTCATTTTTGTAAAGAAATTGCAGGGTATTTTAAGGATTTATGTCATGAAAGTTCTTTCATGCCAATTGACGTATTGTTGGTAATTTTACTATAAATATATATTGTTCATAATTTGTTTTATATAAACATGTATTGCTGGCATTTTTACCATAAAAATGTATTTTTATACTTTAATAGGGTTTTGTTTTTGTTTGGGCGTTCACTATATTCCCATAGTTGGAACCCTAACAGATGCTACCACCCCAGGTCAGGATGGACCTTGGAAAAACATCAATTAACTGGTTGTTCCATGCTCCTCAAAACCTTCAATATCCCGATTAGGAGCCTTGCTGCCAGTTGAAGTTTATCGTCATACCAACGACTGATAGATAAATATAAACAAAACGAGATAGATAGATAGATAGATAGATGGTTGGTTGATTTTGTTTAGCGGTATATCAACACCTCTATGAGTTATTTAATGTCGAAATCTCTTTAGTTTCAACACAATTTTTTGGCTTCAACTTAATATATCTTGAACGCAATTGTATGCCTTCAACTATAGATAAAATGTATTGCTGGTGATTTTATATGAAAGTGTATTGCTGGAAGTCTTATGATAAAATATGTATTTTTATACTTTCATATTGTTTTGATTTTGCTTGGGGGTTCACTATTTGACCATAGCTAGGACCCTAACAGGTGGTACCACCCCAGATCAGGGTGGACCTGGGAACAACATCACATAAGAAGTGATTCCATGCTCCTCAATTCTTCCAATCTGCCGATCAGATGCCTTGCTGCCGGATGTTGTTAATTGTCATACTCGGATCAGGGTGGACCAAGGAACAACAGCAATTAAGAGGTGGTTCCATGATCCAATCTCCCGATCAGAGGCCTTGCTGCCGGATGTTGTTAATTGTCATACTCGGATCAGGGTGGACCAAGGAACAACAGCAATTAAGAGGTGGTTCCATGATCCAATCTCCCGATCAGAGGCCTGCTTTTGTTCTGACAATAACGTTACATATGATCAGAAGATCAGAACCAGGAATAAAATTGCAAAAGGATGAATATCATCAAATATACACGTCTGATATATATTTTCGATATTTCAATGTTGTTTCATTGACATAATAGAAAGAACTGTATCCTTTTAACAAGTGGGTGGAGTAAGTTACCAAAGAATCAAGTGATCGACCCAGTGGTTGGAAGGTGAACCATTAAGCTCTATAAAGTTTTGTGTACATAATGATAAAAAAACATTATGTGTACGGTTAACTGGAAAGTATTTATAGCTAATTTGTAAGCTATTTATTTATTTGCATCTAGGGAAATTTTGTCACAGTCGGCAAGGCGGAAATATTTTTTGATAAAGGCAAGAAAAAAATTGTACAATCATTGAAGCTGAAAATGTTGTTTGCGAAACACTTTACAGTAGTTTAAGCAAATTTTGGTGGGTTGAATAACAATTTACAAATAGCCAGTAAGTAGTTATTTTGTTTGATAGTTGTGTGAAAAGACATTGCTGACATTCATGAATTTATTAAAGAAATAAAAAACACATAAACAAGCGTATGGAACATTTATTCGACCCATCATAAATATATAAAGGTAAATATAGCTACCTATCAAAATATTAGTATGTTCGTTTAAATTAGTTGTCAGTTGTCTATTCATATCTATGTCAGTTTCCTAATATCTCAATCTGTCCACATCTATCTATCTGTCTGTCTATCTAGTTTCCTATCAATATCTATCTATCTAGTTTCCTATCAATATCTATCTATCTATCTAGTTTCCTATCAATATCTATCTATCTATCTAGTTTCCTATCAATATCTATCTATCTATCTAGTTTCCTATCAATATCTATCTATCTATCTATCTAGTTTCCTATCAATATCTATCTATCTATCTAGTTTCCTATCAATATCTATCTATCTAGTTTCCTATCAATATCTATCTATCTATCTATCTATCTATCTATCTATCTATCTATCTATCTAGTTTCCTATCAATATCTATCTATCTATCTATCTATCTAGTTTCCTATCAATATCTATCTATCTATCTAGTTTCCTATCAATATCTATCTATCTATCTATCTATCTAGTTGAAAAGTTATGGTGTCACTGGACGAATTTTTGAACTGATTAAGTCTCATCAAGTTGTTATTCTGGACGACCACTATTCTATATACTTATTTTTACTAATACAGGTATCCACACAGGTCGCTCTCCTTGATACTACTTTGGTTTTAATTTTCATTAACGACCTTCTTGATGGTAGCAGATCTCAATTTCGTAGCTATGCTGACGATACAACCTTTTACTCCTGTCTCGATAGTAAGTCAGATTGGCTTGATAGTGTCAAATTGGCGACTTATATAAAAAACAACCCACAGTTTGTTGCTAACTGGAGCAAAGAATGGCTTGTTAAATTTACCGCCTCCAGAACAAAACTGCTCTCTATCAATTATCTGAGAGACCCCTTTATCTGTTTTACATCAGCATGGCTCGTGCTAACCTCCAGGATTGTGACTCGTTGCGCCTTCTCTGGCTAACATTCTCCACTGACATGAAGTGGGAATCTATATTGAATCCATTGTTAGGTCTGCTGCTATGAAAGTTGGCTCACAAGACAATTTTTCTCTCCAGAATCTATCTTATATTTCTATAAGTCTACCATTCTTCCAAGCTTAGAACATTGCTTCTATATATGATCAAGTGCTCCTGCTACATATTTAAAGATTCTTGAAAAAATTGAAAGTAGAATCAGCAATATTATTGGTCCTGACCTGGCATCTTGACTTCAGTCGCTTTCCCCGCACCTATTTTTTTTCATAAATACTTTCATGATAATGGTACGGAAATTTTATGAATTTAAGCTAAGTATTAGATTGGCTACAAGGTCTCATCAATTTACAGTTGAATTGGCTAAATTTAACCGTAAATTTTATACTAACAGTTTGATTTATCGCATGTGGAATTCTCTTCCGAACCCATACTTTCCAGTTCCAGATCTTCAAAAATTTAAATGCAATGTCAATCGTTAATTACTGTCTTCTTGATTACTCTTATTATTCTCTTTTAATATTTTAATGTTTCTGTTCTCTAATTCTTTCATCCCAAGCAAATCTATCTATCTATCTATCTCTGTGCATATCTATCTGTCGCAGTCTGCTCCTATCTATCTATCTATCTATCTATCTATCTATCTATGCTCTTATCTGTCGCAGTCTATATCTATCTATCTATCTATCTATCTATGCTCGTATCTGTCGCAGTCTATATCTATCTATCTATCTATCTATCTATCTATGCTCGTATCTGTCGCAGTCTATATCTATCTATCTATCTATCTATCTATCTATCTATGCTCGTATCTGTCGCAGTCTATATCTATCTATCTATCTATCTATCTATGTTCGTATCTGTCGCAGTCTATATCTATCTATCTATCTATCTATCTATCTATCTATGTTCGTATCTGTCGCAGTCTATATCTATCTATCTATCTATCTATCTATCTATCTATCTATCTATCTATCTATGCTCGTATCTGTCGCAGTCTATATCTATCTATCTATCTATCTATCTATCTATCTATGCTCGTATCTGTCGCAGTCTATATCTATCTATCTATCTATCTATCTATCTATCTTTGCTCGTATCTGTCGCAGTCTATATCTATCTATCTATCTATCTATCTATCTTTGCTCGTATCTGTCGCAGTCTATATCTATCTATCTATCTATCTATGCACGTATCTGTCGCAGTCCATATCTATCTATCTATCTATCTATGCTCGTATCTGTCGCAGTCCATATCTATCTATCTATCTATCTTTGCTCGTATCTGTCGCAGTCCATATCTATCTATCTATCTATCTATCTTTGCTCGTATCTGTCGCAGTCCATATCTATCTATCTATCTATCTATCTATCTATCTATCTATCTATCTATCTATCTATCTATCTTAGAAAGGGAGGCACCAGAAGCAGAACAAAGAAAATACAGTCAACTCTTAATATACAACTATTTTTCTGAAATAATATTTTCATGAAAGGAGAAACACCCCAAATTGATCTTAAAAAACACACCCAACATAGCGTTTGCTTACGCACTGTCTACAATTTTAAGAAACTTACGGCCACATCACGTTGAAACATCAGTTTCCGAGGTTAAGCAACGTCGAGCCTGGTCAATACCTAGATGGTTAACCGCTCGGGAATACCAGCTCCTGTAATCTTGCATGTGTGGGTGGTATAACGGATAATGACTCGGAATTGTTAATCGGAGAGCTGATTTCCACTCTCCGTTTGGTTCATTATATTCACCTACGCACAAATACCTTCGTGAAATCCACCTCTTCTCCCCCAGCAATATGTTAATTAGTAAGACGTGTATCACTAAACCATTATTATCTCCGAAAACAAACCGACAAAAAAAATCTAACAATCTAAAAATATTTTCTGGCTTTAAATAACATGCAAAGGGTTGATAAGCCGTAAAAAACAAATCAGTCAATTTCAACGATCCATCGACATGGACATCGGAATCCAAAAGAAGTCGAAAAGAATTGGAGTCAACAAGAAGACGAATCGAGTTTTCATTAATGCCATGAAGACCAAAATTGCAAAGGACTCAGCATCCACGCATAAGAGAGTTGCTGAGCTAAAAGTGAACCCCAAAGCCCATAAATCTTAGACCAGAACGCCAAGGCACCTCCCAATGGAGTCCATGAAGGGGAAAAGGCTAAAAAGAAGCAAAAAATGCTCAGGTACATCAAGAATCGAGTTAAAATATTCTCTGACGGGAGAAGCTTTTGAGTGGATTCTCTTTTGGACTGCCAAAGCGACCGGCACGTCGCAAATTCAGCAGTTGACGGCAAGGATATTTTCAGAGTTTTATTCATTGGTTTGCGTTTCAAATAAACAGGCTGACACGATTAAATCTTTGTTGCAGGAAAATACACCAGGACACATCCTTATTCCAATCAGTCAGTCAGTTATGTGCTATGCGTGATACACCTATAGGCGATCATGTATCTTTCGATACATAACTAACGAGGCAGTCTTTTTTTTTCCTGTAGTAGGTTGCCATTTCTTTCTACGGTAGACCAGTTGCCATCCATGGCTATAGAACCCGGTCTGTCATGATATTTAGCCATACCTGGGGGAGGGAGAAGAGGATTCACACCTTTTCCAAGGGTATTAGCACGTAAGTGAATGTAATTGATTCGACTGGAATTCGAACTCGGCTCTCCGATTCCTCAATCTCTTATTCCAATACCCACTTTTATTAACTTTAAAAAAAAATTAATTCACCCCAGGCAAGGCGATAACGCTATGAAAACGCAAGAGGCTTCTGGAAGTGAAAGAGAAGGAAAGGACTTTTGAAGGAGCCGGAGACCCAATTAAAAAGGATACATTTCTGAGTTTAGGCGGAGACGTTAGAATTGGAGGATAATTTAGAAGGAACCGGAAACCCAATCCCAAACAAGAATCAAGGGATCAGCCTCTACTCCTGTTCAAAAGACCGGATAGGTGTATGAACCGGACGATAAGTGACCCTAACTATTCCTATTGGGAATTGAATTTTCCCTACATCCCTTAATTTAAACTGGGAGCATTCACGGACAAAATGTTTCATTACTGAAAATTATAAAGAAAAAAGTTATTCAAAATCCCACCGTCTTTTTTTTTTTTTTTTCAGCAACCCGTCTATTTGAAACTCAAGTGTAAAAGCAACACATTTTCAGCCGGCCATAGAAATCTAAAAAGTTATCAAAAATATACTTCCAATAGGTAGAATCAAAGCTTACAAAAAAGAAGAAAAAGAAAAATATGGAAAAAAAAAAACATTTGAAATGCATTATAAAATTAAAGCAAACACTGAAAAATAAATAACCTCATCGGAAAATAAAACAAGAAAAGAAAAACACCTTTTCATAATGTTGATTTATAAAAAGAAAACTCTCATGTGATACAGTGGCATAAGCCGCCGGAAGTGAGGCCTTCAAAAATCTGCCTCCAGTCTGCATTTTTGCAGAAAGCTTTTTAAACTCCCCACCTGGGCCACGCCTCAACTTTTTATCTCAATGCGCCCCTTACTCTTATATTTTAACCCTCTCACCAAGGAGTCCGCATGCCCATCTACAATTTCATGACATTCACACCAAGTGCCTGACACCCCTCCTAGGACAGTGACAGACAGGCGGGCGGCACAGTTAGACTGTCGGGCGGGCGCGCACCAAGGAACGAAGACACGCTGACGCGTACCAAATAACATTGGCACGCACGCAGGTTACAGCTGAAAAAGAAGGAAGCAGCCGACTGACAAAAAGGAGTGAGTTGATTCTAATTGTTGATACTAACGTAAAATCGTCGAAAGTGGTTCTTCTATCTTTTGCATTTGAAATCCCTATTAAGGGGAAAAAAAAGAGGAAAAATCCATTTAAATATTAAGAAAGCGATCTTAAATTCTGCGTGTAACGAAAAAATGGTTCGAAAAAAAGGCTCATGTACCAAGATAACTTTACACAAAGATAAAATAACAATGACAAAAAAAGATTTTTATAGTTAAAAACGTGCCTTGAGTTAAAAACTGAATTAAAAAAAATGAACACATTACATTAACAGTCTTTCTTAATTACCTTTCCTTACATTAATCAGGAGAATGGAGATACTTCTAATAGGCATTCATAAATTTAATCTATCGTAGCTAGCTAATCCCTGTTGCAGACGCGTGCTCAGGTACATTTGTGTTATTTTCTTTTCAAAACTTACAGAGCCAACCTGTGCTTTATCCGAATCCATGACAAAAAGCCAGCTATCCCAAAAGTGAACAAAATCCTAGTCTCATAAATAAAAGTCTCATCTGTCTATATTTCTGAGATGGGATATTTTAACTACTTACAATATTTGCATCATTCGAGCTGTTGTCCTCATTTTTATTGCCGTATTTGCGACATTTCCAACGTATATCACCTGAAGACAGCGCGTACAATGGCCGAAACGTCGTGAATATGGCAATAAAGATGAAGACAACAGTCCGAATTATGTAAATAATGTAATAAAGTCTCATCTATAAAAAGAAACAAATTTAACGTTGAAAATTCAATGAACTTTTAATTCAAATTTTAATGTCAAATGGAGACATTAATACGATGCACAAGAGAGATCGACTTCTGTCGGGAACTTCACGAGTTTATAGGTCCGCTCTGTTTGCAACAGAAATTACTTGTGAATCGATCTAACCTCTAAAAAACGTTTTTTAACAATGCTACAGTCACATATCCGATATATTCCATAGTTAGGGTATTCTAGTATCCCATAAGATCCGATTTTATTTGAAAAGAGGCCATAAATCGTAGCTTTTCTAATGTTTGTTACAAAACGACGTAGATCGTATACGAAGACAGATTATGCTGAATTAAAATTTCATGACATTAATGCATATAATATCCGATAATTTCTTAAAGAAAACAAACTATATTCCAAATATAACTTCAACAAAACTACAACATAAAACACACATATCATCGTCTTTAGTAAATTATGTCCACACAAACATGTATATGCATAAAAGCTGAGTATCATCTACCATGTATTCAATTGTGAAAACACAATAACATATCATATTTTTATTACTTCAAAGCTCTCAAGAAAATGAAATTTCGGCATAAAATGATCCATAAGGAGATGATATGCTGTTAAACAGACAAATCGATCATTTCGGTTTGCAAATATTTATTTATT
>OZ038503.1:46849886-46882386 GCA_964036315.1 Acanthosepion esculentum
TGGTCTACTTTGCATTTTGGTAGGGTATCGGATCTGTAGATAAGGGCGCAGTTTTGCCATGGGCGGCACTTTCCATAGTCTCCGTTTGTAATATGTTTAAATTGAATGTATGTAATTTGCAAAAGACAATGGCTTCCCAGGTAAGTTAACAACGCATAAATATTGTATATTGGTCATCTAGACAAAGTATTTTCAAGTAATAGTTTTCTTTTTCTATCTTTGTCTTTAAGAGACTTTAAGCAATAGAAATATAGTTCTACAGAAGGATGCTGAGAATACCATAGACTGAACATGTGAGCAATGACGAAGTTTTAGAGAAAATGGAAACAAAATGACACTTATACTTAACATCAGACAGAGACAGTAGAAATTTTTAGGACATAATGAGAAAAGAGGGCAGATTGAAGGCAAGAGAGCATAACCTACCTAACGAACTTGAGCAAATGGATAGCGGAATAAGACAAAATTTATTAAGAACTACAAAAACAAGAAAATGTGGAGAGCCATGATTGCCAAAGTCCTGAAGGGATACGAGACGTAGAAGAAAATTTTTGCACGTCTTTGCTTTATGTTTCTTTTGTATTTGTTTTTTTGTTTTTTTGCTGGATCTTCCTATTTTCCTGCTAAAAATTCTGTTTTCAACTGTTATGAGACCTGTATATAGGTTCGCCTATCGCCCAGTTCTAACTTCTTCCTGGTATTTTGAACAGGAGTAGAGGTTTATCTCTTGTTTCCCTTGTAGGATTGGGTTTCCGGTTTCTTCTCGTAAAGTCTTCTCATTCTCTTGCGCCTTAGTGGCATAATCGCCTTGCTTGGGATAAACTAATCAAAGAAAAATATACTTAACGAAAACTGACAAATACAAACTCAATTTCCAAACTTTATAATCCTTTCTTCTTTAAGTACTATGTCCCTTGAGAACTTAGGTGATCATGGCTCTCTACAGCTTCCTTTTTTGTAATTTCTGTAAACTGTACGTTACCATGATTACTTTTGGGAAACACGGTGGAATAGTTTTATGTTGCTTTCTTCATTTGAATTCAGAGTTTTCCTTCTCTTAGACTGGTCGCCAGGCAAAAGTAGAGCGCACGGGAATTGATTCATGCATTTCATAAGGACATTATTGCGAAGTGGACACAAATTGTCTCAGCTGGAAATTAAATTCGGCTCGCCGATCGCATTTATCGTGTTGTTAAATTTGAGTCCACACACTGAATGTTGGAAAGATGGTATGTTCCTTGTACCGCTCTAGTAATAACCGGACTCCTCTTTTTCTCTATATTTGCAAGACCCAGATCCGATCTGAAATAAAGCATTGCTGCCATATCTGTCCTCACTTTCCAGTTTTAACACAGTCCTGTGGATGATGGATTATTTCCCATTCTACAACCCCTTTCCGATAGACGAAACGTCGCAAGCGTCTTCATTCTGTATCGCTATTTCTATAGCGTGTGTTCTGATGAGCTACATTCCTTACTTCCACCAGTTCAGACATTCCCTTCGTATTCCATTAATAAGGAGGAAGTTTCAATCAGACAGCTTCTTTCCAAGACCATCTACTTTGTGGGACAGGCTTCAGAGAGGATGCCTCCCGATTACTACCATCTTAACCTCTTCAAGTTTAAGGTTAATCGTTATCTTAACTACATATTCTCATAAGCTGCACTTCTTACCTTACGCTCATACAACAAACTCATTCACTAACCCTCTACCTTGAGTGGCTCTTGTGTAAAAAAAAAAATCAAATCTCCAATTTATAATACTATGTGACTATAAAAATTGGTTTCCTATACGTCGTTCTTTTGTTACCTTATACGCATCTGTAGACTTGACAAGGGGATGTATTCTAACCCGCATCCCCACGAGTATCAAATTCATGGACCACCTTGGATGGGCTTTTGAGCGCTGGGTCCGAAGGCGAACGATGTGCTTGACATTTGTTTACATAATTGATTTATGAAGGTATATTTAAATAGAGTCAAGTCGTTGCGAATTAATGCATACAAATTATAAGAATGTATACGATTTACACTTGGGATCAATTCCATTTGGTCAAAATAAAAGAAAAAAAGGGTAAAAACTATAAAGAGAAAATGACATGCGATTTGAAGCGGGTTTGTCACCTTGAATCAAAGTGGGATTTACGGAATATGATTAGGACCTTGTTAAGGGTGCCGAGTCAGTGTTGTTTGTTGTGACCTGATGTTTGACACTTGTCAAAAGTGGAGCCATTCACTGAAGAGAGAAAGATAGGAGAGAGGGGATTCGAGAGAAAGAGAGCGACAAAGACAGCAAAATTAACAGAATGAGAAAGAGAGAGAGAGACAGAGAGAGAGAGAGAGACAGAGACAGAGATAGAGACAGAGCAGGTGAGAGGGGAAGGTCGAGAGAGTGACAGAGAGTATGATTACAAAATATATATATATATAGAGAGAGAGATAGAGAGAGAGGATCATCGACAAAGCGAGCAAGGTGACAGTGAGAGAGAGAGAGAGAGGGGGGGAGAGAGAGAGTGACAAAGACAGCAAAAGCGAGAGAGAGAGAGAGTGCGCGATAAAGACAAGAGCGCAACAGAGACTTTGAGGGAGAGCAACGAAGTGAGAAAGAGGACGGAGAGCGGAAAAAATAAAGAGAGAGAGAGAGATTGAGCGGAAAAAAGAACAAGAGAGAGAGAGAGAGAGAGAAAGAGAGAGAGAGAGAAAGAAAAAGAGAGAGAGAGAAAGAGAGAGAAAGAAAAAGAGAGAGAGAGAGAGAGAGAATGTGTGTGTGTGTGTGTGTGTGTGTGCGTGTGTGTGTGTGTGATAGATAGATAGAAAAGCGACGGTGTTCCTTAAATAAGGGGAAAAGTTTAGATTTCCAAAATGCGTTTGCTACCACCCTTTCTCTTTTCTGTTTCTTTTTTCTTATATTAACTTCCACTTGTCCCATAATAGTTGTTGCATTTAGTGCATGGAATTTATATAAAACTGTAACAACTATTATGGGACATTTTTCTTTCTTTTTCTTTTCTTCTTATTTTTTTTCTTTTTCATTTTTTGCCATTTCGTTTTTATTTCTTCACATGTCTCCTTTTTAAGAGTTCCTTTCTTTTTTCTTTCTTTGTTTTTATTCTTTCTTTCCTTTTTGCAACATACACAGGCATTAGCTTAGGCTAATGCGAACCAATAAACTCATATTTAAAATGAGGACCACCCACGAATAGAATAACGTATTCATGTCTCTCTCTCTCTCCTCATCTATCTTTCTTTCTTTATTTCTCTTACGCTCTCTGACTGCCCACTATTAGATACAAATGCAATACTATACACACACAAGCAGATGCACGCATTCACAGACACACACACACACTTTAGTGGACATATTCAAGTACAAGCATTTGTTGCAAGAAACTAAAACGTTAATTTTGTTAAGGTAAAGCCCACCCACGCTAATTGGTACCTTTTGCCTTTTAATAGGACAATTATTTAATTACAAGAAAGTTTACAAATCCCTGGTTGATAGATTTTACAGATACGAAGGCTTGACACGGACAAGTATAAAAGAAGAAGAAGGAGAAGAAGAAGAAGAAGAAGAAGAAGAAGAAGAAGAAGAAGAAGAAGAAGAAAAATGCCGGAAAGAAAAAGCAAAGGAGAAATGACTCAAATTGTAAGGAAATATATCTGAATTTATTTTTTTATATATTTTTAAATTAACATATAAAGAAAATGTGCCCTCTAATATTTCTTTTGTTAAGAAAGTTAACTTTATTAAATATTTTATTCAAATATGGGTATCGACTAACGCTGGAAGTAAATTAAAATATGTCAGATTAAAAAATCAATCCATTAATTTGGTAGAAATTGTTAATAATACACACACACACACACACACACACACACACACACACACACACACACACACACACACACACACACACACACACACACACAAATATATATATATATATATATATATATGGGAAAAGCCAGTATAGGAGAAGCACCACTGTGAATTCAAAACCGTAGAGAAGGCAACGGGAATCCAGTCCACTATCTTCCTTAACGGCAAGTCGTAGACAATGAAAATGTCCGGAAATAGTTTACGTTTTGAAGAGAATATATTTTGGTAATGTTGTGATTATTTGTATAATGAGTAAAGTTGAGTATATGATGTGTTAATTTTATTCCAAACAGAGTTAACTTAGAGTCGTCGGAGAATTTCAATAATATATTGTCAATTTTTATTTATTTTTTCCAAGGAATGTCTGTTTTGATGTGTATTGATAATCGTGATGTGAAAAGAAAAAAGTTATGTGTTACATAATATAAATATATATATTTTAGCGCCAGCATACAACATACACCGTAGACCATATCTATCTATCTATCTATCTATCTATCTATCTATCTATCTATCTATCTCAGTCTGTTTCTATCTATCTATCTATCTATCTATCTAACAACATTAAACCTGATGCATGAATTAAAAATACACGCACACGCACACACACACGTGTATGTGCGTGCGCGTGCGTGCGTGCGCGTGCGTGCGCGTGCGTGCGCGTGCGTGCGCGTGCGTGCGTGTTAAAGTACTCTCAGATATGTAATAATCTTACTACCCCATATATTTGTTTTTTTTTAAATCCACTCCCCAGCTTTTACTCCAACTGGAAACTTAGAAAAATCCCTTCAATTCTAAGAAAATAATTTAGAATTGCGAAACAGATTTAATACGCATTAAAAAATTACTTTCAGATTATAATTCATTCAATTCTAAAAATTAATTCGTAATTATAACAAAGAAAAATATTTTATTCGTGTAATATGTTGTCTTTACTTATTATTAAAAAATTATTTAAAAGATTTTGCTGAAAAATGGACATTTGGTGATGTGAAACTTCGACATTATACTTGCCTTTTCGTAATCAGTTCAGAGTTTTATTTAAACTACAATAAACGTCAATCCGTGATGAAAAGAATATCAAATGAAGGACATCAGAAATATGCTTTGTAAAGTTTAGTTACCACCAAAGATACGCTAAAAAATGAGTATACGTAATGAAAAAATGCCTCAAACTTAATAAAAACAAAGTTTTATCGTCAAAATTATTATAGTATTATTAAGAGGATAGACGAAATAATTTTTAATATTTTTGGTAATTTTTAGGACCCTTGATTAAAAGTTTTGTTTCTCTTGTGTCAACAGGTGACCATAAATTATTATGGGGAATTTTTTCGTCTTTTTGCGGTGAGAATCACACTGATTTGGAAATTTTTTTCAAAAATCAAATAATTGTTGATTTTAGTGAAAAACTTAGAACTTATTCAGGAATGAAAGAAATTATTTTTGAAATATTTTTTCTTTTTTAGAAAATCTTGGTAAAATCCATTTTTTACATCACTTAGCCCCATTTATTTAATTTTATGAAATTTCGAGAAATAAAATTTTATAGTGCTTAATATTTACATTAGTTATAAGGACAAATTTTCGGAGAATTTAAACCATCAATTTGTTTGGGTCAAACAGGTCTCCCCAGTTACAGAAAATCTGCTCTGAATCGTGAAATTCAAAAAATGCGATAAGCCATTATTCAATTAGAAAAGCTTTTAATTACTTTCATGTACAAAATATTTTATTGACACCATTTTTTAAATAAAAAAAGTTCTTTAATGAATAATGAATTTTTACAAGAATCATTTTCTTATTTTTAAAATTTTAATTAGAATAATTTATAAACTTTTAAATCTTTTAAAATTCTCTATTAATTTATAGCCGTTAAGTGATACTGGAATGGAAAAGCTCGCTACAATTCAACTATCCCCACTATTTTAAAAGAATTTTGAATATATTTTATATATGGATAAACGTACTGATTTTTGTAAATATGGATGTCCAAACGCGATATTATCAGAAATAAGAGCGTAACTATAGTAAAGTCAAAATTTATTGGTAATTTTCTAAAATTTTCTTCTTCGTAAGTATGAGTATAAAGCCGAAGTACCCACAGTTCAATAAAATATTAGATTACTTAGGATATTTTCTTAATTTTTTAAGATTAATTGGTAGTTTAAAAAAAAATGAACAAGTAATTCTCACAGTTATGTCCCTCCTTAGAAGAAATTCTCCAAAATAGGCCTGTCGAGAAAGTTGTCAACCAATACCTCATAAAAACTCCCACCGCAGTGTTAAAAATGATTTTCTGCGATATTTTAAACTAAAAGCAAGTAATATGTGTTTCAAATCAGATCCATTGAAATTTTAATCTGTTAATATTCCTCAAATAAAGATTTTTTAATAGAGAGAAATGCGTTGTGTTGACAGATTTGTCAATATGGACGACTTTAATGCTTTTACTGATAATAAAAACTCATTTCAATTAATTTAAATTCAGTTTGAAATACAGTAAATTATTTTGCTTATTGGAAATATTAAATTTAACTTATTAGCTTGAAATTAAAAAATAAAATAAAAGTCTCAAGAAAGATCTTTCATTTTTAAAAATGCAATTCAACCATAGGTACCGCTTTTCTTTGGAGGTACCTATATATATATATATATATATATATGCAGAAAAAAATGTAATATAGAACTGAGTTTTTATCTCTTTAAATAATTTGCTGTATGTATACATAACATTCCGTCACTCAAATAAATTAAATTCTAATCTAATCTTACCCACTCCTCAGATTTTCCCATCCCGGCTTATTCAAACCCTCACCGTTTATTAGATTGGAAAAAACACCCCCCGCTTATTCAAAACCTTTTTTATATACAAGACCTGAATGTACGCGTATTGGGAAGGCCGAGTTCATGCTCATACTTTTATGTATGTATGGACGTGCGTATGTATGTACTTGACAGAAGTAGGTATGAAAATAGATAGATACATAGATAGATAGATAGATAGATATAAACAGGCAGAAAGAGAAAGTTATATATATATATATATATATATATATATATATATATATATATATATATATATATATATATATATATATATAGATAGATAGATTGATAGATACAAACAGACAGAAAAAGAAACTTATATATATATATATATATATATATATATATATATATATATATATTGAGAGAGAGAGAGAGAGAGAGAGAGAGAGAGAGAGAGAGAGTGTGTATGTGTGTGTGTAATAAAAACAACAAAGAAAGAGTGTTTGTTCTTGTGTTCCTACTTTGGCCACAGTCATCTCGACCGCCATCTTTGGCGTCTGATAGAGAATTTACCGTTCCAACATGAGTAGACGAGTCATGCCAAACATTTGACAAGACGCTCTATCATTTTCCCGATCATTCCAGCTATGTTCTTTTAGGTAAAGGGAAAGAAAGATTGCTAGGGACAAAATGAATACACTTAACAAACAGGAAAACAAGCAGGAGGAAGGGTGGGGTTGGTTTGAAGAAGAAAGAAAGAAAGAAAGAAAGAAAGAAGAATGATGAGAAAATCTAGAGAAGGAAAAAATTTTAAGAAGATAATGTGATGTGGGAAAAACCAAGAACAAAATACATAAACCATACACCAGAGGAGGAGGAAAATCTGAAAAAGGAGGAGGAGAAGGAATGAATGAAAGAAAGAAAGAAAGAAAAAAGAAAGACAGAACGAACCGATGACTGAATGACCAAATGAAAGAAAAAGAATAAATAAAAAAAGGAAGGAAGACAATAAAAGAAAAAAAATATTTGAGAAAACTCGAAATGTGGAAGAAACCCAGAAGAAAATGTTCACTCTTCTTAAACTATACATTAGAAGAAGAAAATCTGAAGAAGAAGAAAGAAAGAGCGAATAAGAAAATCAAGAAGGAAAGAATTGAGAAAAAAGCGAGAGAATAATATACATGCTCCTAAAGTAGACATTTGAAGAGAAAAAACTGAAGAAAGAAAGAAAGAAAAAAGAAAGAGGATAACTAAGAAAAGTATAAAAAAAGAAGAAAGAACGAACGAATGAATGAAAGAAAGAATAAAGAGAATAACAGAAAAAGATTGAAAATACATAAAAAAATTTGGGAAGAAGACTGAGTGAAATAGAAGTCACGTATAAAATACATACTCTTAAATACTAACTCGAAGAATAACCTGAAGAGTGAAAAAAGAAGAAAGCAAGAAAAAACAGAAGAAAAGAATGATAGAATGAAAGAATAGAAAGGAAGACAGAATGAAAGAATAGAAAGGAAGACAGACGGAAGGAAAGAAAAAAAGAAAAGAAAGAAAGAAATGAAAGATAGATAAAGCATCAACGACATGAAGAGATAACAAAACTCCGCTACTATTTCAAGGCAATAGCTTTAAGCTTTTTATCAGATTTGGTCTGAGTTGCTTTTGCCACCAAAATGGACCTTGTCAGCGTTTTGGATGACGGAATTTACTTTGTCCGTCTTATTTGATAGACGATTTTATAAGCTGACAAACGCACGGTAAGAATCACACACGAAATTCTCGGTCATGTTTTCTATCACTCTGCGACTCAGGATTTATTTTCAGAAATTGGAAATTAAATAAATTATAAATATTTCTTCCTTTCACAAGAAACGGAGAACGAATGAATTAATACTTAAAAAAATATTTTAAAAATTCACCAGTTTTAAGGTAACTCAAATTTAAATTCAAATATCTATATAAGTAAAAACTTCTCTACCACATACAGTGTAACCCGGATATAAGAGAGTTGTCGGGACCGGACCAGAAGTCTCTTATATCCGGGTTTCTCTTATATCCAGGTTTGGTCTATTATATATACATTAACACAGGCTCTAATTTGGGACTAGAGAAAATCTCTCTTATATCCGAGTTTCTCTTATATCCGGGTTACACTGTATTTTCAAGTCGGATTATACCCTGGTGTATACTCATTTCTTTCCGGGTCTCGACCAGAGACCTAAGGTTAAAAATAGCATCATGATATTTTCAACTGAGCATAATTGAGAAAAAAAAAAAAAAAAAGAAACCATCTAAGATCGCACATATTTTACGTAGCTAAGCCATCGATAAGGTGTGGACTGTACTTGCGAGTATAATATTTTGTATTTCTTTAAGGCATGGGCTACCAGAACACCTTCAATTAATCTATTGGAATATTTTCCAATCAATCAGGACTTTAACTACAACTGAAGTTGTTGGTGTCCTCATGTGCAACATTTTTGAGATTTCGATTCCAAGGTCCTTGTATTTTGATAGTTTTTTTTAAAGGTATCTTCAAAGGTACATTACAGTCTGAAGAGACTGCCATGTCAATAAGAAGTCATACAGTGTAACCCGGATATAAGAGAGTTGTCGGGACCGGAGACGGAGCCTCTTATATCCGGATTTGGTCTATTATATATACATTAACGCAGGCTCTAATTTGGGACCAGAGAAAATCTCTCTTATACCCGGGTTTCTGTTATATCAGGGTCTCTTAAATCCGGGTTACACTGTATTTTGTTTTTGCAGTCCCTGATCACGATGTCTAGGCGATTGGCTCTGATTATTCCGTCTGTGTGTATTGCAAAGTCCCATAAAATTGTTACAGGTCTTATCTCCGTAACCGGGTATTATTATTATTATTATTATTATTATTATTATTATTATTATTAAATTGTTTGAAAAGGGCTAAGAAAGGATAATGTAAGAAAGGCGATCGATAGGTATGGAGCGCAATATTTATTAGTGATAGTTTAGTCTGACATAAGGGTGTATTTCAGGAGCACCTAATAGAGACTGAATTCACATTGAAATGGATTGAAGAATCAAATTGCTAACCACAGTAGCATGATGAATCCAGGTAAAAAGTCACATGAATGTAACATGAAAAAAATCACGGTCAAAAAGTCACAGTAAAAAGTCACATGAAAAAAAATCACGGTAAAAAAATCACAGTAAAATGTCACAGGAAAAAACTATGAACAAGACAAGGTTAGCACACAGCGGACAAAAAAGCCTCTTATCTAAAAGTGGACATAATCCCAGCCTCTTATCTAAAAGTGGACAAAATTAACTGAATAAATTGAAAATTCAAGGAAATTTTAATTCAAATTTTAAATTGAAACTTTCTTCACATAAAATCGGTCTTATGGAATACCGGAACTGTCTAGCTATGAAAAATATCGAATATGTTATCGTAGCATTGTTAGAAAACGTCTTTTACGGCTTATCTTTCTTTGTTATACAATCTCTGTGGTTTGTTTATGTTTTGGCGCTAACTTTAAAAAACATCCTTCTTAAGGCATTTTTCAAATAAAGTCGAGCCTTATGGGGTACTAGGAATCCCTAAATATGAAAAATATCGTATATGTTATCGTAGTATTGTTAGAAAACGTTTCTTAGAGGTTGGTTCGATTTACTATGAATTTCTGTTGCACATAGAACGGACCCGTAAACTACAGAAAGATGACTTTATTACTAGACACCATGAATTAATTGTGACTATTTTTACCTGTGACTTTTCCTAACCAAAATTGTGACTTTTCCTATGATATTATTACTGGCCACAAGGACGATAGATGCTTCTTAAAAGACAGAAAAAAAGGCAAAAAGACAGAGGAATAGCAAAATAGACTGATATGGAAAGGCATGAACATAGATAAATAGATTAACAAACAGACAAATATACGAGCATAGAAAAATAGAGACATGAGTAGACTAAGAGATAGCATGATATGAAGATAGATATATGGATAGGTGTAAATGCACAAATACATATATGTATATATATATATATATATATATATATATATAGTCAACTGTCAATATACCACATAACACCCTTGAGCGCTTAGCCTTGGAGCGGGTAGAATGGAGATCAACGTGTTTTAGTGGATTCAGCAGTTTTCAATCTGCTTGCCTGAATCGTTTTCAAGAAGCGAGAGCAAGATCTAAAAGGTCAGCCAATCTAACAGTGATCTCATCCCGCAATCCTCACTCTTGCTCCATATGTGGCCTCCTTTGTAAATCACTAGCAGGTCTTAGGTGTCACTTAAGATTATCTCACAAAATTTCATAACTGAATGAATTAAGTTGACAGATCCTCATACGTTGAAACCTACGGGGGAGTCCATTATTATATATATATATGAACAGACTATAATGAATTAATATTAACAGACTTGCACACACACACACGCACACACACACTATGAGCAAAGTAAGATAGGGAAAAAGAAAGAGAGAGAGAGAGATGGAATAACTTTTAAAAATGGGTATAATAGAGAGATAGATAGAAAAGCATCAATAGACTCAGAATGATAAGAACAAAGTAAGCTAGCTAACCAGCTAGTTAGATATATACGAAGCTAGATAGAGTGACAGAAAGAGACAAACTTATAAGTCCATAGATCGGATAGATAGAAAGCCAAAGAGATTCATATAAATTATAAATAGAAAGAAAATCAAATAGATAGCCTGAGAGAGAGAGAGAGAGAGAGAGAGAGAGAGAGAGAGAGAGAGAGAGAGAGAGAGAGAGAGAGAGGCAGAAAGACGGAAATAAACAGAGTAAGGTAGGTTGGTAGGTAGATAGACAACTAGGGGGAGAGAGAGAGAGAGAGAGAGAGAGAGTTATATAAAAATAAACAGACTTACAAACAGGTGGATAAATCAGAACAGCGTTAGATACATAAATATATATTAACATTGGGAGAGATAATATAAATAGAAAGAAAGTTAAATAGTTAAATAGATATATTGAGGTAGATAGATATTAATAGTCTGTCATAGATAGATAGATACTAATAGTCTGTTATAGATAGAAATATATTAATAGCAGGTCATAGATAGATAGATATTAATAGTCTGCCATAGATAGATATATAAACTGAATAGAGTGAGACATATAAATAAATAAAAACTACTCATTTCGCAAAAGGATATTTTCAGAAAATCTAGAGAAGCGGAAGCGCGCGCATGCGTCTGTGTAAGATTTTTTTTTCTCGCGTTCATGTGTGTAAAAGAGTTGCACAAATGAATAATGGCGTGTAATGACACCTTGTGCCGTGGAGCCAACTCTTTACAAGATTTCGCTTCTTTCTTTTCAACGATTCCTCATTTAACAGCGTTAGAACGAATTCCATCCTCAGGGCACTCTATTACTGTCGACTCCCGGCGCCCTAAACATTAACCCTGAAGGACCTTAACACGAGAAACAGTCTTTGATGTGGCGCGCAACTCACGTTTCTGTCGTTCCGACGAGCCGGTCCGCTTTTTACACATGCTCGTCGCGCCAAAAGTCGGCGAGAAACGAACGCCTCCCAGGGTTTGTTGCTCGTGCACTCCAACTTAGTGGTTTTTTTACTTTCTTTTTTTTTTCTTTTTTAATCTTTTCAGCACAGACCTTCATTAAATGGAATCGAAAGATTGACTCTGCTTGGCCCCAGATCTTTATTAGACGCAATGAGATAGAATATTATCCAAGCGTCGCAATTAAGTGGAGGGTTAAACTAAAATATAGAACTGTTTCTCGATTTCTCGCTTTTTAGTCTCACAGCGGGTGTGCGAGAAACGCCACATCCAGAGATCTCATTAGCAGATATTTTTTTTACAAAATGCTGAAAAAGAACAGTCTTGATGACAATAAAGGTATCCTTTATAAGGTTTGTTATTGTTTCAGTATAAAAAAAGCGAAAGAAGAAGAAGAAGAAGAAGAAGAAGAAGAAGAAGAAGAAGAAGAAGAAGAAGAAGAAGAAGAAGAAGAAGAAGAAGCATTCTTCTACAAAGGAAGTGGTGATTGATGCCACATGGCGCGTACAGTGGTTGGAAAACAGGGAAATTATGAGCTGTTTATGTAGCCCATGTTATCATAGGTAGGACTTGTTAAACAAATACGTCAAAACTTTCATTCAACCTAATGATTTCTTGTAATGGACACGGCAAATATTACAGACAGATAATGAAGTTTATTCAAATTCGTTTTACTGTAAAAATGCAATGAAAATAATTATAAAATAAGGATGTATTATAAATTATTTTACGATAAGAATGCATTGTCAATGATTTTACTATGAAAATTCATTGTAAATGTTTTTGCTATAAGAAAACATTGTGAATTATTTTACGATAAGAATGCATTGCAAATGATTTTACTATACGAATGCATTGTCAATGATTTTACTATAAACATTCATTGCAAATGTTTTACTATAAGGATGTATTGTAAATGATTTTACTATAAGAAAGCATTTTAAATGTTTTTACTATAAGAATGCATTGTCAATGATTTTATTATAAGAAAACATAAGAGTTTTAGTAGAAAATGCATTGTAAATGATTTTATTATAAGAATGCATTATCAATGATTATACAGGAATAAATTATCAATTATTTTACTATAAGGATGCTTTATAAATTATTTTACTCTAAGAATGCATTGAAAATTATTTTTATTATAGATGAGCATTGTACATGATTTTACTATAAGAATGCATTGCAAAGCATTTTACTAGAAATGTTGTACTATAAATAATTTTGTTATTAAAATGAATTTAAAATGTCTTATTATAAGAATAAAGCGAAAAACGATTTTACTGTAAAAATACGTTGTAAACGAGTTTACGTAACATTTTGTATCACAAGTAGGATTTATCTAATAAATGTCAAAAGTCATATTCATTTATTATATACAGTGAAACAGTAAGTAAAGTATATCAAGACTTCTATCGAAAATTGTAAAAATGCACTGTAATACATTTCCCCCGTCATTTCAACAGGAGTAGAAATTTATTTCTTGTTTCCTGTTTAGGATAGTGTTTCCGGTTCCTTCTTAATTATTCTCTTTCACTCCCAGTAGCCCCCCCCCTTGCGTCTTAGTGGCATTGTCCCCTTGCTTGGGGTGAACTGATTAAAAATGATTTTGCTATGAAAATGCGTTTTAAATGATTTTGTTGTGTAGAATGCATTGTAAGAATAAGAATATAAGAATAAATTTAGTATGAGTTTTTTTTAAGAATGCATTGTACTGATTTCCCTATAGAAATACTCAGGAAATTATTTAAATCCCAGCTGTTTATGTCATCTGTTATATTATAGGTAGGGTTTATTAAATGCATGAAAGATTTAATTGATTTTAATCATTGCATATATAACACAGCAGGGAGATAAATGAAACATTATGATTGCTCGAGTCCCATGGATCCGTACCCCCTTAGAGAGTGTATCAGGGTCATTACCTGGCGCCTGAGTCGGCCCCAAAGGGGAAGTGCCAAGGTGCTTGAGAAGTTTTTAACGACTAACCTAACAAGCGTGTGTAAATGGATGTCAAATCATGGAGTCGAAAGAATAATAAAAAATAAGGCAAGCATTGCTGAAAAGTACAAAGGACAGGAAGTTCTGGAGAGCCATGATCGCCCACGTCCTGCAGGAACATGACACATAAAAGAAGTTGCCGTACGCGTGGGCTATCAACCCACTTTAAACTCCACCTTGCGTCACATTGTGCTCGAGCGGGCGTGCAGCAAAATACCCACATACGGAAGACGTAGGCACGGTTTCTCCCTTATGGATGAGTGGATGGTGTCACGGATATTGGTGCGGTAACCGAAATCGGCGTGCCGATTTCAAATTTTGGACTTGTCTGCTACTTTCATTTTCAATTGCTGAAAGCAGAAATCCGTCACTTTTAGCCTCCCTCAACCAGACAGATCGATTCTTTGGAAAGCGTATCACGTCTCGTTGCTTACTTTGCAAATTATCGCTCATGAGTTGCTTTAATATTTCTAAGCTCCATAAAACTGACCTTGTACCAAATTTGCATTTGTTCAAGAAATCTAAACTCTTAGCCGTTCAGTAAATGGTTTTTGTTACCAGCGTGCTGCGCGTGAAGAGGGTTTAGGAGAGATAACAAAACGACCACATTTATTAAGAGTTACAATAATAGATCTAACCTTGATAGACAGAAAACTCTTGACATCAATATTAGTACCCCCCCCCCAAAAAAAAGCGACATCTAAGGTTTAAAATGCATTTTAAAAATGAAAAAAAATCTTTCTTTAAGCTTTTATTTTAGTTTTAATTCCAAGCTTGGATATTATATTTAATATTTTCAATAAGCAACTTACTTTGCTATATTTCAAACCCAATTTAAATTGATTGGAATTATTTTTTTGGATTCCCTAAAATCGGCAATATTGACATATCTGTCAACACAACACAATTCTTTTCATTAAAAAATCTTTCAAAAATAAAATATACTTTTCTTAAAATTTTGTTGAGGAAGATGTAAATTTTAATGAATCTGAATTAAAACAAATATTACTTATAGTTTAAAAAATCGCAGAAAAGCATTGGGTATTTTTACGAGGTGTTGACAGATTTATCGATAGCTTAATATTTGGCGTTTTTATCTAATGGTCACATAACTGTAAAAATTACTTGACGAATACAACGGGAACGTCTTCTTTTCTATAATTTTTTAATTACCCAGTAATCTTAAACATTTAGGAAGATATTCTAAGTAATCTAATATTTTATTGAATTTTAGATACTTTGGCTTATAGTTTTACTTACGAAAACGCGTGTTGAGGAAATGTCTGAAAAATTACCAATAAATTTTAAATTTACTATAGTTACCGCTCTTTTTTTTTTTGATAATGTCGTGTATGGACGTCCGTATTTACAAAAATCGGTAAATTTATACACATACAAACACACAAAAGTAAAAAATTATTTAAAAAATACTGCGGATTAGTGAATTGTAGTAAGTTTTTCCATTTATGATTAGTCAATTTAATAATATCACCAAACCGGTTTAAATTATTACAGAATTTTAAAAGATTTAAAACTTTATAAATTATTCTAATTAAAATTTAAAAAATGAAAACAAATCTTGTAAAAAATTATTATTCATCGAAAGAATTTAGTTAAAATTATCATTCTTTGCAGTCTTTAAGAATATTTCAAACAGTAACGGTACGCGTAGACAATCAAAAGCCAATAATGTAAGCAGATTTATAGAGTATTTCAAGAAAAACTGGCTGAATTAGAAAAGATGACGAACCCAAACTACTTTTTTATTGGGTGATTGAATTGTTTTTTTACGGCTTATCAACTCTTTGCAGGTTATTTAAAGCCAGAAAATATCTTTAAATTGTAAGTATTTTTTTTTAGATAATAATGATATACTGATACAAGTCCTACTAATTAACTTATAGCTGGGGGAGACGAGGTGGATTCATACCTTTTCCAGAGGTATTTGCGGGTAAATGAATATAACGAACCCGACTGGAATTGGAACTCGGATCTTCGATTTCCAATTTCAAGCCGTTATCCTTTAGATCACATGCACATTCAAGCTTGCAACACCTGGTATTCCCAGGCAATCACCCCTCTAGATACTAACCAGGCTCGACGTTGCTTAACTTTGATGATCGTACGTGATATCGCTGTAAGCCACACAAATTGCGGATATTGAGGAAAAATGTTGGTTGAAAACTTACTTTTAGTGATTTACTGATACAAGTCTTACTAACTAACCCATAGATGGAGGAGAAGAGGTGTATTCATAGCTTTTGTAAGGGTATTTGCGCGTAAGTGAGTATAACGAACTCGATTGGAATCGAGTCTCTTCGATTTCCAATTCCGAGTCGTTATCTTTTACACTACCCGCACATCCAAGCTTACAACACCTAGTATTTCTAAGCGGTCACCCATCTAGCTGCTTACCAGGCTAGACGTTGCTTAACTTCAGTTGATCGTACGAGAAGCATAGTTTCAACGTGATATGGCCGTACGCCACAAAAATTATTATTATTTTTTTGTATTGTATTCTTTTATATGTTTATTTTTTGTGGTGGTGTGGGTATTAACGTTTTCTTTCTAAGTAAATTCCTCTTCTAAACTCAAGCGAGATTTGTCCTGCAACCATTATGAAAAAGACGGAACGACGTGATGAAGAACCCAAGTTGCTAGAGAAATAACAATTAGAATCATGATTAAACTAAAACTTTGTGAAAAACTTACCCGGCAGGAATACGTGAGGCAAGGATCGGCTGGATCTGTCCAATTAGTTCCGCTGATGTATTTCTTTCCATGGAACATGCAACCTGAAAAATAATTATTTACATAATATATATATATATATATATATATATATATATATATTTTGTTGGGATTTCAAGTCCGACTGTTATGGGAAAGGGAAGGTATAAAAACTATAATGGCAACTATTAGCATTTGAAGCGAAACTCAGCGCGGAAAGAAGGAAATGATAACGAATTCTTACAGGCAATCGTTTGTGTCAAATTGCAACAAAAAACACTATATGTTGCTAGAAGTAATTCTCCTTGTAGAAGTAACGATAGAAAATAGTTAGGACTCTTATTAACAGTCAGCCCCGAAAGAGAGGGTAAGGTCTTAACGAAGGAAGAAGAAATACAGCATTTGGCTAACTTCTTTAGCTTTTTATATATCTCTCTTCGAACACATATGCAAATGTGAAGACGAAATAATATCTTTCATTATAGCGATTTTCCAAGCGTAGCTTGGATGTGGCACAAGGCCGAAAATAAGGGGCACTCAGTGAGAATCGAACTCACTACTCAGTCGTAATTATTCTAGCGAGACAAGCTTGCTAACCATTACACCATCTTGAGGTGCCCAATTGTGATTTTCCAAGCGTAGCTGAGATGCGGCACAAGGCCGAAGTAAAGAACAGTAAGTGAGGATCGAACTCACTACTCAGTCATAATTGTTCTAGCGAGACAAGCTTGCTAACCATTACACCGCCTGGTGGTGCACAAATATCTTACATTATATATTCATCACAAGATTACAGTTGAATTCCCTCATTTCTCCCTTTCCGCAAGAGTTTCGCTAAGGTAAGTGCACAAACTTTCTGCAACACACACACACACACACACACACACACACACACACATATATATATATACACACATACATAGGTATATGAGCATGTGCACATATATACACGTTTCTACATATATATTTATGTAGACATATGTACACAAACATATGCACACGCATATCTCCACACACACACACACACACACACACACACACACACACACACACATATATATATATATCTATAAAAGGCAGGATGTGTGTGTGTATGTGTGTGTGTGTGTGTGCGTGTGTGTGTAACGAATGCACGGCCACAATTTTCGACGGATTTGCACCAAAATTTACATGCACATACTCCAAGTTAGCGAGAAGGCCAAGACCGACGTTGCATTTCCCAACTCCCATCGATAGTGGAAATAATCGATTTTTTCATGCTTCTACGGCAGTTTTCTTGTAGTTTGCGGCCATTTTCTACTGGCCAGAGTGAGAGCCTATAGCTGGCTGCAACGAATAGGCAGGAAGATTCTATTGGCCAGCATGAGAGCCAACAGCTGACTGACACGAATGTTAACTAGCATGCAAAACAATCGATAGCTGCATTCATGAGAAGTGGGAACAATTTAAATCTGCATGGCACTTTACTCCATTTGGCTCATTCGCTTGCTTAAACTCAACGTTGATTCTGATTCCGCAGAACTGGGTTAGGTGTGAAAAAGTATTTCTTGTTAAGATTCTTTTTTCATTCGATTTTTTCAGTTACGAGTCCTTTTTTAAAGCTGATTGTTTTGTGTTCATTTTGTTTAGTTCTTTTTTCGTAACAGATTTAATGTTTAGTATAGAGCTTAGAAAAAATTCGCAGTGTGAGATAGGCAGAAAAGTAAGGCATGTAGTAACATCAGCACGGCAAAGGGCACTCCTTTAAAGGCAAGGAAGGGAAAAATATTTTACGTCAAGTGATAGCGATTGCTGTATGAGTCGTACGATTTTTGAATCAAGCACGGGCAACGCCGGGCCACGCTGCTAGTATATATATATATATATATATATATATATATATATATATACAGGTATATACATTCAAACATCCATATATATTTCCTTGGTGGTAAAAGTGGGATGCAGGTGCGATTCCTGTCGGGCGGTATACTTTCATTAAATGGAGACTTCTTGATCTAGGCCGGTTGACTTTAATTCCATTGTTTAAGAAAATGAAACAAAAAAGGATATCGACACGTGGTACATAAAAATAACGTTTGTAGTAACAAGAAATAAGGTAGCATTAAAACAAACGATTTGAAAAGTACATGCATATATTCGCATACATATATTTGTACATATGCACACACACAGACATTTATATATATGTGTACATATGTATATAAACGTACACACACATACATATTCAAACATATATTGTTAAATATAACAGACAACGAATGTCTATTATGTTTGACCATGAGCCGTTCTAAGATTCGTATAGTGGCTTTAGTTTCAGGAGAAAATAAAGACAAAAACTATCCAACATTTGGATAATTTCTTTATTATGCTTTTCTTCGATATAAGCTTTCGACTCATCAGAGTGGTTATATAGACATTACAACAGAGATGTTCACCATCAAATATGACATCCTGTTATGTCTACATAGAAGTTTAGTATGTGACGATAAAGGTCGCGGAATAGCAGACGCAGGCCGTAAATTAATAATGCCGTTCTACGAGCGGAAAGCTTAGATCGAGGCTATATATATATATATATATATATATATATATATATATATATATATGCAGCATATCTTAATTCAATCATATTTGATTGAACAGTCTAGACATATGTCTATTAATTTTTATTTAGATTATATATATATATATATATATATATATATATATGTATATATATGTAATTTTGCATATAAACCAAATAATTAGATATTAGCAAGTACATATATGTGCGTTAGCGTCCATACACAGATAAGCGAATAAATATTTCCTTAGTTAAATATAAGATGTCAACAAAACAGTACCCAATGCAATTAGTCAGAGCAAAGAAGTACATATTAATAAATATGAATGTATCTACAGTATTTACATTAGTCGGACTATTGTCCTCATCTTTGTTGCCATATTTATCACAACGTTTCGGCCGTTGTACACTCCGGCCTTCTTCAGGTGTTTGGTATTTCGAACCGAACCCTTTATTTCGATCACTGGGGTAGATGGTTCTAGTTCCACGAGCCATGTTTGATGGATGTCAGTTATCAGTTATCTCCTGCTAATTTTCCCTCTGAAAGTTCTCCACTGCCTGTCCTTGAGGACACATGGTGCAGTGGATAAAGGCGTTGGTTAGATCCAGTGACAGACCCAAAGAGTGTGAGTTCAATACCCGGTTCAGGCAGTGGAGAACTTTCAGAGGGAAAATTAGCAGGAGATAACTGATAACTGACATCCATCAAACATGGCTCGTGGAACTAGAACAGTCTACCCCAGTGATCGAAATAAAGGGTTCGGTTCGAAATTCCAACCACCTGAAGAAGGCCGGAGCGTACAACGGCCGAAACGTTGTGACAAATATGGCAACAAAGATGAGGACAATAGTCCGACTAATGTAAATACTGTACATAATACCTCATCTCAGAAATATATTTGTAGCTTCAAGTCATCAGGCTCGAACTCCTTGTCAAGCACGAGTTTGGTCCTGACGACTTGAGAAAACCATGAAAATTCAAGTTGTACTACAAACGTAGATATATATATATATATATATATATATATATATATATATATATATATATATATATATATGTGTGTGTGTGTGTGTGTGTGTGTGTGTGTGTGTGTGTGTGTGTGTGTTATAGTGGAAGACACCTTGTCTAGATAATAGACTCTCCCACCTATTATAAGTAGGAGTCAGTAGGTAGTCGAGGAAGGAGTAAGTTATCAGCGACCACAACTCGATTACTCTGCGTAACACTTATTTACAAGTTCCTAACGTTTCTGTACGTTTACCCCATTTAGGACGCATTTAGTCCGACTACAAGTTCTATTGTAGAAATAACTCCACAACAGTGTGTGTGTGTGTGTGTAGAGTGTAGTGAGAGGGGGGAGTGATGTAAGCATACCTCTAAGCAAACTTCAACCTACGTTTCAGCGGCATCGTGCACATCTCCAGTGATATCACATGTAAGAACAGGTTCGGCTTCAGGTTATTTAAAGTTCAATTTTTAACAGCGGGGCATTCCCACCTTACCCAAGGGGATTTACGCTGAAGTGGATATAATAAGCCTAACAGAAATTGGAGCTCGGTTCTTCGAATGACAATTCCGAGCCAATATGCATGACACTACCTGCACGTCCCAGCTTACAATAGCTGATATTTCCAAGCGGTCACCCTGTCCAGGCTCAACGTTACTTAACGTCGGTGATCGTACGGGAAACGGTGTTTCAACGACACCGGTTGAGAAACACTGCTCTAAGCACTCCCTATAGCGTCTTGGATATCTATCTATCTATCTATCTATCTATCTATCTATCTATCTATCTATCTATCATGAATACACAGGTACATAATTATATATACAGGTGCACATTTACGTATGTCTATATACTCACTGAAATATAAATAAATAATCACATGAATCTACACGTGAAGGTGTGCAGTCTATCATTTAATAAAAGAAAAAACACACGGTAAACAACCTATAAACATTAAAAATGGAGAAGATATGTCCAGTTACTCATAAAGCAAACAATAAAGCATCATCTTGGTTTTTAAATTGGGATGCAATGGCAGCGATGCAGAAGAGCAGCAGAGATCAAGCAATCATGACGTAATAAAAAAAGTGAAATTCTCTGGTGGGGTGCTTTAAAATGGACGCCGTTACGTATTTTCTCGTTGAGTGACCTTCCAACTTATTTCGTCAGGCGAACGCCGCAATCGTTGTTATGGCAAAGGCGGGAATATTGTGTTGGCGGGAAACAAGAGGAAATTGGCAGGAAGAACATGGCCGTTTTAAGATCGAAGGAGGCAAAATGCCGCCACGTATTTTAAGTGGGAAGTTAATATTAGATGGTGCACGTGAAATGGAAGCGAGGGAGTTTAAAGAGAAAAAAAGGGCAGTAGGAAGAAGGAAGGAAAGAAAGAGAGACAAATATATCTATCTGAGTGCGTGAGAAGTCAGTGATCACTCTCTCTTTCTCTTTCTTCCCTCACCTCACGCACGCACAGACTTTTGCTTACCTTTGCATACATCGCAGCATTGTTTTTGCTGACCGTAACTATCGAAGAGGATCATGTAGCAGCCTTCGGAACTTTGGCAGAACTTTCTTTCACAATCGACGACTTGATTCTGTAAAGGCAAACGAAACCAGCATGAGAAATTAATCAGCAATAATTCCGAAAACATTTAACATTGACGATTTATTTTACAGTCATTACTTATATTAGGTTGGTGCAAAAGTAATGTCGTTTTCTCACATGAAGTTGAACGTCAAAAAACGACATTATTTTTGCACCAACCTAATATTTCCTTGGGGAGCTTAAGTCACGTGATGTTCCCATTTTACTGTCCGTACGATTCTCCAATCAGAAGTTACACTTTTGGTATCGAGATAATAACAACCCCACCAAAAAACAACAACGACTGGTAATTAATATTATTAAAAAACCAGATAACGTCCATGACTGTCATAGTGCATTTTCGTTTTTAAAAATCTCAAGAATTCCAGGATGTTTCTGAAGTTTAAGACATCTTTTATATGTTATATTCCGATGATCCTGGTACTTCTGAAATTTTCGAGGGTTGGTCCTTGTGTTTGGAAACAAAGATAAGCGCGTTCAATTGTCATGTAATTTGGCAGTGCATGCTGGACAATTTCCTCATCGATAAAGAGGAGACTCGAGGCAAGAGAGATGTGGTTCTACAGAAAGATACTGAGAATACCATCATATGAGAGCAAAGATGATATTTTAAGGAAAATGGGAACGGAAGGAAAACTTCTGCATAGAGACAGTTGAAATTTCTGCCCTCTCCCCCCTGCCAAAAATAATGAGGAAAGTTTAGAGAATTTAACACACACAAGACGTTGAAGACAGCTTAATGATTTTGGGTGAATGGCTCGCAGAACGATGACGATGAGGCATAGTAAAATGGTAAAAGTTGGTTCGGGTTTCCAAGGGTAGTTTTTGCGAAATTGAACGCAACACAGACGCTGGATCAACTTTCCGTGACAACGTCAGTTACACCAACTGCACGTCTAAAGTTTCTTTGATACTATTTCGAAAATTATATTTTTCTATTCTTCCTTTCACTCTTTTTTTCTTCTTTGTTGCATCGAGGAAGTCTTAAGGCAAATGAAAGTAGAAAAGACACATACTCACAATTAGAAAGCTGAAATTTCTAGGACATAAAATGAGAAAGGACGGCTTGAAAAATTTGAAACTCACAGGAAATATCGAAAGCGAAAAGAGATATGGGGAGGCAGCAGGCCATCTAACCGACGAGCTTATGTGAATTGATTGCAGAACGGGGTGAATGAGAGATGGTTTAAAAAACAAACATTACTAAGAGTTGCAAGAAGGTTGTGGAGAGCCCTGATCGCCCACGTCCTGAAGGGATACGACACAGGAAAATATTTTCTTTGTTACCTTTCTTCTTCCATTCTTTTCTTTCTTTCTCTTCTTTAAATTTACACTCGCTTCTCTTTTCCATCGTTCTGATTTGATTTCTTTTCCTCAATTCCTTCCCCCCTTTTTTCGGCCTGAATTTCTGGGATGAGGGTTTATCATTATACAGAAGAGAATGTAAAGATGAAACTAGAAGTAAGGTTGGAAGAACATCAAAAAGCCGTAGTTAGAGACAACACAATGAAATCAAGCATGGCTGATCACGTATGAAAGGAAAAGGTAGTTATCAATTCATGTAAAAAGAAGCAAAAATACTAGACAGAGAAGTATACTAGAAAGTTAGATGAAAAAATCAGCGCATATACTAGGCTATGAGGATCTCCTTAGTAGGCCTAGCGTAGAAATAAATACAATATGGGAGACGGTAATAAAGAAAGAAAGGACAGAAAGTTTTCAACAACCGCAGGCCGCAGTAGAAAAGAAAAGCTTCGGCGAATGTAGTCAAGTGTGACAAGCAGCAGGAACTTTCATCAGCAGGTAGATTAGGTTTAAGGCTCCAAGTTCACTAATCAGATTTATCATACAAGACAATGGCTTAACGCGTTAGTTCGTGAATTTAGTGAGTTCAATCCCTCGGCCAGGCAGCGTGGAAAACGGGGAGCAATAGCTGAATAAAATAATAAGATTAGTACAATCTAGCCCTGTAGATGGTATAAAGGATCCAGTTTCAATTCTCTAAAGGTTACTCGGATCGACAAGCACCTGATGTAGGACGGAGAGTAAAGCAGCTAACACGTTGTGATAATAACAACTAAGATGAGGAAAACAGTCTGCATGGAAATACCTTTCTCTTGTTTTCATTTAATATTTCTTTGTCTTATGCCTCTCTCTTCTTATTTCAATGTGTTTTCCAATTTTTTTCACTCTCTCTTATTTACTTTCTTTTTTTTCTTTTTTTTTTTTTTTAACTATACCCGATTTATTTCCTATCCCATCTCGCTTTTAATACAACCAAGTTTTCTCAGTTCTCTTATCGTTTAATAAAATAAAGCAGGAACGTGAAAAACCAACACACTAGATCAGAGGTTCTCAACCAGGGGTAAATTTACCCCTAGGGGGTAAAAAATTATATAGTCGGGGGTAAATAATTGAAGTACCTGATAATTTAAAAAATAATGTTTTGGTATTTTTTACTAATGACTAATTTGCACAATTTTTAGTCACAAATTAGTCAGTACTAATCATAATCATTCATTAAAAAAAATTTTTTTTAGTATTTTCCAAAAATTTTTTAAATTGCCAAAAACAAAAATACTAAAAAAAAATTTTTTTTTGAATGAATGATTATGATTAGTATTAATTTGTAGATCTACTAATACAGCGGATAAAATGAATAATTTTTATTTATTAATGACTACAAACGTTAATAAAAATACTGAATTGTATACAGAGTACTAACTTATACTAAAAAAAATCCCTGCTTGGTAGTAGCAGTGAACTACAGGAGTGAATGACTGTTTCTGAAGAAAGCGAACTTTATCTGTAGTTTTCATTTGTTTTTATCGTTAATTTTGGTCAGTCCTTGTGTTGCTCAAATGGCCTCTTTCAAGTTGGTTTTAAGATAGAGGGTGGGTGATTCCCGAGTCTCAGAATTTCCTCATTAGTCATTTTGACAGTTTTATTGGTTGTTGGGAAGGGGATAAGTGTTTTAAGTGTATGTTATCTTTTAGTTTTTTGGGAGTGTGTGTGATGTGTGTATGTGTATATATTTGTGTGAGTGTGTGTATATGTGTGAGACCCCAACACCTCTGCAATCATGTCTATCTTTGTGGGTGGGAAATGTGGGTAGGGCTTTTTTTATGGGTTATATATTAATTCTATCTGTGTTGTTAAATTTGTGGTTAAGCCCGTCTGGACAAAATATATTTTGTGTGTGTGTGTGTGTGTGTGTGTGTGTGTGTGTGTGTGTGTGTGTGTGTGTGTGTGTATGTGTGCGTGCGCGCGCGTGTGTATGTGTAAAGAGAGGATTTATATATAAAAACAGAAAGGAGAGTTACATAAAAGGTGTTCCAATAACGTGTATCTATTTTAAATGTGTATTAAGTTTAAGTGCCTAATGATTCTTTTTCTTTTTCTTTCAGATTTAACAACTTAAGTCTTGGGCAATTTCAACCATGGAAAGATTAACAATCAAACAATGTGTTAAAGTTTCAAGAGTGCAACTGGAAAAATTGTTCGTAAATTCAAACAAACTGGGTCGGTGGCAGATGTGAAAACACCATTGCGTGCTTGTTTACGCCGTTCAGTGAAAACATTGCTGCAGTGTACCGAGAATGTGGCCGAAAATCCAGTCACCTCTATCCGACATCGCGCGCAGGAATTGAACCTCTCCACAACAACGTTACATCGTTTCCAATTGCACTCTCGGTTGGTCGATTATGTTGACCAAAATATCGCGAAGTGCTCGAAATGCATTTCTGTTTGAACGTCCATTTTCGTAATAGGCTTCGATAACTTTAACACGTTGTTTGATTATTAATCTTTCCATGGTTGAAATTGCCAAAGACTTAAGTTGTTAAAGCTGAAAGAAAAAGAATAAAATTATGAGACGCTTAAACTTAATTCACAATTAAAATCGGTCCAAGTTATTGGAATGCCATTTATTTCGGCTAATTGATTGATGTATATGTTTGAACTGACTGATATGTGTATGCATTTCGCTCATTGTGTGTATAGGTTTCAAGAGAGTTATGCCGAGAATATGTACAGGAAGTTCGCCAAGAGAAAAGAAACTAGGAGAAGAACGAGGGAGACGCTCGGCGTGACATGACACATAAACGAAGCTTGCAAACGTCGTAAGTAACTTAGTGATATATTAGCCTTATTTATTTGCTCATTCTTTTTTTCGAATTGTCTTTATCAGTTCAATCTTTTCCGGCGATATCAATTTCACTTCATAACTTTGACGTGTTACGGTTCATTGCATTGCAAGCTGCCTCACTGCAATCCTTTCGCTTCTTGATCGACTCAACTGATCCCCTACATCGATCAAACACGTGTCTCTTCTACTGAACCACGGCAAATATTCAGATGAGCTCTTTTCTTTTCTGCTTTTCTTTATCAGTTCAGACCTTTATAACGAGGACACGATGTGCTACATCCAGGGAGCCGAATCACTCTCATTTCCTCCAAATGTAATTGATTAATTGATTCGTTTTCAACGGCATATCAAACCTTTGCAGGGTATTTCAAACCAGAAAATATGTTTAAATTGCAAGAATTTTCTTTTGGATATAATAATGGTTTACTGATACAAGTCCTACTAAATAGCCCATAGGTTAAAGGATCGCGAATGAAGAATCCTTACTGAACCTGGTATTATCAAGCGGTCCCCCATCTAGCTACTTTGCTTAACTTTGATGGTCGTACGGGAACCGGTGTTTCAACGTGATGTGACCGTAAGCCTCCAAATGTAAGGAGAAAGTTTAACTCAGATAGATTATTTTCCCACGAACGGCTACTTTGTGGAAGAGACTCCCACGTGGATGCTTCCCTAAATACTAGAATCTTAACCACTTCAAATCAAGGGGAGACCTCTTCTCCTTATCCTCATAATCCTCACTTCCTACTAACCAAGCTCGACGTTGATTAACTTCGGTGATCGTACGGGAATCGGTGTTTCAACGTGATATGGCCGTAAGCCTGCAGTGTTTTTTTTTTTAGTTATGAATATAAAGCTACACTGGATGAGCTTGATGCCTAGACTTCATAGAAATTGTTAACGAATATGAATTAAAAGACAACAGTAGTTGGGAAATAATATTTAGGAATAGTCTGACGAAATATATACAATAGTGTAATTACAAAGATATATAAAATCTATCATTGTGTTGCAAGGAAGATATAACCTCAAAAGTGAAACACGACATTGTAAAGTCGTTGAGAGATGGGGACACGACATTGTAAATTGTGAATAGTTTGAACAGAGATTACAAAACAATAAAAAAAAAAGAAATTGAAATCTTTGGCTATATACGAAAATGAAAAATAAAGGCTTTAAGAGTGTTTTTTTCTTTCTTTTTTTTTTTTAAAGGTGTGACTGCTTCAATTGTCGGTGGGTATCCTGAGGTCAGAAGAAAAAGAGTTTGATTCTTCTTCCTCAAGATCCTTTTAAATAACTTGACGGCGCCCACTCCTTTTCAAGCTCCTGACCAATAGCCAAAGACCACAGAATATGCCTTCAGAATACTCCTAAACCGGTTGCCAACAAAGTCTATAGGATCCTGTCTGTCCTGCTATTTACCAATATTTCGGAGGAAGTGGAGAGAATAGATGGATTCATACCTTTCCCAAGGGTTTTAGATGCAAGTGAATGTAATAATTCGACTGGAAATCGAACTTGGTTCGCCGATTCCACAAGCATCCATTACTCCACCGTGCCTCTAAGGGTGTTACAAGATCAGTAATATAAAAGGAGGCACGGTGGAGTAATGGATAACGGCTTGGATTGAGGAATCTGAGAGCCGAGTTCAAATTCCAGTCGATTCCATTACATTCACTTACGTGACTTGGGAAAGGTGTGAATCCTCTTCTTCTCCCTCCAACTATGGGTAAATAGCAGGACAGACTGGGTTCTATAGCCTTGGATGGCAACTGGTCTAGGAGAAAGACAACTCTGAATTCAAAACCTGCGGAGGGTCGTTTGGGGACCTAGTGGCATCCGTTGCACCAGGTCCCTGTATTCGTCCCTCCAAAAAGTGTGGATGGCCCTGCACAAAGCCTTCACCACTATAATCCTGTGTGGCTGTCGGGATTTCAGTTTCTGGGAACTGATCTGTCTGACCCTCATACGTCGAGTTCGACGGGAGAGCGATAATATAAAAGAAAGTGGATGTTTGCAGAAGCAGCTTTTGTAAATGAAAATGGAGAGATGTAGAATATTAAAAGAAATGGCTGAATATATATGAAAACACCTAAATCGTCAAAATAAAAGTCGCGAAGAGAAGCGTGTAGAGCTGGACGCAGAAATACATGAAAACTGATTTCTCAACATATTTCTTTTAGTGATGAATGTAGAACTACCGGAGTTCGAATTCTAGTCGAGTTCATTACATTCACTTAGGCGCGAATACCCTTGTTTCGTCTCTGTCCCACGCCTAAGATCAAATTACATTGAAAACATCGGTTCTCGTTCGATTACAATGTAATTCCCGGTCATCAGATGGAGGACAACTTGGGAAAACCGTAGACTGTAAGCAACATTGTAAAATCTGAAATATTTTTTCGTTTTTAAATAAACCAGAAAGGGCTGATAAGCTGTAAAGAAAATCCTTAAATATCCCCACGATTTATGGGTTAAATAGTAGCGCGGTTTGGGCTCTTCAAACACTCTTGAAGAGCAGCTTTGAATTTAAAACCGGTTGTGTATCAAGTGAAAAATTTACCTGCCACGGAAATCCTTCCAGCAACGTCTAGCGAGTTGAGAACCGTAGCCCTTTTCTCTTCGGTAGAGTCTACGGGAGTGAGTTCTTCATAATATATAATACAATCTGGTACGTGAAAAATAGTGTCGACTGGAGAGGCTCTACTTTGAAAGCAAATATAAATGTGACACCTCTTTCCCCGCCACCGTGGAAGTCTGAACAGCTCAAGAAGGATTACGTAGTTTGATCTTTACAAAAGGGTGGACGGAATGGTGGTGTTAGCGACACTATTTAGAGCAGCCTCTCCCGAAGATCTTTCGGCCTCTAGTTTCGAAGTTGGTGTTCACCTTTGACCTAGACACCCACTAAGCTACACGGGGAATTCTAACGATTACATAATTTCAAATGAACGTATGTGTGGGGGTCGCCACAGGTCAGGAAATATAGCACAGTGAGAGATACTTGGGGTTCTCACCCAGTGTAACCCCTTATGTTGGCATCATCTCGAGTTTAAAATGTCTCAATGAAGGTTTCATATATACGTGTAGTCACTGAAAAATTCGGGGAGTTTAAACAACGTGAGCGAGACGAAAAGTAGTAGACTCATGCCGCTGCACTTTGGGAGCAGCACCTTTTATAAAGTCGCTTTGCTTAAATAGACAGAGAACAATCCTAGAAAATGAATGTAGCAATATTTGAAAGTACTCGGGAAGAAAATAATATCAAATAAAAATATGAGATTTACCGATAATATCAAATTGTAAATTAAAAAACAAAAACAAAATCGATAAACAGATCTTGTCTATATAATTTAGTAAAACATGTTTGGGAGAACTATTGCTGCCCAAATACACTATATATATATATATATATATATAATGCCCAAAGTATGCTGGTTTTCTAAACGCCGCACAATATATATATATATATATGTGTGTGTGTGTGTGTGTGTGTATATATATATATGTGTATATATATATATATATATATATATATGTATATATATATATGTATATATATGTATGTATGTGTATGTATATATATATATATATGTATATATATATATGTATATATATATAATTCGACGCTTAGAAAACCAACATATTTTGGGCATTTGGTGTAATAGATAATATGCATGTCTCGCTAGATCATGAGTAGTGAGTTCGATCCCCACTGAGTACTATATACATTCGACGTTGGGATATATCTAAGCTACGCTTAGAAAATCACTATCTAAGCTATGCTTAGAAAATCAACATAAATATATATATATATATATATATATATATATATATATATATATATATATATGTGTCGATTTTATATATATATATGGCGATTATATACATATATGTATATATAATCGTCATATATATATATATGGCGATTTTATATATATGGCAATTATATATATATGGCAATTTTATATATATATATATATAATCGCCATATATATATATACATATATATATATATATATATATATATATATATATATATATATATATAATCGTCATATATATATGTATATATATAGTGCGATTATATACATATATATATATATATATATGGCGCGATTATATACATATATATATATAATCGTTATATATATAATAATCGACATATATATATATATATATATATATATATATATATATATATATATATATATATATGGTGATTTTCTAAGCGTAGCTTAGATGTAGCCCAAAGTCGAATGTATAAAGTACCCAGTGGGGATCGAACTCACTACTCATGAACTAGCGAGACAAGCTTACTAACCATTACACAAAGTGCCCTAAATATGCTGGTTTTCTAAGCGTAGCTTAGATGTGGTACAAGGCCGCGAGTATGGGGCACCCATTGAGAATCGAATTATTTAAAATGCTATATTATGTTAACGGTTATTGCGTCTCATTTGTCAGAACTCAATCGTATTGACAACTTTTATATTTGAAGTTTTCCGCGCGTCGCTCAAGCTAGTTTTCACAATCTATATTTAAAACATATACAGGGTACGGCAAAAGTAACGCTATTTTTTATTTATTAACCTGTATTGAGAAAAAATAAATTACAATAGTTTAAGATGGGTTGCGATTAACTATGGCTTACGCGTTCGGGAAGGGTTAAATCTTAATTCTGAGCTGAGTTGAATAAGACGACGTGGAGTAATTGATTGGCCATCACGATCATCAGACCGAACACCATCAGATATTTTCTTGTGGGCTGTACAGAACGATCATGTTTACAGGCTCAAACCGAAAACAATTCCTGAATTAAAACAAGTAATTTCTGATAGAATTTTCCTGGAATTACTGTAGAAACGTGTCAAATGGTTCGTAGAAGTGTTGCTGAAAGGGTTCAGCGTTGTATTGAATATGAAAGGGAGCATCTTGAACATTTTAAATAGTTTGTTAGTCATGACAAATTATGTTGTTTTGATGTGGCAATTCTTATAAATTTTCTTAAACAACAGTAATTTATTTTTCTTCAGTAAAAGTTAAATAAAAAAGGGCGTTACTTTTGCCACGCCTAGAATTGAAAGAATGAGGAGAGAAAAGAGAGAAAAGAGAAAAAGAAACAAAAGGTTAAGGAGTGAGTGTAAAGTGGAAAAAAAAAAAAGGACAAATAATTATAATATTCTACACACATGCGCAGAGGGGGGCATGGGCGCAAGCGCACACATGCACATACTCAAACACACACAAACACTCTGAAAAAAATTTGAACCAATGAAAATTGTATATAAAAAAAGAAAAATCAAGAATTATAAGCAGTCAATTGTTGATACCACCTGACGAGTGGACGGAGGGGGTCAGTCTACGAAAATATGGTGTCGGGATGCTGAAGTTAACATCAATAATCTAAGTGACAAACCTTTAACTTGTATTAATTTTTATATATATATATATTGTTTATACGTTATTTTTATAGATACAAAAATATCTTTTTTATCTATAAAAATAACGTATAAACAAATGTATTAAAATAATTGTCGGACTTATTCCATTTCATAGTATATATATATATATATATATATATATATATATATATATATATATATATATATATATATATATATATATATTTATTGGATGTCTTTGATCAGGAACTTTTATTTATGCAATTTGATTAAATACTAACCAAAGTTGTTTGTTAAAGATTTTTAAATATAAATTATCAAATCACGCGATATGTGGCGGAATATTTTTGGCATTATAAGGAAATTGAAAAAGCAGATACCTTCAATTATAACCAAATTCGAAACAAACTTCAAGTATTTACTATACTAATTACAATGTAATACAACAGAATTCGGCGCAGAAAGTAAAATCGACAACCCGAGTTCAAATTCCGGCCCAGCCTATTCCATTCACTTTCGCACAAATGCTCTTGAAAACGATATTAATCCGTCTCATCTCCTCCTCGCCATCTATAGGTTAAACAGTAGGATAGACTGAGCAGTGTAGCCGTAGGTGACAACCTGTCTAAACTAAGAATTCCAAACCGTTGAGAAGGGTATGGAAAACCAAAGTACTAACTTTCCCAAAAGTCATACTAATTCATAGATATTTCTTTTACAAATGGTCACCCAATATAAGGCCCAAAAGCCACTCAAGCTAGAGGGTTACTGTGTGTTGTTGTATCAGCGTAAGGAAAGGCAAAAAGTGCAGTTCATGAGGTAATGAAGGAAAGATAA
>OZ038503.1:46887386-46899886 GCA_964036315.1 Acanthosepion esculentum
ACTGTGTATGGTGCCACATGTTTCAGCCAAAAAAATGTCTACAAGTGGGATAAATTGTTTAAAGAAGGACGGAGCAGTGTTGAGGAGGAAGACAGGCCTGGGAGGCCTACAGAAGTGAGGTCTCCTGAGGTGATCGAATCAGTCAATGACCTCATTCAGTCTGACAGAAGGGTGACGGTGGATGACATAGCAAGGACTTTGAGCTTATCTGTTGGGACAAACGCAGGGGTCATCAGTCAGAAGGAGTCATCTTGCATCATGACAACGCAAGGCCTCACACAGCAGCCCAAACGGTGCAGACCATCAACGAGCTGGGCTGGGAACTGCTCTCTCATCCCCCTTACAGCCCAGACCTTGCCTCTTCAGACTTTCACCTGTTTGGTCCCTTGAAAGCGTTCACGAGAGGCACGAAGTTTAAAAGTGACGATGAAGTCAAAAGTGTTGTGAGCGACTGGCTGAGACATCAGCCCAAAGATTTTTACGCTGAGGGAATACGGAAGCTTGTGCACAGATGGGAAAAGTGTGTGACAGTGCTGGGAGACTACGTTGAAAAATAAAAAAAAGTAAGCGTCTATCTGTATTAGAGGTCCTTATACCGAAAAATTCACCTTATTTATTGAATGACCCTCGTATATATATATATATATATATATATATATATATATATATATATATATACTTTATATATATATATATATATATATATATATATATATATATATATATATATACTTTATATATATATATATATATATATATATATATATATATATATATATATATATTAGAAGAAAAAAGAATAAATCCGACATATTTTTATTACATTAACATTACTTTTAGTGGATACTCATATTTGTGTAGACGCTCCGTTTATTTTAAACAGTATTTTAATTCGACTACCGGCCTAAACATATCGACAAAATGCGCCCTCTAGCAGGATACGAAACTTCGTCTGACTTTACAGGAAAAATCGCCGTTTAATTTAAAATGGTTTAACCGCTCAGCTACGAAAAGCTCCACTGTGGAGCTTTACCTTTAAAGGATGTTTTATTTATTCAGGTTTCTGCGAAAATCATAACGGCTCAGTTTCGTATCCGAAACGTAAACAAAGCAATTTCTAAAGAATTAATAGCTTTTTATTTTAATCCTACATATTTTTTTATGATTTAAACGTTATTTACTGTGGATGCAGTTATTTGAGTTAAACGCTCCTTTTATTTATTAAACAATATATTTATTTATTTTCGTCTACCGGCCTGAAAATTCGAGAAATTTTATTAAATAAAAATATGCGCCTTTCAGCAGGATTCGAAACCGCGCTCCCCCGGGAACGGGAAACCGTCGTTAGATCCGACGTGCTTATACCGACTCAGCCCCAGTTTTTCAGGGGTTAAAAATAGAGTAGTACTTGCGGAATACTTAAAAGCATACAGTCTTCCGTAAGTACTACACACAGCTAAACTACTATGTATATGTTAACACACGGAAATTCACCATCCAAAAACAACATCCTTGAGAATGGCTAGAGAACTTGCCGAAAGCCCTCGGAACAATTATAACTATGGACAGTTTCTATATTCTTTAACCCATGAAAAACGGAAAAACGTTAGTATGCTGGCAAATCTCAATAAAAGATTAATTAAATTTACCTTGTCGACGGTTTTCAATGAAAGATGCTTGAAAGAAAGGTTGGTGTCCAAGCCTCCCCCCATATATATGTATGTATATAGTGAAATGAATAAAAATATAAATAAATGTATGTGTAAGTGTTCAAATAAAAATACATTAAATAAATAAATAAATGTAAGTTTGAGCCTAAATTCAAATTCAAGATTAGATTACTGCAATTAAATATTTAACAAGACATAATTCACCCAAACAACAACATATCTCGCGTGACCAAATATTAAACAAACGGTGTTAAACGAACGGTGTAAACTCAAATTAGTACCTAATGATTGCATAGAGCATGAAAGTCTGAGTTGTACTGTCTGTGTGGGATATCATGTGCATTTATTAACATATATATATATATATATATATATATATATATATATATATATATATATATATATATATATATATATATATATATATATACGCACATACATACATACATATATATATATATATGCATAATATATATATATATATATATATATATATATATGTGTGTGTGTGTGTGTGTGTAACAGTTTTTTGGAGTTCCTACATTTTTTAAATCATTCTGATTTAATGTATCGTTGCTTATTCTCTCCGTTCATGAAATTCTTCAACATCCTTCCGTAAAACCAAATTTCTGCTCCCTCCAGTTTTCTCCTCATCCATTTTGAGATTGTCCAACATCCATAGCGGATGGATATCACTTAGCAATCCAGCACTCATTTCTCTCTTTCTAACAAAAGTCTTTCTGTTTTTCAGTATTTTGCTTAGCTTTTGTAATACCTCTTCCGCTAGTCCAATGCGTGTTCGGATTTCGGTATCGCATTTTCCCATCCTCTGCTAAAATATTTCCCATATATTTAACCTTCTCTACGTGCTTGATGTTGACATCTCTAATTTGTAACTAGCATCTTGGGTTTTTCCTTTTGCTGGCAATCATACTTACTATCTTCTTCCAGTTGATAGTCTTTTTTCCCCTTGCTTTCTATTATTACCCTGTCTAGGGAGTCCTGTAGTTGTTTTTCGTGTCAGCCATTAACACAGTGTCATATGCGTATCTTATATTATAAGATTACGCCCACCGATAATAAATCCTGGTAGGGTCTCTAGTTCTCTTAGGATAGCCTCGCTGTAGATGTTGAATAAATCTGGGGAGAAGATGCGTCCTTGTCTCACGCCCAGTTCTAATTTTGTGTAACTTCTCAAAGATGAGAAGGAAAACGATGACAAAGAACACACATCCTCATTGTCCATGGAATTCTTCAAGAATGTTCACCTATCGTCCGGTTTACACTCCTCTCTGGTCTTTTGAACCGGAATAGAGGCTTCAACTTTGTTTCTTGTTTAGAATTGGGTTTCCGCTTCCTTCTAAAGTTTTTCATTCGCTTTCACTTCCATTAGCCCCTTGCACCTTAGTGGCACTATCGTCTTTCTTGGGGTGAATTGATTAAAAAAAAAGTTATGTTCTTAAAGAAACTCACATTCGTTTTATTTTCCCCTTTTCATATATTTCTTTTTAATGTAACAATTAAAATATAATTTTTATTTTTATTTTTGTATATAATTAACGCGAAAACAAGCAAAAGAGAACTACCTTTTAAAAATGATTTTTCTCGTTTTGTAGCCAAGATATTAATTTTAAAGTTAATATACTGAAAAGGTGCAAATTCAAGAAAGCATTAAAGGTGAAACCAATCCTCAACCTTTTTCTTTATGTACCGTATCCCCACAGGACGTAGGCGACCATAGCTCTTCACACTTTCTTGTCCTTTGTAGCTCTTAAAAATATTCTTTTTGTTATTTCTCCTAAATACCTGTTCCGCCATCCATTTATTCAAACCCATCAAGTGCGTTATGAGCTGTTTTCCTCTGTCCCTCTTACCCGAAATCTGTCCCGTGAGTTTCAGATTTTCCAAGCCCTCCTTACTCATTATATGTTCCAGAAATTTCATCTGTCTCTTCCTGATGTTAAATATAAGTTTCTTTTTTGTTTCCATTTAAAACTTCGTCGTTACTCACATCTTCAGTTCATGGTATCCTCAGCATCTTTCTGTAGAACCACATTTCTGTTCCTTCAAGTCTGTTCTTCATCTTTGGGAAAATTGTCCAGCATTCACTGACATGCAGATATCACGTAAGGGTTCAGTATCATTTTCTTTGTTTCAAACGAATTTTTTAAGTCTTTCTGATTAGTTTTTGGAATACATTTTTGGTTTTCCCAATGCGTCTTCGGATTGCATTGTTGCACTTTTTGACCCCTGCTAGGATATTTCCAGATATTTAAATTTTTGTACCTGTTTGATTTAGTTAACTTCTATTTGTAATTTGCATTTTGGGCTAATCATTTTACTAACGACCATGCACTCTTCTTATAGTTTATATTTAGTCCTTTCTTCTCGCTTTCTTTTACTATCTTCTGTAGTTTCCTTTCTGTGTCTTTCTACCTTGAGTGACTCTCATGCCTTGTGTTGGATAAATTTTGCACTAAAAAATTAACTGCTTAACACAACATCTACTGAAGACCCATGAAGGCACTGTATTATCCGAATATCTTATGTTGTTAAGATTGTGGCCGCCAATAATGAATGCTGGTAAACTCTAAAATCTCTAATAAAGATGAGAGAGAGAGAGAGAGAGAGAGAGAGAGAGAGAGAGAGAGAGAGAGAGAGATGTGAAAAAAAGAAAAGAAAACGGAAAGAAAATAAAAAGGAAAAAAGTGGATAAAAGCGTTGGTTTGTGAATTGTATGACGTAGTGGTTGTGAGTTCAATCTCGAGGTCGGTATTTCCACTTAGTGTAAACTAAATAGAAATAAGAACTAGACGAAATATCGCTGGACATGGGCAGCGGAACGAGAACAGTCTACCTTCGTAGATTAAATAAAAGGTTCAGAATTTCCTGTAGGTTACCCATTTGATATACATCTGAGGAAGGACGGAGGGCACAGCGGCCGAAATGTTGTGATACCAACAACAAAGTTGAGTACAATAGTCCGAATATAAACGGTGTAAATAATGCTAACTCCTAATCCCAGAAATTCAGACAAAGAAGAAAAAGAGGAGAAGAAAAGAAAAAGAGAAGAAAAGAAAAAGAGGAGAAGAAAAGAGAAAAGAGAAACGAAAAGGAAAGCGAAAAAAGTAGGAAATGAACAGAAAAGTCAGGAAGATGGAGAATAATGTTTAAAGATAAAGAAGAAAGAGAAAAGGATAGAAGAGAATATGCAGCGAAGTTTGAATAACGGTAGGAAAAAAATGTTAATTCAGACGTCACATGAGGATGGCGATGGTAGTGATGATGATGATGATGATGATGATGATGATGATGATGATGATGATGATGATGATGATGATGATGACGACGCTGATGATGATGATGATGATGATGACGACGACGACGCTGATGATGATGACGATGGTGGTGGTGGTGGTGGTGGTGGTGGTGATGATGATGATGATGATGATGATGATGATGATGATGATGATTGTAATGATGATGATGATCCGGAAGAAACCAATGAAAGTAACCGATAATAACAATAAGAAAAAATACTGTTGGGTGTGTCAAATTTTGACATCCATTTTTGGATGAGATCTTGTTGATAAGATTCTCACAGTTACGAAAGGTCTTGCAAAGGCAAAGTTAAGCCGCGTAAAGAACGGCTGTATGATTAGCGTGTGTGTGTGTGTGTGTGTGTGTGTGCGCGTGCGCGCGCGTGTGTGTTATGAGAACGGGCGTTTTATCTATCTATCTATCTATCTATCTATCTATCTATCTATCTATCTACACAGATGTGTTTCTATGATGAGACCATCAGAAATAAAATTTTATACATGCATATATGTATATAAGATTAGCTTCGTCTTAGCACAAAGCCACAAGCATTGGTTACTCACTACTACGTTGGTTGACTTCGTTTAGCGCCAAATCAACCTCTATGGGTTATTTGATGCCGAAAAAATATTTTGAACATAATATTATGGTTTCAACTATATATATTTTGAATACAATTGCCAGCCTTCAACTACAGAAAATGTATTTTAAGTCATTTTGCTATAAATATATATTGTTGGTAATTTTATCATAAATATGTATTGGTAATTTTACAATAAATATGTGTTGTTGGTAATTTTAATATAAAATGTATTGTTGATAATTTTACTATAAAAATATATTGTTGGTAATTTTTCATATAAAAATGTGTTGCTCGTATTTTACAATAAAAATATATTTTATACTTTCGTAGTGATTTTTTTTTTTTGCTTGGGGGTTCACTTCTTTGGACCGGGGAACAACAGCAATTAAAAGGTAGTTCCACGCTCCTTAAAACCTCCAATCTCCCGATCAGGGACATTGCTGCTGGATGTCGTTTATCGTCATACCCAGGACTACAAAATTTCTACTCAATATTTAATATTTTGCTTAATAATAATAAAAAAAATAATTAAGATTAAAATATTTTTGAAATAAAAAACTTTTGAAGCTGGAAGTTTCATTTTCATAGGACTATATCATAGGACTATATCTACAATCCTTGACAGAAACTAATTTTTACTGACAATCGTGCACGTGATTTTACTGAAAGTATTTGGTTGAGTTATAATTAGCTTCCGTTATGGGTAACCAGCTGTAATGACGTATATACTGTTTCTTAGATATATCATAACTGGTGACACAAAAGGCAGTGAATTAACAAGGATAAATCTTCACAAACGACTCCAAATCTGAGCTTCATGGAAGAAAGGTTATGTTGCGCCTGTGCTGGGATTGTCCTGGTATTATTAATTTATAGTTCTTAAAACGCAATGAAACACTAAATGCATATTTATACGTCCAGGAGCTGCAACGTGTCCATAAAAGCTTGGTCGAAAAAGCGTCCTGCGCTCGTCAATAGGAAAAAAATGTTATTCTCGAAGACAAAGCTAGGCTGCACACAGCAAGAAAAAATTGGAACTCGTTTGATCTGTTCTACTCTATCCTCTATATTCACTGGACCTGATAAGTGTTATTTTCTTTATGGCAACGCAAGACCAAATACATCAAGGATAACACAAGACAAATTTTGGAACTCGGTTGGTCTGTTCTACCCCACCCACTATATTCAGTTTAGGTTGAGTCATAAATAATTTCCGTTTTGGCGAAACAATTGTAATGACGAATGAATTATCCCAAATAACCATTCCTTAAATATATCATAATAGGTGATGAAAAATCGGTTACATACAATGTCGATCGCAAGTGGATTGACGAAGAAAAAGGTTCATAACTGACGCCAGAAGCTTGGCTCCATGAAAGAAAAGTGATATTCTGTTTGTGAATGATCAAGAGTATTATTCCTTTAGAGTTCTTAAAACGCAATGAAACACTAAATGCACATTTGTATATTCAGCAGCTGCAACGTGTCCATAAAAGTTTGACCTAAAAAACACCTTGCGTTCGTCAATGGAAAAAAAATTGTTTTCTTCTATGACAATTGTTTTCTTCTATTGTTTTAACATTTTGAAACTTGTTTGGTCTGTTTTATTCTCACCGCCAGATTCACCTGAACTTTCACCAAGTGATTATTACTTTTTTCAATAGCTGCCAAACGCTTTTATGGGAATATTTTCTCTAATGGAAAGCAAATTCAAGAGTTTGTCGAAAACTTCTTCACATGAAAACCTGCGGAATTTTACTTAAAAGGTATCGAAGAGTTGCCTGATAAATGGCAAGAAGGCATTGTAAATAATAGTGTACATATATTTGAATAAAATGTAAGTATACTTTATTTGTTGAGGTATAAAATAGATAAACAAAAACGGAAATTATTTAGGACTCAGCCTAATATATGGGTGAATACATATATATGCGCGGTTACGTTAGGGAATATATATTCTCAAGATCAGATATTACATTTAAAATCAAGACATCCAGTCAGAGCTTATGAAACATGCTAGACAATGCATATATGTCGCCTGGTGAGTTTATTGTTTTAACTGAATAGTCCTCCAATGGGAAGGCTGCTAATGGTTTATATAAAGCAGTGTGTTATTTGTTTTTAATATACAGAAATACCGAAACAAACGATGTAGACATCACCTGTGTATGAACAGCAGTTACGTTATTTTGATAGCATCTAATTGCAATATGCTAAAAAGAACTTCGTATTGTTTAATGAATAACTTAGAAAGGTTTTTTTTTATAAAGTGTGGCATAAGGATTGTTACACTCTCTAGCTATGAAATTTCTGGAAAAGTTTGCACAATCATGAAGTCTTTTCTCACAAAAGAACTACTTTTTTATCATTTCACCAAAAGCAGGGCGATAAACCACAAGGCCGTTAGGGGTTAGTGGGAGCGAATAGCTTGTACATCTGAAAAGGCTTTTTTTTATAAGGTGTGGCATAAGGATTACTACACTCTCTTGCTATGGAATTTCTGGAAGAGTTTACAGAATCATCAAGTCTTTTCTCACAGAAGAACTGCCATTTTTAAAAAACTATTTCACCACAAGCAAGGCGATAAAGCCACAAAGCCGTTAGTGGTTATTGGGAGTGAAAGAAACTGAGAAAACGTTATTGCGGAGAAAGGATAATAAAAAGGAAAGATTCGATGAAACAGATGAGCCAGAAAAAAGTCCCATAATTGATTATGGAACAGACACATGTGTGTGTGCTCTCCCCAATTCTATTCAAATCATGGTTTAATTGTTACTTACCGTCCCTCCCTTTCTACCACCGCCTCTTTCAGTCATATCACACACCTCATTCATTATTACCATTTTAACAATAACACTCTACCTTGAGTGGTTCTCGTGCTTGGTATCGGGTAAAGTTACTACTAAAAAATTAACTGCTTAACACAACATCTACTGGAGGCCCATGAAGGCACACAATTAAACCCAACAAGAGTTAATCCATAGACGGTTCATTGAGTAGTTGCATTTGAATTTTTATTAGCACAAACTCAAAAGTATGAGAGTGTGAGCGCGCATTGTCTTATCGCCATCAAAATATTTAATACAGAATAATGGATAGCTCGATGTGTTAAATTAAGGCTTAGTATAAAATGTAAACATTTCGTGTCTGTTTTGAATTTTAAAAAAAGTACCTAGTCAGTTATTTTTTATGAAACGTTTATTAGGGAAGTATTACTGCTCAAATACACAACTAATTGAAAAGGGTAGGTATATATAAACAGAAAGTCATATATATTGGGCGGTAGATACAATATATTAAAAACAGTAATATAAGTGAATGTATGCACAACGGTGGGTTGTCAAATGAAGGCAAAGAGACCGACTTTCACTCAGACACTCGTGTAACTGAAGTTCTGTGTTTGCCAGGTTTTCTCACTCTTCCGAATTATTCTCAAGACCACTCACTATATACATTATATACACATTCTGTTTTTTTATCATCGTCTTTTTTTTGTTTCCTCTTGAAGTCTATTTTGTCTACTACCAGTGGCGTCTTTGCCAAAGCCAACAGAATAGACAGGAAGCCGCGCCACCCAGCGGTCAATGGAGATATTAATTTCAAAGAATATCCTGATCCAAGTCAGAATAATGAAGAAAAATTGTGGCTTGTATACAACTATAATTATTTTCCTCCTTCTTCAAAAGTACTTTTCGTATATTTTTTGCCTTTACCTTAGAGCTAAATATATACATTTTTCTGTTTCTGTCGCTGGTTGTAAAGAGGAATAAAACAGTCTTATTTTTATCTATTCATCAAATCAAAACAGTACAATGAAATTGTAACGACCCATATCAATGTCAGTGCATCAGAAAATCGTGATTGCTTCCTTACGATAACATTAGCGAGACTGCGAAGTTCCCTTTTGAAAAGCATTACAATTTTTCTCAAGAGATTTAAGAATATTTTTGTAAAAAATTAAATCTTTGATTGACTCGATTTCTACGGCTTATCAACCCATCGCATGTTATTTAAAGCCAGAAAATATTTTTAGATTGTAAGAATTTTTTTAAAAAGATAACAATGATTTACTGATACAAGTTATACTAATTAACTTATAGCTGGGGGAGATGAGGTGGATTCATACCTTTTCCTTTGCGGGTAAATATAATTGGAACTAGGATCTTCGATTCCCAATTCCAAGCCGTTACCCTTTAGATCCCATGCGCATTCAAGCTTGCAACACCTGGTATTCCTAGGCGATCACCCATCTAGATACTGACCAGGTTCGACGTTGCTTAACTTTGATGATCGTACGCGAAACGGTGTTTCAGCGTGATACCGCTGTAAGCCACACAAATTGCGGATATTGAAGAAGAGTGTTACTTTTAGTGATTTACTGATACAAGTCTTACTAATTAATCCATAGATGGAGGAGAAGAGGCGGATTCATAACTTTCGTAAAGTGAATATAACGAACTCGACTGGAATCGAAACTCGTCTCTTCGATTTCCAATTCCGAGGCGTTATCTTTTACATCACCCGCACATGCAAGCTTACAACATCTAGTATTTCTAAGTGGTCACCCATCTAGCTGGTGACCAGGCTAGACGTTGCTTAACTTCGGTTGATCGTACGAATTCAACGTTATATGGCCGTAAGCCACATAAATTATTATTATTATTATTATTTTTTTTTATTTTTTTTTATTTTATTTTATTTTTTATTTTTTTTTTTTTTGTATATTTAGATTGTAAGAATTTTTTTTATTTTGTGGGCGGGGATAGATAATAATGGTTCAGGCATACAAGTGTTACTAATTAAGACATAGCATATCTTTCCGAAGGGTATTTGCACGTAAATGAATATAAAAAACCCAACGGGAAATGGAACTCGGGTGTCCGATTAACAATTCCGAGCCATTATCCATTACACCATCAACACATCTCAGTTTACATCACCTCGTATTCTCAAGCGATCACCCATCTTGATACTGATCAAACAACGTTTTTGCTAAATATAAAATGCGGTTAGATGGTAAGTTTTCTTTGGTAAATTTTTCCAATAATAATTGAGGCAGGGTGGAGTAATGTATAGCGGCGCGGTTTGAGGAATCGGAGAGCCGTGTTCGAAATCCCGTCTGATCCATTACATTCATTTACGTGCTAATACTCTTAGGTATGAATCCTATTCTCCCCCACCTAGCTATGGGTAAATAGCAGAACAAACTGGGTTCTTTAGCCTTGAGTGGCAACCGGTCAAGAAGAAAGAAACTCTGAATTCAAAACTGTATGTAAGCCTGGCGTAGCACATACTATACAGCTAAGGAAAGGATCGTTCGCATTTGTTCTATGATCCCGAATACGCTCAACCTGGATGGATGATGGATTTTCTATAAATATTTGTATGGTAATTGTTCTGATGAGCTTTCCACTCTATCAATACTAGACTGGCGGCAAGGTCTCATCATTTTACTGTTGAAATGGCGTTTTAGTGGCTTTATTTGCGTTGCTTTATAGCCTTGAGTTGAAAGGCTTAAAAATATCAATATAATGCTGATAAAATATTGATTTTCATTAATTAGAGCTATTCATTTTAATTTGATTAAACCAGAATTTTGGAGGTAGATTCTTTAAGAGTTAAGATTTCTGTTGATCTATCTATCTATCTATCTATCTATCTATCTATCTATCTATCTATCTATCTATCTATCTATCTATCTATCTTTTTTACAGTCTAACAAATGTTAACATTACTCCGTAAATATGTTCTACCTCTTTTTTTTAAATTTTGTAATTTAGCGTTCCAAATATCAATGTGACGCTGGCTATATAGGTAGAACAGATTAGAGGTTGGAATTAGGAATAAGTTAACAGCTACTGGTCGGAAAGGTAATTGCGATAATTTACATTATTGCGGCATTGCACCTAGATCGGAGGTAGTTGAATATTTATTACAAAACCATCAGTGTAACCAAGCCACGTTCTCGCTTCTGATGAAGGCACACTTAGAATTATACCTGAAGGTCTTAGAGATTATATATATATTAAATCTTTCCAGCCCTTCTTCTGTATGCGGACAGAGTGGCATTTAGGTTTGAATGTTATCAGCCTTTGGTAATTGTCTATTTAATAGATATAACTTCTTATCTTGACGTTTTGCCTATTTGATTTGATGCTCACATTTTTCGGTGCTTTTCGACATATCAACAACTTATGGGTCATTTAATGCCAAAATTTAATTTTTGGGGGAGCATTAGCAATTTCATTTACAAAAATGTATTGTTGGTAATTTTTGTTTTTACAAAAATATATTGCCAGTAATATTTTATTATGAAAATGTATTACTGATATTTTTATTATAAAAAAATTTTTTTTTACACTTTCATAGTGCTTTGACCCCAGTTTGAGGGTTAACTATTTGCCCATAGCTGGGACGCTAACAAGTGCAATCAACCCAGTTCAGGGTGGACCTGAGAACAACAGCAATTAAGAGGTGGATCCACGACCCTCAAAACATCCCGATCAGCGGCATTGTTACCGGATGTAGTTTAGCGTCATATCCAGGACGGTTTTTCGGTACTCGACAGAGCTTTGAAGAGAGAGAAACCGGTTAATTCTTTAAATCTCTTTTGACTTTTTCAAGTTACCTGTTTACAGTAACTATAAGATTATTCTTTTCTGGTGGTTGATTATAATATGCCCATGTTTATCGCAGTTATTGCATTTTGTATCCCTAGTAAAATAATCTATCTATCTATCTATCTATCTATCTATCTGTGTTTTTATGCTGTGACTATCAAAAATAATATTTTCTAGGAATTTACTAACAAACTTCCTCGCTGTTCACATGCTCAGTCTCTGGTATTCTCAGCATCATTTTGGAGAACCACATCACTCTTAAGTCACCTCTTCATCTGTGAGGAAATTGTGCAGCATTCACTGCCA
>OZ038503.1:46902386-46904886 GCA_964036315.1 Acanthosepion esculentum
CTGTTGTTTTTTTAATTTTTAAATGTACTTTTATCACATCAAATTTTGTGAGGTGCGACTAAATTTTCTTTCTGAAAATGCGTCACAGAGAAAAAATATGTTTGAGGACCACTGTCCTAGACTGATTGCCACCCCAGGCTAAAGAACCCAATCATCCCCCACCATTTAACTCATAGCTAGCAGAAGAAGAGATGGCTTCATACCTTTCCCAATGATATTTGTACGAAAGTGATTGTAACGCACCTCAACTGAAATTCAAACACGACAGGAGGCTATGGGTTAAATTTGAACACAAGCCGAAAGTACTCAATGAAAATCAGAATTATGAAAATATGAGATACATACACATAAATTATAAATAGGCGTGGTTATTTTTATTTACAATTACGTAAGTGTGTTATATCTACTAACTGCAATACTATACATTTTATATATACGTAATTCGGACTGAGACAATGAAATCAGGCATGGCTGATCATATATTGAAAGAAAAGCGTAGATATTAATCTTTGTGGAATTAAGTAAAATACCGGACAAGGAGGAACATTGGAGAGTTACACGTTTAAAAGAATCAGCATATATGCTAGGCCATGAAGACTTCCTTAGTGAGCCAAGCATAGAAATAAATACGGTAATAAAGAAAGAGAGAAAATGAGAGCAATGCTTCATTGCCATTAGCAGCTGCAATAAAAAGTGGGGCTACAGTGACTAAAGTCAAGCATGATGAACAGCAACAGCAGCAACAGAACTCGTCAGGAAGCAGGTAAGGTTTAAGAGTTCAAGTTGTCCACTCAGAATTGTCTCACAAGACATGTAGCCTACTGAATTAAAGAATTGGTTAACGAACTTGGTTTGTGATATAGCAGTTGCGAGTTCCATCATTATCATCATCACTCTCCAATCATCATCATCATCATCATGGTGATGAAGACGAATATAATAGGAGTCATTTAACCGCTGTCTGAATTTCTGAAATTAAGAGTTATCAGTATTTACATTATGTTCCCTAGTTCCACCAGTTCGTATATTTGCAGCTAAGACAGGCCAATGCCACTTACTTCATATTTCATTAGTAAGAAAGAAGTTCCATTCGGACAGCTTCTTTCCAAGAACTTCTATTTCATGGAATAAACACCTGAGAGGATGCTTCCTCGAACAGTACAATCTTAATCTTCATAATATGTCCTGACTTCTACATGCGCCCATACAACAATCTTATTTAGTTACCGTCTAGCGTGAGTGACTCTTTGGGACTTGTATTGGGTGAATATGTTGGGCATCGTCCATATTTCTTTCTTTCTGTTTTGTATGACAAAGCAATTTCGAGACAAGACCTTGGAATTTAACTTTAAAACTTCCGGTCATTAATGCCTGTAGATTTCTATTAAGTGTCAGATTTTTTATGGTTATTTTCTTTGCATTGGCTTTAAAAATCCTCTTATTTTATTTTAAAGTCGCTTCTATTACGCACGATCAAACGACTGCTGTTCTGGATTTAGAGTCCACTTTATGATCTGCTTAATGCTCTTTTAATGTGACAATATTGAACGTGCGTGCCGTCGACCGGATGTCATTTCTGACATTCACTTTTATGCTTCGAGTGACGCGCATATAACTATTGCCCAATTATTGTTGATTCTGATTGACATTAAAGTGGAACCTCAGTTCACGAATTTAAATGAAATGTTCGTAAACTGAAACTATTTTTCCAATAGGAATCTATGTAGAGAAAAAAAGTCACAGTAGAATAAAACTGGAAAAGAAAAGCTCGCCACAACAAACGAATGTATACAACATGGCGGTCGACTCAGAAATGATTCCGTTCGGGTTAAACTCGGTTAGGCAATGTTGTTCGAGAACCGAAATTTTGTTCGATAACCGAGGAATTTTCATCTCGAATTTTCTGTTCGAAAACCGATTTGTTAGACATGTGAGACGTTCGAGAACCGAGGTTGCATTGCATTTGTTGCTATTATTACAAATTTCCGGTTGGATACTCTGGACTTCTGGTCTCTGTCGACAATAGTCTATCGCTCCATGAATTTGGTGGCATGGTAATTGTGAGTTCAATTCCTGCGCCGCGTAGTACAGACATAGACTCGATAGAAACAGGACAAGCAATAACTGAGCAGTACTAAATAAGAACAAGACCAGAGATCCCTAAACATGGGAAACGGAAGGAGAACTATTTACCCCAATAATTAAGTAAAGGGCGAGCAATAATCGTGTAGTACTAAATAAGAACAAAACGAGATATCCCTAAACATGGACAACGGAAAGAGAACAGTCTATCCCCTAGGATTGAATAAAAAGTTCAGTTCGGATTTCCCTGACAGGTGCCCGGACCGACAGATACCTGAAGAAGGTCGGAGGCACATCTACCGAAACGTTGTGATGATGGTAACAAAAATAAGGGCATCAATTCGAATGTACATAATGTAAATAAGGATAAATCGTATTACTCAAAATTAAAACAGAAATTAGCGGACTCTTATTATAT
>OZ038503.1:46907386-46954886 GCA_964036315.1 Acanthosepion esculentum
AAAGTGTAGTATCTGTTCTTATCAGCTTAATCTGATTCTGTTTCTATTTCTGCCTTTTATTCTTTCTTTCTTCTTTTGTTTTCCCACTGAAGCCAAGTAGTGTCTTTTCTTCTCTTTCCACGCGATGAGAACGGAATAGTCCATTATTTATGAGGTATTGGCATGGTGTAACGGTCGTACGAACTAACGTAGAGAGGACCAAGCAGAATTATAATAGGATAATAGCAACGATAATAATAGTGACAGTAAAGGATATGACTTCTGGTCTTCTTGTGTCAAAGAAGCAAAACCCTCTTTCGATGTAAGTCTGATGTTCCTTCCACTTCAATTGGGTGTGCTCAAAAGCTGTTACAGATTCACTTGTCCGCACAGACGCAATGCCCGTTGGTTCCTGCCATCTAGGACAATTTCTTCACAAGTGTTTATATGTGTTCTTTCAGCTCCGCCGAACTTTTTTCCTTCTTAACGTTATTTAACATTTTTAGATCCTCCCACATTCCTTCGATGCTGTTCGTTGTATTTGCCTTCTTTATTTTTTTAGACATTCTTTATTTCGTTCACCTTCTTCTCAAACCTTTTCCATTTAATCAGTTTCTGTTGTTCTTTAATTATTTTATTTTATTCTGTCCTTTCTTTTCTTTCTTTTTATATCTTTATTCCTTTTCTTTCTTTTTTCTTAGCATCTTGATTCTTTTTTCTTTCTTTGCTTGCTTTCTAATTCTTCTCTGTCCTTCCCTCTCCCCCTTCTTTTGTTAAACTTTTATTCATTTTCCCTTTTGCAACACATCCTAATTCTTATTCTTTCTTTCTTTCTTTCTTATTCTTCTCTATCTTCATCCTTCTTTCTTTCTTTCTTTCTTTCTTATTCTTCTCTATCTTTATCCTTCATTCTCTCTCTTCTTTTGTTAAACCTTTATACTTTTTCCCTTTTGCAACACATCCTAATTCTTATTCTTTCTTTCTTTCTTTCTTTCTTTCTTATTCTTCTCTATCTTCATCCTTCTTTCTTTCTTTCTTTCTTATTCTTCTCTATCTTTATCCTTCTTTCTTTCTTTCTTTCTTATTCTTCTCTATCTTTATCCTTCATTCTCTCTCTTCTTTTGTTAAACCTTTATACTTTTTCCCTTTTGCAACACATCCTAATTCTTATTCTTTCTTTCTTTCTTTCTTTCTTATTCTTCTCTATCTTCATCCTTCTTTCTTTCTTTCTTTCTTATTCTTCTCTATCTTTATCCTTCTTTCTTTCTTTCTTTCTTTCTTATTCTTCTCTATCTTTATCCTTCATTCTCTCTCTTCTTTTGTTAAACCTTTATACTTTTTCCCTTTTGCAACACATCCTAATTCTTATTCTTTCTTTCTTTCTTTCTTTCTTTCTTTCTTTCTTATTCTTCTCTATCTTCATCCTTCTTTCTTTCTTTCTTTCTTATTCTTCTCTATCTTTATCCTTCTTTCTTTCTTTCTTTCTTATTCTTCTCTATCTTTATCATTCATTCTCTCTCTTCTTTTGTTAAACCTTTATACTTTTTCCCTTTTGCAACACATCCTAATTCTTTGGTCTCTATCCATATTCTTTCTTTCTTTTCTGTATCTATCCTGCTTTCTTTTCTTCTTTTTGTTAAGCCATTATCTTTTTGTTGGCAGCAGATTCTAATTCCTTTTCTTTCTTTCTTTCTTTCTTTCTTTCTTTCTTTCTTTCTTTTCATATTATGTTCTCCACTCTTCATATTCTTTTCTTCTTTTTCTTTTCTATTTATTTACTTCCACTTAACTTTTGCTGGTTCTTTTCTCACATTCAGCCCCTCAAAAACAAACCTTATCTCAATTTTTGTCGATTCAAACTCTTTTGGAGTCAGCCTAGCATTTCAGATAGCTATCAGTTAGCGTTCATCTAAATCTGATCTGAAACGTAGTAATTTTCACTCATTTACTTACTTTCTCTCGCATATTTAAGTTCTTATCAATTAAAAACTCCAAAAGAAACATAAAAACGATTGTACTGATTAAAGCATTTTCAGTTTTTGTTCTATTATTATAAATTACTTTAAATACGGAAACTATTAAAAGGTCAAACACTTTATAACCCATACTTTTCTGATTAATAATTGTGTTGAACAAACATTTCTGAATCTAAGAGAAGAAAGATTATTTTTATACGGCCTAAATATGATTGGGAATTTACAATTTAATTATTATTATATCCGGCTAAAAATATCGCTGTCTCAAATTGTACCACATCAACTGAAAAGTATGTTATTTTTTAGAGTAAATAATAAGATGTCGTGATATCAGTACACAGCCTGTGATATATTGGGCGAAGTACGACTATATTTTTAATGAGTAACCTTCGTCTGCAGTAGTTTCTCGGCAAATAGGGGTATATGGTACCGGATGGTGTAAAATAGGAATTATTTTAACTGTCAGTATGTTAGGTACGGAAACTAAATATTAACTGTCCTCTTGGAGGCAGGGTTGGGGTGTCATATAGAATACGCCAACTGCATCGTACATAATGGAGCAACCTTGCTGATAGATACTTGCAGACTCGATTATTTAATGTTCATCTGATCCATGCCTACATTTTTAACCCCAGTGTAAATCGAAATCCACGCCTGCCTTTTTTAATCTAGCGTGAACCGGAACCCGTGTCTACATTGTTGCCTCTCGTGTAAACCGGTCCTATGTCTCGCTTTTTTACTGTAGTATAAATCGGAACCCATGTCTACCTTTTTTTAATCTAGTGTAAACTGGACCTATGTCTCCCTTATTGAATCTCGTGTAAACCGGACCTATGTTTACATTTTTGCCTCTCGTTGTAAATCGGAACTATGTCTATTTTCTTTTTACTGTAGTATAAACCAGTCCTATGTTTGTAAATGAGTTGAAGTTTGTGTATATATATCGTTATAAGTACATCGAATAAGTACATCGTTATGCGAATCTCACTATCTTTAACTGAAGACTGAGATTTTGGTCATGGTTTGATGAAAGTTTTCCCAGAAAGTGGATCAGACGTCATGGTCCAGTTGAGTGGCCGTCACGCTTCCCATAACTCATACTTCCATATTTCTTTGTTTATATTAAAAATCTTGTACCATTTTCAAATTGATCGATGGAGGCTCAGATCACTGCAAATTTTGGGGAATTTGATGTCAAACTCTGCAGGTCACTCTGTGACCTGCTTGTATGCAATTGCGCATTCATGCCGAAGGGAAGATACTATGAACTTAACAAGAAAAAACAGCTTGATACAGCTTGATACAGTTTCTTAACAGATGAAAATGCCTTTCATTGATTTCCACCTTATTGTACATTGTAACCATCTTCTTCCATGTACCGTATACCTTCAGGACAAGGACGATCATGGTTATCCGAAACCGTCCTAGTCTTTGTAGCGCTTAGTAAAATTTGTCTTTTCACCGTCCCTCCCACTTCTTCTTTTGTCATCCATTTACACAAGCTTGTTAGGTAGTTTACACGCTGCTTTACTATCCCCCTCTTGCCTTCAATATGTCTAGTGAGTATCAAATTCTCCAAGCCCTCATTCCTCATTATGTGTCCTAGAAATTTCAACTGTTTTTTTTCTGATTCTAAGTATAAGTGTCATTTTTGTTTACATTTTCCTTAAAACATCGTCGTTGGTCACATTATTCACTTCACTGTATTCTCAGCATCTTCTTGTAGAACCACTTTTCTGTTGTCTCAAGTCTCTTCTTTATCAGTGAGGCGATTGTCCACAATTTACTATCATAGAAGAGAACCGATATTACATAACATTTTAGCTCTCTTTTCTTTATTTTTAACGATATTTTCCTGTTTCTCAATACTTTGATTGGCTTTTGGAAGGAATCTTACACTATTTCAGTGCACCTGTACAATGTAATACAAATGGTAAACAAATAACCAATTGACAGCTGTAAAAACAGAGATCAAGCGCTACTTTTCCCTTTGTATATTATATATTATTACTAGAATATTACTAGAATATTACTAGAATATTCGTGCCGTCAAATGTCGGCAGTTGTTGGAAAATTTTAATATTCAGATGCAATGAAACAAAAGATTTGAAACGATATATTGAAATTCAATAAAGCAGAGATCTAAAATTCGCAACTAAAATAGAGGCCAATGAAAACTTTAATTAATCGCTTTATATTTTTTAGACGTTCAATGGCATCTATGATTCATTGGTTACTCCTGGTATTATATGAATCACCCTTTGTTCAATATCTTTCCATGTTAAAAACTTTATTTGTTTCATATAACAGTGACACGAAATATAAACATCTCACAAAAGAAAAATATTAGCGACCGAACGACATAGACGCCCACGACAAAGCCTATATCAAGACCAAATTGAAGCAAGACAATCACTTAGAGAAAGGTAGCTAAGTACCCCAAAAGAAAGGCTTGAACAAATAAGACTGCAGTCTAAGAAAAATAGTATTACGGGAACGGATTAATTCAGTTTGATTGGGAACTAATTTTGTCTCAATAAAGATAAATATTTTGTCTATAGATTATTAAAATGAGTAAAGAATTAACAATTCATAAATTTACTACTTTAAGTTAATTTGACTCCCTTTTCAATAGAGAGCGTGACATGAAAGCCATAAATAAATACACAACGGTAATTATTATATAGTAGATTATATATACTCGGAAAGTATTTTAGGTATTTTAATCTTCTTATAGTTGTAGATCTTGAGGAAAATAGAATAAAGATAAAAGAAGTTATATGTTCTTATATATATATATATATATATATATATATATATATATATATATATATATATATATTTAACCGAGTTCACCACAAGTAAGGCAGTAAATCCACTAAGACAGACTGAAGGTCATTTTTGTCATAAGCCGCTACTTTTACCTCATCGGGCTGATCAGGCCTAATATCGTCACAGGAATAAGTGGTTATGTTATCAGAATAAATACCAATTTGACAGCTGATGCCATCGGGGAGGGCGTTGATGAAAATTATGAATAAAGTAGGACCAAGGATAGAGCCCTGGGTGACACCTGCATTAGTACAAAAGGATCTAGAGGAGTGGCCGTTCAGGATAACTTTCATTTCACGATTCGATAAGAAAGACTGGATTAGTTCAAAAATTTGACTGGAGGGACCATCACTTTTCAACTTGTGAAGAAGACCTGTAAGCCAAAGCTTTCGAGATGACCAAAGCAACAGTCCGAGCTTTACCATTCTTATCTAGGGCGTGATAACTTCTTTCAGCAATTATCGTCAATAGTTGACCTAGAGAAACGAAAGCCATATTGCTTGTCTGAAAGAAGACCCCACGATGTGAGATGCTTAACCAATTCAACATTGATTATGGTCTCCGGTAGTTTCCCCCAAAAGAGGTCAAAGGCTAATAGGCCGAATGTTTGGAAGAGTCGGGCGGTTCACTTGAGTTCTTAAATGCCGAAACAACAGATGAGGATTTCCAACACGCTGACAAGCAAGAGGCAGCGAGACACTTATTATACAGTTTAGATACATGCTTGAAGATTATGAAAGTATGCTTTAAGATAGTTTCTGGTTCATAAATAGTGCATAAAAAGTTAATATGAAATAAAATCAGTTTTAGACAACAAAATCATATACTTGAATCTAATTAAAATCTAAAAGAATGTAATGAAAACATTATTTGGCATTACGTTATCCTTATATAAGTGCCAAAACACAAATATCAATATACCAATGTAATTGGCCCTGATCGGTCATCTCGTCTGCAGTCGCTCTCTCACAGACGCGATGTTGCCTCGCTCTGTCTTTTTTACAAATACTTTCACGGTAATTGCTCCGAGGAGCTGCTTTCGCTGATTCCTAGGCCTTATGAATTTAAACGTCCTACGTGGCTGGCATCCCGTTCCCACCCCTTCACCGTTAACTGTTAGATGTAGACGTATCTTCTACTCCAATAGCTTCATGTCTCGCACATCTGTGGAACTCCCTTCCTTATTCCTGTTTCCCTGACAAATACAATCTCCAACTATTTAAGTGTAACGTCAACCGACATCTCCAGTTGCCTTGATCTATCCACTTCCCTTCTCCACATCCTTTCACCTTTCATTCCTATCTGCTCTCGCTCCAAATCTTCTGTAATCCCCTTGCCTTGATCGATTCACTATCTTTCTCCACATCCTCTCCTTTACCACTCCTATCTGCTCTTCCTCCAAACCTTCTGTAACCCCTTGCGTGCTAGTGGCCTCCAGCCTTGCTTGGGGTGATAAGCTTAAAAAAGAAAAAATACCATAAAATCATGTTGATAATAATAAGGAAGTATTTGGGTCAGGAATTAATACTGTTACATTTATATAGCGATCAAGATGCCATAAAACTATACTGGATCGTTTGCAATAAAGTATGTCAGAAAGAACTGCTGGAACTGCTAAGAAACCATGATATATTTGGGAAGGATATTAGAATAAACCAGAAACTATACTGGGATCAAACTGTCTGCATACAGATAGAAAAGGAATTCAGTAAATATAAAGAAATAGAAAGGAATTTAAGACAAGGACGTGTCTTCTCAACGGACTTTTTCAGCTGATATAGTGAAGCGAAGCCAGTATTTGTCATTGGTGGCCACAATCTTAACATTATAAGATATGCAGATGACACTGTGTTGATAGCAGAGACAGAAAGGTAACTACAAGAACTCCTTCAGGAGGCAGTGAAGGAAATCGAGAATAAAGGACTAAACATCAATATGCAAGAAGACAGAATGCATGGTTGTTAGCAAAAGGGACAACCCAACATGCAAATTACAAATTGGAGATACCAAATTGAAATAACTACAACAATTTAAATATCTGGGAAGTGTTTTAACAGAGGGCGGAAAGTGCGTGAATGAAATCCGAAGGGGTAGGAAAATTTCGTTAGAAAAAAAGAAAGGAGTACTGAACTCTTACATAATACCAGTACTCCTATATGACAGTTAATGTTGAACAATCTCCTCAAATATGAAAAAGAGACTTGAAGCAACAGAAATGGGCTTCTACAGTAGGATGCTGAGAATATCATGGACCTAACATGTAAGTAGCGACGAAGTTTTAGAGAAAATTGAAACAAAAAGGACATTTATAATTAACATCAGAAAGAAACAAGTTGAAATTTCTAGGGTTCATAATGAGGAAAGATGGTTTGGGGAATTTGGTACTCTCAAGACAGATTGAAAGCAAGTGGGACAGAAGAAAACAACGCATAACCTATCTGGCGAACTTTTGTAAATGAATGGCCGAACAGGGTTTTGGAGAGATAACTAAAAGGTAAAATTATGTGCTACAAAGGTCAAGAAATTGTGGAGAGCCATGATCGCTGGCGTCTAGAAGGAGCACAGCACATAGAATAAGTGAGTTGACTTTTTACTGGGATTATTAAAATTGTGACTTTTTTTTCTCCAAACGACGTCAATCTTAGCAAAAATTGCCCCACACCTGGATCAGTGATGAGAAGGCTAATTTCGAAGATTGTTACTCCTGAGTAGTGATTTGGATGCTCACTAGGTGCCCTATATTAAGGCGTATCGAGTAATAATAAGCGAGTTGGTCTGGTTTATCATAATTAGTAGTAATTTCTATTCGTACTGTGTGCCTCATACTCTTGACCATTTTTGCTCAAAAGCCACTGAAGGTAGAGGGATACTGAATTAGTTTGTTGTACGATCATATGAGGAGGAGGTAAGAAATGTAGTTTATAAAGTTATGTAGGAAGAAGAAGTTGATTGTAGTGATCGGAAAAAAAATCCTTTCGTGAGTCTGTTCCAAAAAGTAGCGGTTGGCGGGTAGAAGCTGTCCAAGTGCAAGAGACGAAACTGTCAGCATAGAACTTAAGGTTACATCTAGCCATTTCAATTGTAAAATGATGAGACCTTGCCGTCAGTCTATTACTGCACTTAAATTCATAAAGTCTAGGTACCAAAGAGGAAAGTTTATCAGAACAATTACTATGAAAATATTTATAGAAAAGATACCTGGACGTTACGTTGAGGCGGTGGGAAAGCGATTAAAGCCGAGATGCCAGGCCATTACCAATAACAGTGCAGATTACTCTTTGTATTTTCTATAGAATCTCTAAATACATAGCAGAAGCACCAAACCAAATATTCAATGCATGGGCGAATGGATCCCAACAAGAACCATTAGAACGAATACAAAATAATAATAATAATAATAATAATAATAATAATAATAATAATAATAATAATAATAATAACTCGGTAACAAATCATATAAGTTATATATGTAATTGTGCGTATAGATTTGAAAGCATTCCAAGTTATATGTGAACACACTTTGAAAGTTGTCAATGTTCTGAAAATAACGACGTTGTTGCTGTCTTCAGAGAGAATCTTTACACCCCTCAAAACAGGATGGAGACTTTGGAGTTGTTGGGTAGCGGAAAGTTACAGAAAGGCACACATTTTTTTAATAAGCGCTTTTATCTGAAATGGCTTCATAGATAAATATAAGCATGAAACATATGCAAGACGGTTATTACAGCTATTAATAATTGTATCTCTACAACGATCAGTTATGAAGATAAGTGGGAATAGAGAGTGAATCAAGAAGTAATACAATGGTTCCCCACTTATCCCCAGTTTCACGTTACGATCCGTAAGACTTATTTAATAATGGTCCTAAAGTGCAAGAATAGTGATACTGGCAATTCAGATATGCGAAAGAGAAGTCAAGAGTGTTTCATTTACGAAACAAAGATAAATATATTCAATTTTGACTTATTCGAACCACTGTTCTCATCCTGATTCAACAGACGGCTCCTATAAGGATTCATTATTGTTGGGTTTGTTTTGTTTTAATGCATATCAACCTCAATGGGCTATTTTATGCCGACAAGATTTTTAGAAGAGATTCGTATGAATAAAATATTTATTCTTTGTAAGAAATCAGTTTGTAGGAAATCAGATTGCATTGACGTATTTTTGCAAAGACGTTTTTTGTCGAGAGTCAAATGTATTGCTGGTATTTTTTTTCAAAAAAGTATTGCTGGCATTTTTACTATAAAAAATGTGATCCTAACAGGTGCTACTACACAGGGTCAGTGTGGACCCGGGAACGACAACAATTATGAGGCAGTTCCACGCTCCTCAAAACTCCCCGATCAGAAGCCTTGCTGCAGCATGTAGTTTATCGTCATACTTAGGACGGTCCATTATTGTGATGACATTTCAAGTTTGTTTCTGTTGAAACAGATTTTAATATTTCACATCTTAATCGATATATATATATATATATATATATATATATATATATATATATATATATATATATATATATATATATATATATATATATATATACTAGTATGTGGTAGGGTAAAGTTCTCAGATTGCTCCATATCCGAAAATTTGACCGAATCACGAAAAGAAATCTTTTCCGTTCAATATTAAATCAATGAGCCCGTGGCCTAACATATATTTATTAGTAAGATATGATACTTTCACTGTATAATATTCGATTCATAGAGTTAATATTCGCCACTGAACTAAGTGCATTGATATGAAATTAAATTATGCTGTAAAACAAGTATGAATTGCATTTTTTTCATCATTAGGCTACGAAGTATATAAGGCAAATAGAAAGAAAGAAAGAAAGAAAGAGAAAGAGAGAGAAAGAAAGTGGAAAAGATAGAGAAAAGAAAGAGATAGTATATATTTCTACACTTACTGATTATATCATATTATGTACTATTTAAGACAAGCCACTAAATGTGCAGGTAATTTAGATAGACACACGTGTACGGACGTTTTGATACTAGCTTTCTTTTCTTAGTAATGCACACAGGAGATCTATTTCTAAAGCGACAATGTAAACTGGGTGTTCACACTATCTCCTTAACAGTAGATTTTTATGGTCAAATGTCCCGAAAAAGCAGTAGCATTACATTATCTATCTATCTATCTATCTATCTATCTATCTATCTATCTATCTATCTATCTATCTATCTACAGAGAGAGAGAGATAGAGATAGAGAGAGAGATAGATAGATAGAGAGAAGATTCTATATGTCAGACGTAATGTCAACACTTATTTATACATCTGTATAGTTCGCACACGTTAAATCCATTACAAGAGTAATGGGTTTGCACTTAAGAAAACTAAACAAAGTTTTTAACTTGTCCGAGATAAAGGTTGTCTTCTTTATCTTGAGGCTCAAATCCAGCGATTAACACTCCAATGAGGACTAAAGATGTTTGGGGCAGGAACAGGTTGATTAAAGGTAAACTACCTTCCCAAAGATTAAGAGGGTGCTGGTAAAACGATTAAAATGCCGGTGTCACCATTGTCTAAATTTCAGTACACAAGTCCGTAAATTTTCTTGACGCATTTTCGATTGATTTATTCAAGTTTTTGTAGGGAAAAATAGTAATAACATTTTTTGGAAACCATTTGTATGAAAATTTGATTGAATGCGGACACTCACAGACAGGAAAACACACGATTAGAAGTTGACGCACATATGCAAACACACATATCTACATGAAAGCATATATACGTGAAGCACACACACGTATAGACTGCGATGGATAAATTGTCGTCTAAATTACGCAAAAATAAAAATAACACTGACATCTCATTTTAATAGATATACCTACCAAAATTACACAAAAATATCTTAAGATAATAAAGAGCACATTTATTCAATAAAATCGCCATTAGTTTCAACCACGGCCTTCAGACGACTTCTGAATCTTCTGCAACTTTTCTGGGTGGTCTCCTTGTTTAAGTTGGTGAATACTGCTATAATCCTGACATCAGTTCATCTTTCGTTTTGTTGGCTCCTCACGCAACATAATAATCAAAAGAGTTTTGGGAGTTAGGTGGCCAAATATAATTGTCTGACAGCCATGACTGGGTTCTCCTGCTTGTGTGGTATGGTGCAGAGTCCCAGACATAGGTTCTTCCAGCAGCTACCCTTTTGACCCACGTCAGCCCTACCTCCTCAAGGCACTTGATGTAGGCCTCTGTGTTGAGTCTGAAGCCTTCACCAACAAATTCGGGAGCTCTTTTCTTATCAGAACAGTCACAAAGGAGTTTTCCGAGCTGCCGTACCTTCGTAATCATCATTAGACTCATCAATCTCCTACCGAATCATCTGCACTGTTCTCAGCTTGACACTTAAACACTCTGAAAAGTTCCTATTGGAACTTCCGGCGCAGCATGCTGTTTTTAAATTTCTGGCGGAGTGAATTGCGCCATGGTGCTCTTTTTCACAAAGACAGTGCCCAACTGACCCTAACTGTACAGTCGACAAAATAAAAAAAACAACGCGCATGACCGAAACAAAAAATATAAAATGGCGACAATTTACCCATCGCAAAGGTACACTGTAGACTGCAGGGACTACCATGTCAATAAGAAAGCACATTCTGTTTTTGTGGTCTTTCATCAATATGTCTTATTATTATTATTATTATTATTTTTATTATTATTATTATTATTATTATTATTATTATTATTATTATTATTATTTTCTTTGATATCTGGCGTTTACACATTTCTTTCCGGGTCCCGCCCAGGGACCTAAGGTTAGAAATGGCATCATGAAACTTTCCACTGGAAAAAAAAAAAAAAAAAAAAATTACATAGATAAAGTCCTTCGTAAAGCGTGGGCTGTACTTGTCAGAACAATTTTTTGTATCTCTTTGAGGCATGGACTTCCAGGGATCCCTTCAATTAGTCTACTGGAATCTTTTCCAACCAGTCCAAGGGCTCCAACTACAACAGGGATTGTTGATGTTCCCCTGTGCCACATTTTTGAGATTTCTATTTCAAGGTCTTTGTATTTTGACAGTTTTTCGAATATCTTCAAAGATACATTGCAGTCTGCAGTGACTGCCATATCTATAAGGTGGCACTTATTTTGTTTGTGGTCTTTAATAACAATGTCTGGGCGGTTGGCTTTGATTGTTCTGTCAGTGTGTATTGTGTAGTCCCATAGAATTGTAACAGGTCCTATCTGGGTCTGGGTGGTGTTCGTACCAGTTTCTTCCAGTTTCCTTCCCGTAGGAGTTTCAAATTTTCCAGTGCAAATATTGGCCCACTATGTCATACCGGGTTTTATATTCAGTGGGTGCCAATATCGTGCAACTTGATATAAGATGATCAATGGTTTCTGGATATTTATCACAGAATCTGCATCTTGGGCTAACACAGTATTTTAGTATATGTGCTTGATAATTCCTAGTTAACAAGCATTGGTCTTGTGCAGGAATGATAAAACATTCAGTTTCAGCTTTCAACCCCGCACTACGTAGCCACTGATGGGTGTGGTTTTTTGTCTACGTCAGCTTGTTTGGTACGGTAAGAGTATTGGCCATGGAGCGGTTTATCTTGCCATTTTTTCTGTATCTGGTCGGTTGTATTTGTCTTTGCTCTCTTTTTTTAAGTATTTTTCAGCTTCAGCCGGTGTACAGTTATTATAATTATTATCATCATCATCATCATCATCATCATCATCATCATCATCATCATCATCATTATTATTATTATTATTATTATTATTATTATTATCTAGTGATTTTTCTAGCTTATCATTTAACATATTTTTCTTATTCTCTATCTTATATATTCGTCTAATCATAATTTCGTAGATTTAAATAGATATTTTCATTATACTTATTGTTGCCGTTGGTGCTATATTCCTATTTCTTTTAGTTTTGTTTTTCTTTTAAATTTTTTTGACCACCCACTCAGTAAGCGCGCCAAATTGTTATCTTAACAATGGCAAGCGCGTCTATTACTTGTTTATGAATGCACATGTCTGGTTGTGTCATTATTTGAACAATTACGTAAAAAACGAAAAAATTTTAAATCAAACAAACAAAAAGCGGAAACTTTCTTATTTCGGGTTGGTGCCTTACTTCTTTCTTTTATAGATTCATGTCAATGATGGAAACATCCGTGCTCTTAGCACCCCTCACTTTTTAATACCAACTAAAACAAAAATTGCAAATTCACATGCAAAATAACGCCTAAATGTCCGCACGATAAATAACATAAGAAATAAACGGAAATGTAATACAAAAACCCTTTACAAACATTTTGTAACCTGATGAGTTATCTCCCTTACTCTGTTTTCTTCAGGCAGGTTTTCACCGTAAATAAAAGAGATTACGAACGTAAATGACGTTTACCATTGATCGGGTGATTACGAAAGAAAACTTAGGAATTTCGTTTTATGTCATAAATATTCTCTATTTGTTGTAAAGCTCATTTTCATCACTTGTTTGTATTTGAAATCACATTTCCCTAACATTTTGTGAAACTTAATCTGAACCCGCGGACCAGTACCGAGACGTGGAACATTTGGTACCGGGCCACACAGAAAGAATGAAAGCCTTTTTTTATTTTCTTGACTATCGCGGTCTTGTTTATTGCGTTTTATTATGCACGTGACCGACAACGAACCCCCATCCGGTTTGTGAAAAATTCTCTTGGATGACGCAAAAAAGTCATCGACAATAGATATGTATATATCAGATCGCGGAATTCCTTAGTGAATTTCAAATAATATTTAGATATTTATACATAGATTTATTCCACAAAAATTATATGTCATCTTGTTTCACAGCGTTTTGTTATCTTTGAGGCAGATTCCTAATTCCATCCGTCTTGGGTATGATGGTGAAAACTACATCCGCATCCTAGGTGAGACGATAAACTACATCCGACAGCAAGGTCTCTGATCAGGAGGTTTTGAGGAGTGTTGAACCACTTTCTAATTGCTGGTGTTTCCAGGTGCGCCCTGACCCGGGGTGGTAGCACCTGTTAGGGTCCAAGCTATGGGCAAATAGTTAGTCCCAAACTGGGGACAAAACATTATAGAACAGTAAAAATAGGTTTTAATCCCAGCAATTCATTTTTGTAAAAAATTATTACCATTAATGAATTTTTGAAGGAAAAAATTATTACCAGCAATACATTTTTGAAGAAAAAATACTACTAGCAATAAAAATCTTTTTCGGCATTAAATAATCCGTTGAGGGTGATATGCTGTAATACAAGAAAAACGAAACCAAACCTAATTCTATCCCCCCAGAATTTGGCATCTTTCTCAAATCAGTAGTATTCCAAAGATGCAAGTACAGGTGAGTTTCACCGTAACATCCAACACTGATAAAGAAGATGGCTGATAAAAACTAAATATTTAAAAACTTAGCTTTAGTGAACAAAGACAAGATGTCGCAGACTACACGCCGAATTACAGAAGCAGAACTGAAAAATCACAGATTCTGCAGCGAAAAACGCAAATTAACGGCAGAAAATCAAGATGTTACTATATTTCTTCATATTTTATTTTGATATGCAAAAAGATTCGTTTTCTACTTATCAACCCATTGCACGTTATTTAAAGTCATAAAATATGTTTATATTGTAATAATATTTGTTTTTTGGAGATAATAATGATTTAGTGATATATGTCTTACTTATTAGCCCATAGCTGGGGGAGACGAGGTGGATTCACACCTTTCCTAAATGAATATAAGGAAGACAAAGGGAATTGGAACTCGGCCCCCCTATTAACAATTCTGATCCAATATCTATTACATCAACCGCACATTTAAGCTGACAGCTCCTGGTATTTCAAAGCAGTTGCACATCTAGATAATGACCAGGCTCAACGTTGCTTGACTTCAATGATCGTACGGGGACCAGTGTTTCAACGTTATGTGACCGTAAGCCGCAAAAAAAAAAAAAAGGAAAAAAAAAGATGGCTAAAGTTGTGAGCTACGAGTTGGTGGTGTTAAAATTAAGTAGGTACAAAACTAGATTGGCAGCTAGGTCTCATCATATTACAGTTGAAATTGATACATGTAACTGTAAGTTCTATGCAAACAGTTACTTCTCGCTAGTGGAACTCTTTTCCGGCTTCTTGCTTTCCAATCAAATTTGATTTTCAAAAATTTAAATGTAATATTGTTATATACCGTACCGATGAACACTAATGGGTATGTCCCAATCCTCATAAATACGTTGGACACTGTTGTAAGTGTGGGTTAATATAATGTCTAAGTAGTCCACCACTAGCAGTGGTTTACCTACTTCCCTCGCTGGCGAGTATTGTATTTTGTTCTTCATTTCCAACCTCCCTGAAAGGACAGAGTAGTTAAAAGAAAAAGAATCGACCAACTAGCATTTATGGTTGCAGTCAAATCCAAATGTCAAAAAAACGAAGAAAAAACATACTTCATCTTTCAAAGATATATTTTATTGCACATGAGTCGAGACCTTTCACCGACTTCTTTATGTGCCGTGTCCCTTCAGTACGTAGGGGATCATGGCTCTCCACAATTTTCTGTCCTTCGTAGTTCTTAATAAAATTTTTTTTCGTTAATTCTCCTAAACCTTGTTCCGCCATTCATTTACTTAAGCTGTCTAGGTAGGTTATGTGTTGTTTTCCTCGGTCCGTCTTGCCTTTACTATGTCCTGTGAGTATCAAATTTTCCAAGCCCTCTTTTCTCATTATGTGCTCTTGGAAATTCAACTGTCAGTTCCTGATGTTAAGTACAAGTTTCGTTTTTGTTTCCATATTCTCTAAAACTTTCCGTCATTGCTCACATGTTCGATCCATGGCATCCTCAGCATCCTTCTGTAGAACCATATCTCTTAGAAGATATTCTTCATCTTCTATGTACCTTCATGCCCCTTCAGAGAGTGTACAATCATGGCTCTCCACAACTTCCTATCCTTTGCAAGGTTTCATGTTTTATTATCTCGCCCAATCCCTGCTCTGCCATCCATTTACACAAACTCGTTAGGTAGGTTAATTGCTGTTCTAATCAGTTCCACTTGCCTTTGCCCAGGATGTCATGTGAATGTCAAATTCTTCATGCCTTCTTTCCTCATTATATGTCCTAGAAATTCCAACAATTCTTTTCTGATAAAGCTTCCTATTTGTTTCCATTTCCTTTAAAACTTCCTTGTCGTTCACATGTTCAGTCAATGGTATTCTCAGCATCCTTCTGTAGAACCATGTTTCTGCTGCCTCAAATACCTTCCTCTGTGAGAATATTGTCCAACATTCACTGCCATATAGGAGGGCCGATATTACGTAACAGTTGAGCACATTTTCTTTGTTTATAATTATGATACTAATCTTTGAAGTGCGTCTTCTCCAAAAATTCAGAGATCTTCTATTTATTCAATGACAAATCGTAATGGCAGCAGCTAACAGTGAAGTCTACGAAATTTCATGAAAACTGGAATGCTTCGTTTTGTCACTCGTAGTCCAGGGTATGATGATAAACTACATTCGGCAGCAAGGCTTCTGATCGGGAGATTGGAGATTTTGGTGTGCGGGAGCCAGCTCTTAATTGATGTTGTTCCCAGGTTAATCCTGACCCGGGGTGGTAGCATCTGTCAGGATCCAAGCTATGGGCAAATAGTGAACCCCCAAGCTAAAATTGGAACACTGTGAAGGGGTAGCACCTCTTAGAGTCTCAGCGATGTGAAAATAGTTAAGCCCCAAACAAAAACAAAACAACGGAAGTATAAAAATACATTTTTATAGTAAAAAATGCCAGCAATACACGTACACATACACGCACGCGCATATATATATATATATATATATATATATATATATATATATATATATATATAATTACCAACAATGCATATTTAGAGTAAAATTACCAACAACACATTTTTCTGTAGCTGAAGGCTTAAAATTGCGTTCAAAATATATTTAGTTGAAACCATAACATTTTTGTTAAAATATTTAGATTTCGGCATTAAATAACCCATAGAGGTGTTGATATGCCTCTAAACACATACGTGGTAAGCGTGTGTGTGTATGTGTGTTTCCTATAACCGAAGCATACCGTTACCAATTTGGCCGCGGGAGACTATCTTGATAAAGCAAAATTCAATTACCTATTAATGAACGCACATCTCTCATCATTCCACAGCAAGCCTCTATTCCACACTTTGTCAAAAGCCTTTGAGATATCTTGGGCAAGCGCTCTCGTGATGAAGTTAATGTCGAGCGCTTCATTAATTCTGTGTGCAATGATTGCAAAAACATCAGCAGTGAACCAAGTGGAACGAAATCGATACTGTTTGTCGGACTGGAGTTTTTTTTGTTGAAGTGATCAACAACCTTCTTGCTGATAACAGACACAAAGAGTTTGCTGATAACACGAAAGGAGGCTGATAGGCTAATATAGTGAGGATGATGATCAGAGTATACCACTGACATCTTTTATAATTTTTTTTTAATCATTTCACCTCAAGCAAGGCGATAATGCTACTAAAAATTCAGGGCTTAATGAGGAAAGCAGAAAATGGTGATTGACGTTGCATTTGAATATTTTGAAGGTTGTAGATGGAAGGGGAGCAAGAAACCGGAAGGAAGCTCCACAGGTGAGAAGTGCGAGAAAAGAAAATATTTGAATAGAACTCATAGTTATATCTAGCTATTTCAACAGTGAAACGATGAGATCTAGTCGTACGTTTAAATTCACGCGTTCGAGGTACCAAGAGAAGAAACAATTGCCATGAAAATATTTATAGAAAAGATATAAGGAAGCCATTTTACGGCGGTGTGAAAATAACAAGTCGATTTGCCAGATCAGGACCGATAACATTACAGACCCGTCTTTGGATTTTATCGATAATCTCGAGATATATAGAAGGAGCACTAGACCAGATATGGTAGATATTTTCAATGTACGAAAGAATGATAAAAATGTGCAAGAGTCTGGCGAGAAAAATCGTCTGATACGACACAGTGATCAAACCTTCATAGCAGCAGGCCTAGCACTTGATTCAATATAATCCCTTGAATTCATGTCAGTTGAAAATAAAGGACCCAAGAAGACCTAAAAAGATGCTCTCTTGGAGGTAAGCATCAGTCATGCTGATGGAAGGCGAAAAGGTTCTCTATGATTGTTAAAAGCTGCAGTTTTTGATTTGTGGTCTTTAACACTTACAAGTCATTTTTTGTCCTAGTTAATATTTTCTAGAGCTACTGCCAGTTTTACTTGATCGGACCTATCGGAGTTTGGAACTGATGACATCGGTAAAGTCGTTGATGAAAATAAGTAACAACGTAGGCCCAAGCATAGTGTCCTGAGGGACAGGATCTAGAACGGCCACTTCAACGCAACTTTCATTACACGATTTGTTAAGAACGGTTGGATTAACTCAAATATTCGGCTAGAAACACTCTAGCCCTTAAGTTCGTGAAGAAAACCAGCATGCTAAATAGTGTCAAACGGCTTCGAGATATCTAAAGCCACAATCGGCGCCTTACTGTTCTTATTTAATAGACAAATTAAGTAAAGTTCTTTTTCGGACAGTAATTAAACAACTTTGCCAGAATTTGAAATAACTCTATATATAGGTCCGAAAGAACAACCACAGGAGTTTTATCCAGTCCGATAGCCTTCGTAGAGTCTGGGATCTTCGCTAATTGTGATATAGAAATCACAAAAGTTTGGAATTCATGTGACGAGGTTTGTTGGGGACAGTCAGCTTCGTCACGTAACAAAGCAAACTACACCTTTGTGCAAATTAATTGAAACAAAACGAATAATTCCATTATTATTTACATTTTTTCGTATTTTCCAATGAAATATGACCCAATGCACATGTTAGTACTTCATATGTCCATTCCATGAAGTTGTTCCTTGCAGATTGACCACAGATTCTCAATTGTATTTAAATCAGGAAAGTTTCTGGGTGAGTCTATAATACTTTGATTTGCTGACTGGTAATGCTTGCCAGTGTGTTCCTGCAGCGTTACAATCGACAGTCGAGACAATAGAGTCTGGGCGTGATAAAAATCTTATGCAATCACGAATGAAGCAATATTTTTCAAGGCCAAACAAATTTCATCATACACACCTAAAATTAATTCATATTACTGCATGCCACTGCAAATGACCCAATCTGTGGAAAAAAATAGAAATCGATTACACCCTGTCACTCCAGGGGGTCTAACACTGGCCGTATGGTGAAAGAAAAGAAACTAAAGCGGTTGTTTCAATTAATTTGCACAATGGTGTACGAGAGATAGACAGACTTTGCCAGTTGAATCCAAAACTTTGGAGGAATTTCTACTACTTAAATTTATCTTAAAACACACATAGAGACACGCACGCACATACACACACACACACACACATACACACACACACACACACAAACACACAACAACAGACACAGACAAAGACACACACACACGTACGCGCGCGCACACACACACATATATATAAACTTGGTATAGTTTTTATATATATGAACTAGGTACATACACAATATATATATATATATATATATATATATATATATATATATATATATATATATATATATATATATATCATAAACTATGTACCTCTGTTGATTAGCTAAAATTTAGCATCCCACGCTGAAAAAAAATGATCGTCAAAATCTTTATGTTATTATTAAGAGGAAAAACGGAAGCATTTTTATTATTATTAAATAATATTTTTATCCTTTTTAGAACGTTCGAAATTTCCGAGTGTGTGTGTGCAAAAATGAGAGTATATATATATATATATATATATATATATATATATATATATATATATATATATATATATATATATATATATATGGCTGGACGTATATAGTATCGTTATACCCATCCATTACACTGGTCCATTCACTTCAGGCCAACTGACATAAAAACTAATATATGAATTTACATCTGCCCCAACATTTGTTTTAGACTCGACTCTTAACCCTGACATGAGTCGGCTCCGAACCCCTTAAACCCAGATCAGATACTATCCCAGGCCTACCCCTTGAAAGCCGGGTCGCCACCTGAGTGGGTCTGCTTAACTTTCCCTTGTTTTCCACTCGCGAAGGATCAAGACTGCTTATTCTTTTGTGTAATTAATGTGTCTTTTTTTTCTTGTTGGCTGGAGCCTTAGTCTTCACCCACGCACTTTCGGCGTCTATGTAAACAGAAAGCGGCTAATGATATGGGGAGGGTTGTAATAAGTCGCTTAGGTGGAGTGGTGAGTAGACAGTTAGGGAATTTTGTGTACACCGGCGGGGGCGCCAAATAGTCGATATATCATCAATATTCTGAGAAAATGAGTGTTTCGCGATATCTATCTATCTATCTATCTATCTATCTATCTATCTATCTATCTATCTATGAGTGCGTGCTGAAATGTTTGTAGCCCATCCAAAGCAAATCCAAATGTACCGGAATCACCTTGAGCGGATCCCATTCCCAAAAATTTGACAAAATGACCATTTATGATGAATAAATTATAATTTAAATGCATTTTCGTCGAATATCTCTCTATCTATCTATCTATCTATCTATCTATCTATCTATCTATCTATCTATCTAAACAACAACTAATTTTTTTAAAAGGATTTTTTATCCGACATTAATTGGTACATGTGTTTGGGTTTTTATTCACGTTCTTTTATTTTTTTAATCAGTGAAATTAATAACAACTTGGTTAAATTGTGAAGTCTTACTAAAGAAAAATTGTAGTCCCGACAGAAATTGAACATACATTTTTTCTATAAGGGAAACTATAGCTAAATCGGGCCTCTACCAGTTTTGCCACAAAGATCAGACATTCTGTGTCTGATCTTTGTGGCAAATCTTTGTGGATTACCTATTTTAAGAAAATTACATGTCTCGTTGGTACTCGTTGGGTTAATGGATAGGTTCAATTTGTTGGGTGGCCATCAAAGTCACCAAATCTCACACCTCTGGATTTTTTCTGTGGGGCTATTTGAAATTAGTTGTTTATCAGACGCACCAAGAAATATTGAGGAATTTAAGAAAGAATTAAATATGAATGCAGTAAAATAACAGAGGAAACTCTTCGACGTGTTAATGAGTCATGCAGGCACAGAATTGAGATGTGTTTTTGAAAAAAGAGGAGGACATTTTGAATAGCACATATAACAATTAAATAAATATTAAATAAATTTTTTATATATATTTATACTTTTAATAAATTATCCCTACACGGCGCGACATATAGAGAGATCTATGTCAGTCTATACATATCTATCTATCTCTATATATATATCTATATATATATATATATATATATATATATATATATATATATATATATATATATATATATATATATATATATATATATATATATATCAATCAAATCTAAAAATACTAAATTTCTTAGATATAACATTCAACGTAAACAACAGAACCTGCAAACAATACAGAAAACCAAACAACAACCCATTATACATTAACAAAAATTCTACATCCCAGTGTATTTAAACAAATACCCATATTTAGAAATAAAAGAATTTCAATAAATTCTAGTAGCCTAAAGATATTCAATGAAAATAAAAAAAATGAATCATCCCTAAGAAACAGCCGATATTCATACAAATGCAAAAACTTGAACAATTCAAATAAAAAGAACAGAAAAATAATTTGGTTCAACCGCCCCCGACAACAATACAATAAAACCAAAAATAGGGAAAATATTCTTCAAAATAATTGACAAACACTTCAAAATATCAAAAAATTATCAACAAAAGTACAATTAGAATTAGTTACAACTGCATGGAGAAAATAATAACTAAACATAATAAAAAATACTCAACAAAACCAATAACAATTACAACAATAACATGCAGCAAAATAAAATTATTAAATGTAACTGCATAAATAAAGAAAATTACCCCCTTAACAATAAATGTTTAACCAATAGCATAATATGCAAAGCTATCGTAAATAAGAACATTAGCACAGATGAAAAAAATTACAATGGGGTTACAGAAAAACCTTTTAAAGAAAGATATTCTAATCACAAAATGTCATTCGAAAGAAAAAACAAAAAATACATATCGAGCTAAAAAGAAAACAATATGTCCACCAAAATCAAATGGGAAATCATAAAAAGAGCAGCCCCATACAGTATTAACAATAAACATTGTAAATTAAGCTTAGAGGAAAAATTAGCAATAATTAGTTTTAAAAACCAAAATAAACTCCTAAACAAGAGAAATAAAATAATGGTAAAATGTAGTTAAATAAATAAATATTTACTTTGCCATATACGCAGTAACTAAAGATAACCAAATAAATATAAATAAAATAAATATAATATATAATCTTTAAATGAATAAATAAAAGAAAAAATATAAACTAATTTATTAATAAACACATAAACGAACAATCATACACACATATAGACGCGTGTGTATATGTACATATGGATGCATACACACACATAAACAAACACCAAAAAATGAAGACACATAAACCTCCTAATTAATACCTTAATATATAAAACCAAGGCAAAAAAAATAAACTACGATCCATTAAATATAAACAAAAAATAAAAATGAAATATTAAATAACGTATGATATAAGCATACACTTATTTTAATCACATGTATACTATTTAATAATTACATATACGTGCGTGCATGAAGCGTGCGTGCGTGCGACCCATGCGTGAGTGTGCATGAGTACATACTATATATATATATATATATATATATATATATATATATATATATATATATATATATATATATATATATATATATATTAAAAAATATTATTTAATAAATAAATAACTTCACCATTTAAACACTAGTTTATTACCGTCCTGGGTAAGACGGTAAACTACATCCGACAGCAAGGCCTTTGATCAGGAGGTTTTGAGGAGCGTGGAACTACCTCTTAATTGCTGGTGCTCCTAGGTCCACCCAGAACCGGGGTGGTATAACCGCTTAGGGCCCCAGCTATGGGCAAATAGTTAACCCGACAAAGGAGGTCAAAACATAATGAAAGTATAAAAATAGGTTTTAATACTAGTAATACTTTTTTGGAAAAATTATTACCAGCAATACACTTTTGAAGAAAAAATTATTACCAGTAATATATTTTTGAAAATATTACCAACAATACATTTTTGGAAAAAAATATTACCAGCAATAAAAATCTTGACGGCATTAAATAACACATTGAGATTGATATGCCGTAAACAAACCAAACCAAACCAAACTTAGTTTATTAATAACAAAGCAACGACATCACTGTACATGTACGTGTGTACGTGAGTACGCACGTTTATGGGTACATATGTGCGCATACCTATATATGCGCGTGAATTGATATGCACGTGTGCGTATACATAGACGTATAAGCACAGAAATATGCACTTAAATTCTAACAATACTAATTAAATTTAATTATAAATCTAACCTCCTACAATTAATGCTTATAATACCACAAGACTAAATGAAATAATATCCCAGTGAAGTTATATAAATATATGTCTATGTGAGCATGTATTTTATATATATATATATATATATATAAATATATAAATATATAAATATATATGTATATATATATATATATATATATATATATATATATATATATATATATATATATATATATCTATATATATATATATATATATATATATATATATATATATCTATATATATATATATATATATATATATATATATATATATAAATATATATATATATCTATATATATATATATATATATATATAAATATATATATATATCTATATATATATATATATATATATATATATATATATATATATATATATATATATATATATATATATATATAGTAAAAAGAAGAGACAAACCGCAAACGATTTTGGTTGTAATGTGGATTTAAAAAAATATATATTATGCTTTATTTTCCATATTTTTGCTCTATTATTCTTTATTTCACATAATTATATATATATATATATATATATATATATATATATATATATATATATATATGTTTGTGTGTGTGTGTGTGCGTGCGTGTGTGTGTGTGCGTGTGTGTGTGCGTTGTGTGTGTGTGTGTGTAAAAATGTTCATCATTTAAACATTAATATCAATTATTTATGAAAAAAATAAGTACAAAGCGAAGTACAACTTCCCTAGGAAAAACAAACTCCAGAATGCTCATAAATAAAAATAAATGAAAATAAAAATCGTCCCATCTCTCGAGACGGAACGAACCCATACAAAAATCAACTACAATCGGAAAAAAAGAAAAAAAGCTGTTGAGAAAGATTTTTTAATGAGAGAGTGTAATGTGAGAAAAAAAAATAATTAATAAACAACAAAACAAAACAAAAACAAACATGAAAAGGCTAAAATGATCGCGTCTTCCTATGCGCGTCCGTGCAGACGGGCGCACGGGAGCGAACGCCCGCCCGCAGAGACGCGCGCATGGCCGCACACGCGCACAAATGAACACGGATAATTCTGAAGAAATCTTACACCAGTGTTAAATACGCATAAAAGGAAAAAATAATAAAAACATATAAGTAGTAAATTGCTGATACCTCCTGAAGAGTGGACGGAGATGTCTGTCTACGAAACTCTGAAGTCGGAATGCTGAAGGCAACATCAGTCAGTTAAGTGACATACTTTTACTCACATTAATCCTATAAATAACACTAACAAAAAGAAACAAGTAATTCTCTTGACACCAGTCTATTCATATCTATCTATGTATGTATGTATGTATGTATGTATGTATGTATGTATGTATGTATGTCTCTATCTATCTATCTGCACTAGTCAGGTGTACTACCGTCATGTCCCATGCATGCTCAATGGGGGACCCGTCTGGCGATCAACATCGGTTCTCGTACGACGGCCGAAGTTAACCAACATCGAGCCTGGTCAGTATTTAGATGGGTGACCACTTGTGTATACCAGCTGCTGTAATCTTGGATATGCCAGTGTTGGATAACGGCTCGGAATTCTTAATCGGTGTGCCGAGTTCCAATTCGAGTTGTGTTCGTTATATTCATTTACGAGCAAATACCATTGGGAAAAATATGAATCCTCCTCTTCTCCCCTCAGCTATTGGTTAATTAGTAGGACTGTTATCATTAAATCATTATTATCAAAAATATGTTCTAAGAATATTTTCTGGCTTTAAATAACCACCTATCTTCCTATCTATCTATCTATCTATCTTAGTTAATTCATATCTATCTATCTATCTATCTATCTATCTATCTGGATATATATAGCTAGATATGCGTGCACACATAAATAAATATGTTGATTACGCATGACATTTCAGCGTGTGACAGAACAGAGGGGTTAATGAAAATTGCTTTTGTTTTCTTTCGTTGGTGGCCTGTAATTATGTTTACACAAGAGTTTCCATCTAAATGCGTTTAAATAGAAAGCGTGAGCGTAAATAGAAAAACGTAAGAGAGGAGGGAAAACGCAAAAAGAAGAAGAATAAGAATAAGGAGAAGAAAAAGGGGGAGGAAGAGGAGAAGAAGAAGGAGGAGCTAGAGGAGAAGAAGAAGGAGGAGGTAGAGGAGGGGAAGAGGATGAGGAGAAGAAGGAGGAGGAGGAGGAGGAGGAGGAAGAGGAGAAGAAGAAGAAGGAACGCATTCATGAAAGAGAGAGTAGAGGAAAAGGAATAAACGAATAAAAAAGAGAGCGAAAAACTAAATTGTAAAGAAGAAAAGAATGAGAAGGAAAGTAAAACGAAAAATTGAATGAGAGAGAGAAGACATGGGCGAAGGAATAAAATAAGAAGAAAAGAAGAAGGCAAAACAAACGAAAGAAAAGAAAAAAAGAAGTGAAAGATAAAAAGGGAGAACGACAAGAACAAAGATGGAAGTTGCAACAAACAGGAGGAAAAGGAAAGAGAATTGGAAAATAACGATGAGAGAAAGAAAAGAAAAGAAAGAAGAAAAAGAAAGAAAGGTGTAAAATAAGTCATATAGTAAACGAATTAAAGGGGTGAAGAAGTGAATAAGTAAATAAAGAAAGAAAGAAAGAAGTGACAGATATAAGTACAGCTTTAGGTAAATGTCGAGAAACGACGGGTGAGTAGTGAAATTCTTTTTTTTTTGTTTTTAGTCCCAGACAAAGAAATGGTTGACCGATCTGGTATGCACGTCTGTTAAATAATACGGTGAATTAACACTGTAAATAGAAGCAACAACATTCCACTGTCAGAGACAAGGCTGTATATCGAAGCCTATTTGGTTAACACGTCCATTCCTTTACAAAACTCTCTCTGGTTCTTATCTAAGACAGGGTGTTTAAACTTTTATCATGATAACCTATATATTTAGACTTTACTATTGGTCATTAAGGAATAGCATGAAAAATTATCCTAAAAGATTGTGAACACCATAATCTGATGGAAATTCCACAGGTGTTAGCAACTAAGATTATCCATAATCTCATACATCAGCGTCTGTATCACCTTTTGCCTGTATCTTCCTATTCTTGCCCTTCTAATCTTCTTCGGTAGCCATATTTTTACTTCAGTATTATACAAACATAGATTAGTTTTATACACAAAAAAGAAAAGAAATGCACAAATATTTTTATTGCATCATCTCTTTTAGATTTCTTTTGCTCTATCTTTCCATAAAGAATTTTCGACCCTACCCGCCTGACAATTTCATTCATTGTTCCGTTATACGAACAAATATTAGTTTTATACGCGAAAAAGTAAAACAATTTTTACATACCTCAGATGTTCTATCACCTTTGTCTGCATATTCTGATTTTTGCCCTTATCCCTTCTAATCTCAGTTGGCTCTCTATGTTTTTATCTCAGTGTTATAAAAACATGGCTTATTTTCATACGTGAAAAAAAGAATAAGTACTAAAATATGTTCTACTGTATCCTCTCGTTTATCTTTCATTTGCTCTGTAAAATTTATGATTAACCAAAATTCCCTATTCTCCGTAGGGAATTTTAATGGATCACAAATTTTACACCTTATTCGTGTTTATTATTTTTGTTGTAAATTCTCAAGAACAAATGAAAATATATCAATTCACCTTCATCATATGTTTAGGTTTTATTACAGTTATAATCATCGGTTTTTAAAGACAATAAACATTGCCGAGTAATGAAGTTAGTTAAAGTAATAGCGGTGTCAAGGAAAAAGCCTTCCTTTTGACACACCGTTTTTTTGCGTGCACGAAGGTTAAAGATTGGCCTCACTTTGTATGTGAAGTACGGATGAATTGATGACATTACTACACACGTATTTTATAACATTATAGTAGTGGTTCCGAAACGGTGGAAGAGGATAGCAGGTGAGGCGGAATGAATAAAAGCCGATCATAGATTTAGAAATAGTTTCAATAAATTCATATGCCAAAAATAAATATGATTTAAAAAATTTTAAATAATATTATGGATTACTTGTAATTGCATGCATAAGTTCCAGTATAAATAGTTATAAATAATTATTGACCGATTTTATCATTGTGATATTTTTGTATTATATCAAGTATTAAGAATATTGTAACTAGGTTCCGCAAATTGTAGGAAAGAGTTATCAATGATAATGTTCCGACTTCACATCTGCGGTTATCTCCCTTTAATCCTCTGTTTGTTTGTTTTTATTTTTAAATGTATTTTTTGTCACATAAAATTTGGTGAGGCGCGAGCTAACTTTCATTCTGAAAATGCGGACCAGAGAAAAAATATTGGGAACCACTGCTGTATAGAATAAATCTCCTTGACAGATGTTGATAATCCATCTGTCGCCACTATGATTATTTATTCGATTTAAGTTGAGATCATAAAGTCCACAACCTCGCGCCGCGGTAAATTGTGAACGCCATAATCTTTTCAATGGTTGAATAGCATACACCTAGCCAGGACTACATACCTAGTGTTCCAAGTGTACAATTAAAAATAAACCAAAAAAGGAGTGAAAGAATTTTAATATGAAATATTTAAAAAGAAAAGTCTAAATATATTTCTGCGAAATGCTTACGGCTACATCACGTTGAAACACCGGTTCCCGTATGATCACCAAAGTTAAGCAACGTCGAGCCTGATCAGTACCTCGATGGGTGAACTCTTGGGAATGCCGGATGCTGTAAGCTGAGAGTGGTGTAATGGATAATGGCTCGGAATTGTTGATCTGTAAGTCGTGTTCCAATTCCCGTTTGGTTCGTTATATTTACTTACGCGCATATATATATATATATATATATATATATATATATATATATATATATATATATATATATATATGTATATAAATGCAGAAAATAGAAATTAAAAACATATTAAACTAGCAACAAAAACAATTCTCTTGACATTAGTCCATTCATATCTATCTATATATCTGCATTTGTCAAGTATACTACTGTCACGTGCCATGCATACTCAATGGGGGAACTGTCTGGCGATTAACATCGGTTCTCATACGATGACAAAAGTTAAGTAACATCGAGCCTGGTCAGTATGGGTGACCGCTTGGGTGTACCAGCTGCTGTGCCACTAGTGTAATGGATAACAGCTCGGAATACTTAATCGGAAAGCCGAGTTCCGATTCGAGTTCGGTTCGTTATATTCACTTATGAGCAAATGCCATTCGGAAAGGTATGAAACCTCCTCTTCTTCCCAAGTTATGGGTTAATTAGTAAGACTTATATTATTAAAACCATTATTACCCACTAGCCAAATCTTACAATCGAAAATATTTTCTGGATTTAAAGAACCTGTAAAAGGCGTAGAAAACGAAACAATCATATTTTTGTGAATGAAGATTTTTTTCTCAAATAATAAATTATTGACCAATGGCCTTTAAATTTTAAAGATTATCGTAATTAGTATGAGCCTAATTTTGATACTACCGCGCTAGAGTCAAGGTTAGCTGTCAATGTCTCACACCGACCCGTGAAAGAAATCAACATAAATTCATATTAAGTGGTTCATTCGTTAATCACGAAATATTTGGCTGATAACAAATGGCATGCCAACGACAGCAAAGATTTATAATTTTAATTCAGTCAGCGTTGAGTCACACATTTACCCATAAGCATACGCGCAAAGACACACAAACACGCATGGACACAGTCATCCGGACAGGCATACGCACACGTTCATGCTTTTATATGCAGTCACGCATTTAAGAAACAGACGAAAACATAGAATAAAGAAAGAAAACGACTAAATAGTGAGTCCAATCCTCACTGGGTGCCCTATACTTTCGGCCTTACGCCACATCTAAGCAATCACCATAGAACGAAAAAACAAGGGCACTTCGACGTAGTCTAATGGTTAGCAAGCTTGTCTCGCTAAAACCATAGCGGCGACAGATGGATTATCAACATCTCTCAAGGAGATAAGTCGAGACAAGCTTGCTAAGCATCACAGGTTTCTCTCTATTTCCGGTCTTGTGTCGTATTTAAGTTATGCTTAGTAAATCTGGCCACTTCGATGTAATGGTGAGCAAGCTTGTCTAGCAAAGTCAATTACGACTGAATAGTGAGTCCGATCCCCACTGGGTACCTCATACATTTGGTCTTGTGCCACATCTAAACTACGCTTAGAAAATCACAATAAGCATACGCACAAATACATTTAGACACACGAAATGTGCAACATGGGCATGCTTCTATATGCAGGCACGCATTAAAGAAACAAGCATAGAATGAAGAATCAAAACATGCACGCAGACGCATACTTAATGAAAAATGATTTATGGCTCTCCTCCTCCTCTTCTTCTTCTTCTTCTTCTTCTTCTTCTTCTTCTTCTTCTTCTATGTGCTTTGTCCCTTTAAGACGTTGGCGATCACAGCTCTCCACAACTTACATAATATAATATAATATAATATAATGTGGTCTTTTGTACCGGCATGCTTATTTCATCAGTTAGAAATTCCCACAGGCATAATTATTTCAAATGGCAATTGTATTTGGTAGAAAAAGAGCAAATTGAAGACGATATGTAGATATTCTGAATCAAGTGACGCGTTTATATTCTTGACATCATCCATTCCACAAGAATTTTTGTTTGTTTTTTGTTGCTCTTTCTTTGCTATTACTAATTTGTAAAACATTCATGAAACTTTACCTCCCAACTGATAACATATCACTGAATGATGTTGGGAGTTTCAATAAGAACAACGTGAAGAGATCCCGTCCGTATGGGTCGGTGGGTCGGGTAACAGAAGCACGATATTCTGTAAAAGATACGGAGCAGAATGGGCTTGGGCTATCATCGAGTGAAAAGGTTTCTGACCTTTAATTCTTGCAGCTTGTGCGTAGCGTATACAGACGATCGGTAACCCCGTGTGTATGTAAATGTATATATACGTCGAGGCGCCTATATATATATATATATATATATATATATATATATATATATATATATATATATATATATATATATATATATATATATATATATGGGGGGGGCACCTCAACGTGATATAATGGTTAGCAAGCTTGTCTTGCTAGAACAATAATTTCTGAGTAGTGAGTTCGATTCTCACAGGGTGCTGACGCTTTCGTCCTTATGCCACATCTCAATTACGCTTAGAAAATCATCGTATATTTATTGCTTAAACCATATTTTTATTTTTAGTAAATACACATATTTGAGTAGACGCTCTGTTTATTTATTAAACAGTATATTTATTTATTTTCGTCTTCCTGCCTAAATATTCGAGAAATCTTATCTGCACTCTCCGGCAGGATTCGAACCAGCGTCCCGTTTAGCAGAAGAAACCGTCGATAGATCTGGTGCGCTTTAGACTGTCTCCACCACGAAGTGCGTCTCTAGAGCTTTGCTCAACGGATATTTTTCTGTAGAACAGACCTACTTCTGAATATTCTCCTAATGTGGTAACAACAAAGACGAGGATAAGGTGCGTGTCATCCATGGTCTCGAGAAAACTCGGATCTGCACCCAAAGAGTTATGTCTCAGCTGCTGATGACGGTGCAGCATTTGTTATGGCTGTACAGGCCCATACGGGAGTGACAGTCTCGATTGCAACGAATGCATGTGAAGACACTCTCTCCCGATGATGCCTTTTGTTTTCTTTCTGTCGAGTATGCTTCTCCCCAGCGGCAAGCCTTCGTTTCTCCTCATCTCGCTCCAACTCTCGGTGTAAATCACGTCTTCAGCGTGAGCGATCATTGGCGACATCTTCCTACCTCTCGATGTCGATGTCCATCGCCCTTATATCCCTTTTACAGACGTCCTTCAAGCGATGATTATATCGCCATAGTGCCCTCTTGCCGGTGGCGAATTCCCCGTAAAGAATTACCTTCGGAATCCTCCCGTCTAGCATATGGCGTACATGTCCAAGCCATCAGAGACGGTGCTGTTGGAGAAGGGCGTATAGTCTGGGTAACTGGGTACGGGGGAGAATCACGGCACTGGTGACCCGGTCGGTCCAATTGATGAACAGAATGCGTCTCAGCGAAGATAAAAGGCGCTTTTCTCCTGTCTGGAGTAATGAGAACAAGCGGAGGCATGTAAGTAATGATGAAAGCCCATCTAATTAACCCATAGCTTGTGGATAGAGAAGAGGTGGATTCAGAGTTTTCTCAGGGGTATTTTCACGTATGTGAATATAATAAAGCCCGACTGGAACTGTTCCAATTCCGAGCGGTTATCTATTACACCGTTCACACACCCAAGCTTACAGAGATGGGTATTTCCGAGCGGTCGGTCACCGATCTAGGTACTGAACAGGTTCGACGTTCCTTAACTTCAGTGATCGTACAAGAACCGGTGTTTCAACGTGATATGGCCGTAAGCCTGGATTGTGGAGGTTCGTAAGCATGTGAATATGATATATTAATTTTATGTCCCGCAAAATAGCATGGGAAAAACGATAATGGGAAAATAAAATTAATTAGAGAAATAGTAATGTCAGACACACACATAATATATATATATATATATATATATATATATATATATATATATATATATTAATGTGTGTGTGTGCGTGTGTGTGTTTTATCACGTGTCTTTATGTGGGAATGGGTACATTAAGGGAGAGTAAGAAAACGAGAGAGAAGCTATAAAAGTAAGTATTTTAAGTAACAAAAGAAGAGATATGGTGATAGGAACAACTTCAGATATATACAATCTCTGAAAATATATATCTGAAATAAGGAAAGTTGAGTGTTGAGGCTCTAGATAAATAAAAAAAATATGTATATATATATATATTTTTAAATAAAAAACAAACCATTAACAAATTTAACTTGTTTCGCTATTTATTTAACTTAATCTGATGAAACTAAATAACGTAAAATTAATTAGGTTTTTCCTGTTTATTCTTTATTTGATCATTTTGTTGGACTTAATCCAGATCTTCAATTAAAAAAAAAACAGACTCGACCAATATCTTGCATTTTGACAATAGTACAAACTGAAACTATTTTTACCTTTTTGACAATTCATTGTGATTTCGACTTTAAATAAGCAAGTTGATAAATCTCCCAATATATATATATATATATATATATATATATATATATATATATATATATATATATATATATATATATATATAAAAGTGAACATTGAAGTCAACACTCAGACGCGACAGACTATTACATGTTAAACGCAATCATCAGACCAGATGAATGCGCTTAGCATGAAACAGCCTGTCGCCTCTGACTCTTGACTTCAATGTTCACTTTTATATTTACATACGCTTTATCTCTAATATTGAGCACTTATCCATAGATACATTAATTATATATATATATATATATATATATGATAAAGAACAAGTAGGAAACAGATCTTAATCTAACATGTTTCACTTTATTAAAGTTTCGTCAGAGACCAAGATAGAAATGATAAAAAATGATAAAAAGCAAAGAGACGCAGATTAATGCTATGTTGTGTTTTGCTATTTCTTATTGGTTGCATACGTGTCACGTATCATGAAGTAACAGATAATATTCAAATATGTGCGGCAAACATATATATATATATATATATATATATATATATATATATATATATATATATATATATATATATATATATGTCTATATTTCTGAGATGAGGTATTATGTACAGTATTTACATTAGTCGGACTATTGTCCTCATCTTTGTCGCCAAATTTGTCACAACGTTTCGGCCGTTGTACGCTCCGGCCTTCTTCAGGTGGTTGGAATTTCGAAACGAACCCTTTATTTCGATCACTGGGGTAGACTGTTCTAGTTCCACGAGCCATGTTTGATGGATGTCAGTTATCAGTTATCTCCTGCTAATTTTCCCTCTGAAAGTTTTCCACTGCCTTAACCGGGTATTGAACTCACACTCTTTGGGTCTGTCACTGGATCTAACCAACGCCTTTATCCACTGTGCCATGTGTCCTATGGCACAGTGTCAAACATGGCTCGTGGAACTAGAACAGTCTACCCCAGTGATCGAAATAAAGGGTTCAGTTCGAAATTCCAACCACCTGAAGAAGGCCGGAGCGTACAACGGCCGAAACGTTGTGACAAATATGGCGACAAAGATGAGGACAATAGTCCGACTAATGTAAATACTGTATATATATATATATATATATATATATATATATATATATATATATATATATATATATATAAATATTGACATGTACTAGACGAAGAGTCCTGTATCATAGCTTAGTGGGAGTTGTATCATAGATTAGGAGTAGCTGTAACCATAGATTCGGGTGTGAGAGTACGTGACCCTTGCACTCTTGCTATAATTATACAAAAGCCACTTTAAATAAAATATTTTTCATCACTGGAAACGATAACTAATGAAATATTTATATAAATGTTTCCGGTGTTGTCAAACTCTGTGAAACCGTTTTCCGCATGACGTGACTTATACGATGCATGCATATTGGAATTTGAAATGTAGCATTACATGTCAGGATTTAGCCAACAAACTTCTGTCTATAATACGGACAACATTTAGTTCTCGATAATGACCGAAGCAGTCAAAGTACTCGAACAAACACAAAAAATGTAATTTAGAAAAAAATGTCATTGGAATTCTGTTCACTTCTCTACAGTTTTGAATTCGGGGTAATACTGGACTTGCTGCAAACCGTGGCTAGGGAGCCCAGTCTATACTTCTATTTAACCCGTAGATTGAAAGATAAGAGTTGAATTTATGCCTAAAAAAACGTGAACTTAGAAGTTTTGAAACTTACAAATCGGAGCAGTTTAATATTGGCCTTTTAATTCGATTTTTACAAGGAGCCTATTTCCATTTTTTGTTTCTCCTATAAAAGCCATAAAAATCCCAAGACAATGTATAAAAAGAAAATTAAGAACTAAATCATATACCTATAATATTTAAATGGGGTGTCTGAAAACACCACGGTACTAATACTGTTATAGTGCGCCACAGTACTCACTGAGGATTAATTCACTTCGCGTCTGTTTTCTGTCAAATGCGGTCGTTATTTAAAAGTCGAATGAAAAAGCAGCCGAAAAGGATGTGAAACAGAAGCTATTTGTTATCAGTGCTGATTCCAACCGGGTGAAGACACACCCACTGCGATGACCCCAGAAAGGTTGCGGGGATTATCGAAAGTCTAACCATTTTCTATAAATCTGTCTATTTATTCTATTTATCTCGATTCAGGCAACGGTAGTCAGTATTCCGGATGGATTTTTTGTTCATCAAACACAAAACTCCAAAGCCCCTCAAAGTAGTGACTTACTGAATGAGGTGTGTGATATGTACAGGATTTCTCCCAGAATAGACATTGCCCTCAAATTCCGTACTAGACCATCAAAATGCATCACAGATTGACTTCAGGTCATTGAATGCAGACCTCACACGCGCAACCGATATTTAAAGCGTTAGAATAAATGGGCTGGACACACACACACACACACACACACACACACACACATATATATATATATATATATATATATATATATATATATAAATATAAAAGTGAACATAGAAGTCAACGCTTAGAGGCGACAGTCTGTTTCATGCTAGTGCAATCGTCAGGCAACTGCCTGACGATTGCACTAGCATGAAACAGACTGTCGCCTCTAAGTGTTGACTTCTATGTTCACTTTTATATTTACACACGCTCTATCTCTGATATTGAGCACTTTATCCCATAAATATAGCACACTTTAAGAATATATTTCTTCATATATATATATATATATATATATATATATATATATATATATATATATATATATATATATATATATATATATATATATGCAAATGTCAGTGTGTCAAACCTTTTCAACTTTACTCCTAGAGGCCGTAGCCCAACATATCATACTTTGGATATGAATCAGACCGACTCCATGAGCAAATTGAAAACATTCCGGGCCGGATTCGAACCCGAAATCCTGAAATTCTGAATTCCCAAGTTTTCATTAATGTGATTGTTTTCGACGATTTTTTGACGTCATTTTTTGCGACGAATTTTTTTTACGATAAGAATTTTTATAACTTGGAAATAAATTTGCGAATAGTCGAAATTAATTTGTGAAATCCAGCGAAAGTCACCCATGAAATAAAAATAATTGTTTGTACGGAATGTAACGACCTACGTACATTAATTTGTCTTTAAATTAAGTGGCAGCAGGAGAATTATCGTTGAACTTTTAAAAAGTAAGCTTAAATATTAATGCAATACTTAAATTCAGTGATCAATTTTGTAGTTTATTGTTGCCTATCGCATCTACTCCTACCTACCTATTGCGATGAAAGTCCAATGAAGAACCCTCGGTAGGAGCTACCTTAAATGCCGCTCGACAGGGCAGCTTTTAAGCTAGTACGTATATATATATATATATATATATATATATATATATATATATATATATATATATATATATATATATATAAATCCCCGATAGAAGAGTTGGACTGTCTTTCTTATATCTAAGAAAGAAGGTAAGGTCGGCGTATAAGAGCCAGGGCGAACTCCGCCGTCGCCCTGGCTCTTATGGCTGAGAGGAAATGACGGAATATTGAAGTGAATAAAATGTTAAGTAATAAAGATCGTATTATCATTTATTCAGCTCACCTACTTCATAACATATGAATATAGGAGCAGGGAGTAAAGATGATGAGAACAAGAATACTGATTGAACCTGGACTTGAACAGACTGCATTGCTCAGTGAAGCATCTATGTCGGATTCTGCCTGACAAAGTAACAGTTCTTGGGAAAATGCTAAGTGTAAGTTCTTCCTTACAATTGGAATACAGAGGAAATGATGGTGATTTAACTACGCGGAAGTAGCATGACGATTTCCTAGTTTGAACTGGTGGAACTAAAGAATGGAGGTCATCTGAACTCTGCGGGTAGCATAACGGCAGGTAGCGTAACGGTTATCGGCACAGAAAGTATAATTGGTGAGTTCAGATGCCGACTAAGTTTGTTACGTTCATTTATGGTAACTCCCCTGTGAAAGGTATGAATTCAACTCTTCTTCTTCAATCTACGGGTTAAATAGAAGTATAGACTGGGCTCCCTAGCCTTGGTTAGCAGCAGGTCTAGGACTACTCCGAATTCAAAACTTTAGAGAAGGGAACAAAATTCCAATCCCATATTTTTTTTTCTAATTTCATTCACAGATATTAAAAGCTAGAAAACTATTTATGGAGAGTCATTAACATAATATTAATAGATTATGTTAATTTCTCGGTCAGAAACCGCTCAGAATATTCACAAGTACAGCTCACACTTTACGAAGGGCTTTATCTATGTAAAATTTGTGTGATCTTAGGTTGTTTTTTTATAAAAATGCTCTTTGGAAAATGTTATGAAGCCATTTCTGACCTTAGGTCTCTGGTTGGGACCCAGAAGGAAATGTGTATACAACAGAAATCAAAGGAAATAATAATAATAATAATAATAATAATAATAATAATAATAATAATAATAATAATAACCCATCAATGGCGACGTAGTGCAGGGTTAAAAGCTGAAACTGAAGGTTTTATTCTTGCTGCACAGGACCAATGCTTGCTAACTAGAAATTACCAAGCACACATACTGAAAAATTGTGTTAACCCAAAATGCAGATTCTGTGATAAATATCCAGAAACAATTGACCATCTTGTATCTGGTTGCGCGGTATTGGCACCGACTGAATATAAAACCAGGCATGGCGGAATGGGCCAATATCTGCACTGGAAAATTTGCAACACTTACAGAAGGGGAACTGCAAGAAATTGAACACCAACCAGACCCGGTTACGGAGATAGGACCTGTAACAATTTTATGGTACTTCACAATATATGCAGACGGAACAATCAAAGCTGATCGCCCTGACATCGTGATTAGAAACCGCAAAGACAAAATGTGCCTCCTTATTGACATTGCAGTCCCTGCAGACTGCAATATATCTTTGAAGATCTTCAAAAGCTATCAAAATAGAAGGACGTTGAAATCGAAATCTCAAAGATGTGGCGCATGAGGACATTAACAATTCCGGTTGTAGTTGCAGCCCTCGGATTGATTGGAAAAGATTCCAATCGACTCATTGAAGGAATCCCTGGTAGCCAATGCCTTAAAGAAATGCAAAATATTGTATTTACAAGTACAGCACACACTTTACGAAGTGCTTTATCAATGTAGAATATGCTCAGTGGAAAATGTGATGATGCTATTGCTGACCTTAGGTCTCTGGACCCGGAAAGAAATGACTGCACACCAGAAATTAAAGGAAATAAAACTAATAATAATATCTGTGAATTATAAAGACAAGCAAATCGAAGTAACAAAAATGTGTAAACTTAAAACTACGATTATCCCTTTTGTGATAGGGACACTGTATAGGATAAAGAAGGTTAACGAAAATCATGTGAGTAAAATTCCTGTACATATATCTCAGAGATTACTTTGTGCAGAACTGCAAGTATCACTCTCCATTTACACCAAACGTCCCAAATGCGCATAGATAACTCACCTACAGTGTCCTTTTTTATACATAGACCACGGAAGGGTTTTGGCAATTAGGCACTTAAAATTACTCTATGGCAAAATGATACGATGCACAATAAAAATATTAAAAATAAAAGTGATGAGATTGAAGTATTAATAATAATAATAATGAGGATGAATAATTGCCTCTCAAGCAAGCCAAATCACGCAAAAAGGAACGACATCGATCTACAGTCATTTTAAAACTTTGAAAAACGTAAACTAATGATTTATAATTGACAGTTTAAAGAAACGAAACTGTAAATGAGAAAAGTAAATAACAGGGAGTGAGGAATAACTCAAAACACCATAGATTTTACAACAGTTCTTGGAATAGACGGAGGAGGTGAATAGGCAATTAGTCCACGGACGTTCTTCGAATAGGAGATTCACGACTCAAAAGTTTTTCTCGCTCGTGGCGTCAAGCCCGGGAATTGAGAACGAGGCTATGGTTATTTTCAGGACGCCGCTGTCGCCGATGGCGACTATTCGTCGAACGTCTAGACATAGAATAATTTTTTTTTCATTTCTTTTTTTTTTTAAAGTTGACCTTCGTAACCGAGAAAGGGACTGTCGGTCATTCGACACACAGTTTAAAACCGCCCCTGTTGCTGCCCTCAGTAACCTAAAATTTATACTTCCTTCAGTTTTTGTTTATTTTCTTTCTTTGCCTCTCTTGCTCTCTCCTCACTAGTGCATATATATATATATATATATATATATATATATATATATATATATACACACACACACACACACACATATATATATATATATATATATATATATTTATGTATGTATGTGTGTGTGTGTGTGTGTGTGTGTGTAGATAGAAAGAGAGACAGAGAGGAAGAAAGCGATGGAAATAAAATATGCGGAAAACAAGACAATATGGGAAGTTTGAAATAAATACACAAAGTGACTGAAAGAAAAAAAAACACGATGCAGCATAGACATTTTTAATGCAATGTCCGTACAGTACGTGAACCATTACGGGTCTCTGCATCTCACTATTCTCTGTAGCTCTTAACAGCACCTCTTGTCATTGTAGTTCTTCGTTTACTTTTTCATCGTTTTGCGTACAGTATCTTTTTTTCTTTCTTTTATTTCAATTTTTCAATAACTTTATTCATTTCTTCATATTTTATTCCGATCACTATTTATTTCTCTCTCCATCTTTCGTATAGAAGAAGCGAGTACATACACATACATAGAAACACAAACTATACAACAATATTTTACCTCACCCTCTACGCACGCGCGCGCGCGCGCACACACACACACACACACACACACACACACACACACACACACACACACACACACACACACATATATATATATATATATATATATATATATATAGATAGATAGATAGATAGATAGATAGATAGAAATAGACACTGAGGTGAAAACCGAGCGGCGACTGTCTGCTTCATACTTGAACACAATCTTCGGGCCATCCTTTAGGAAGATTGCGTTCAAGCATGTAACAGACTGTCATTAGTGTGACATTAATGAAATCAAAGTTATGTCCAGAATTTTACCTATGCACTACGAGGGAGTTAGATTGTTTTTCCAAGCACAAATCTCTCTTGTGTTCGTACATGAGGATTATTAGATGACGTGATGTCTCCCCGACATAAACATTTTTGCATTGTAAGCAATTTATTTGACAAATCTCGGGTTCATTTTTCCTGCTATTTATATTTCCGATTGTCTTGGAGGTGGTGGTAACGATCCTAGTATTAGGGATGACTAATTTTTTTGCGAGTTTAGTAAAAGTGTTGGTGGGTAAGCTTATGATTTTTGTGTAATTTTTATTAGAAGTGTTATTAGTTGTGTCTGTTTTTTTTTTTTTTTTTTTTTTTGCTCTGTTGATTTTTACCGTTGATGATGAAATGATGTGGGTAGTGAAGAAGTCTGAATATTTTCACAATATATATTTCTTCTTCATTTAGGTATTCCGGGCTACATATCCTAAGGACGATGATGGGCATAACTTTGATTTCACTAATGCCACCCTAATAAAAAAAAACATAATTCTTTGAGGAGAAAATACTTTGAAAGCTTAATAATAACATTGTTACCAATTATAGACACACGCCTAAGACATTACATCACCATCCTTTTTTGAATCCATCCTTAAAGAATCTAACTTGATATCTATCTAATACAAAGAGTACGTGCATAAAAAGTCCCAGATTAAAGTGGAATGTCATCTCACTGCGCCGGCTGACCGGACAAGGGTGAAGACGTTAGGACTTCTTCAATTAGACAGACACACATACACAATTACGAATTCATTAACATCCGATGCCCGCTTAGACATACACGAATTTTTACAAACTTACATACATATAAAATTATCTACGTTTTTAGAGCACTTGGTACGTGACCAATGAGAAGTGACCCAAACAAAATTGAAAATAAGTTCTGTCTTTTTATCTGTTTTCTCTTACTGCCTGACAAAGCTTTAATAAAAGTGAAACATCTTAGATTGATATACGTTTCCTATTTGTTCGTTATCTTGTCATTCCAATCCACATTTGATCTGTATTTGATCTTTAACTTATATATATATATATATATATATATATATATATATATATATATATATATATATATATATATATATATATATATATATATATAGCGCAATATCAGAAATAGTGCGTTTGTAGATACAGACAGTAGGGCCAAAATCGTTTGAGGCGTGAAACTACATGCAGTTTTGGATTCTGTATCCAATCTACCTATCTATAATTTGTAGTCTGATATGTAATTAATATCTTAAAATTTCACTGTATAACTTTTGATCTTTGTAGCCACTAATTTCAATGAGTTCCCAAAGATTATTATGTTGAAAAATAAGTAGGCGACGGACTTATTGATTTACCTACATACAATGGTGCATCAATAAGTCCGTAGCTTGAATTTTCATCGGAAATTTTTACTGTAAAACGTTCAAACTTTGTGATTAATAATATTCACCACTGAATCAAGTGCGTTGACAGGAGAGGGTATTATGTTGAAAAATACATATTTGGGACAAATAAATGTCTTTTTTATCAGTAGGCAACAGACTTATTGATATACCTAAATAATAATGGGAACGTGCAAGAAGACACTTCATTTTGGGGGTAATGGCTAGGAAGCGAGCCTCTCAATTAATTGCTACTGCGCGAGTGAGTTCAATCTTCTTCATAGATTTCCTCTTGTGGCTAAGTTGATGTTGTCCAGTGAGTTTCCTCACATATTGTTTGTATATAAGCGTAACTCAGATGTAGCACGAGGCCGAAAGTATGGTGTACCCAGTGAAGATCGGACTCACTCGTAATTGTTTTAGCAAGGCAAGCATGCTAACCATTACACTACGCCTGGTCTATTTTTTGTATATATGGGGATTTCCTAAGCGTAGTTTTGATGTGACACAAGGCCAAAAGTATGGGGCACCCAGTGAGGAACGAACTCACTAATCAGTCGTAATTGTTTAAAGCTTGCTAACCATTACACCACCTCGACGTGGCATAAAATTATTTTCTAAGCGTAGATGTAGCACAAGGCCCCCAGTGAGGATCGAACTCACTATTCAGTTGTAATTGATCTAGCGAGACTAGATTGCTCACCACTGCACCACGACTAAGTGAAATAATGTTTGTATATATGTATGTATAGCGTTTTCAGGGCCACAGAGAAAGTGAAAACGAGAATGAGTGATTGGAAGGAATAAAAAAACACACAAAAGATAAGGATAATTAGAGACGTTGATCTTAAAAACCTTGTATTTTTAAGCTATAATCTCATTCAAATGACGTTCATATTATATTAAGTGCGTAACAATTTGATTTTTATGGATATTCATGAATAAATCATGAGTAATGAATTGGCTACAGACATCAGATTTATTACGCAATGTCTTGTTCCTAGAGTCCCCGGAAAAGAAAAGAAAAGAAAAGAAAAAAAAAGCAAAAAAATACAAAAACACGACAACCGTTTCTTTCCAGTGAGCAGTGAAGTACAGAATCGCTTAGAACTTTTTTCTTTCTGAAGTTCGTTTATTTTAAGAAAATATTTACGACCGTTAAAAAGAGAATGAATTAAGTTTATTTACGATATTTACTGTATATACTCGCGTATCGTGCGCTCTTTGAAGACCTCATTTTGAAGCTAATTTTAAGTGGGGTCGCATCATACGCGAGATATAAAATTAGCGCATGTCAGCGCTTCTTAAACTTTTTTACATCCCGTGATTTTTCGCGACCCCAGGGATTAATCAACTACACTGAAAATACATCCGTTGTCACTGCATTTGTTGCAACGGCGTCGCTCGCGCGTTTTATTACCGCAGCGCTTACGTGGCACCTTACGTTAAATATTGTGCGTTTGTAAACTGAAATTTAAGTGTGTGAATTTAATTTTCGCGGCCCCAGCATTTCGCTTCACGCAATTTGGGGTCGCAACACATAGTTTAAGAAGTGCTGGCGTATGTCATACTGGACCTTGCTAAGCTGTTGACCAAACTATATACCCATTTACTGTAGTCAAATCAGCTTCAAAATTAGGTCTTCAAAGGTCGCATGATACGTGAGTATATACAGTACTTGAAATGTTTGTGCATAATAGTTTATCCATCAAAAAGTAATTATAGAATCGCTAAAGAAATGTTAGATCTGGAAAAAAAATCTACATATTTTTTTTAATCATTTCACCCCGGGCAAGGCAATAAAATTTCTAAGATGCAAGTGATTACTGACTGTTAGAGAATATGAGAAAAAGAAAACATCGTCGTTGCTCACATGTTCTGTCCATGATATCCTCAGTATACTTCTGTACACATTACCCTAACATCGTCTTGGACAGCAACCAGTCTGAATTCCGAACACGAAGTCAAGAAGGTAACAGGAAACTATATTTCCCCAGTAAGTCATAACAATTTACAGTTTAATCATTCCACCCTAAGCATAGCAATAAAGACATTAAGACGCAAGGGGTTACTGACTTTCAGAGAATGTGAGAAAAAGAAAATATTATTAAGGGGAGAGAATAATAAAAGAACAGGAACTAAAGACAGAAGATAACGATTGACATTGCATTTAAATTTGACTGCAAAGCAATAAGCCGGAAGAGAGCTCCACAAGCAAGAAGTGATAGAGAGGAAACTGTCAGCATAGAACTTACGGTTAGATTCAGCCATTTCATCCTTAGAATTATGAGACCTTGCCACCAAGCTAGTACTGAGCTTAAAATCATAAAGTCTAGGTACCAAAGGTGAAAGATCATCAGAATAATTACCATGAAAATACTCATAGAAAAGGCACAGAAGAGCTACGTTACGGAGGTGGGAAAGTGACTGAAGCCGAGATGCCAGGTTAGGACCAATAAAATCGCAGACTCTCCTTTAGATTTTATCAATAATCTCTAAATATATAGCAGAAACCCCAGACCCGATGTATCAGGAATAGTCAATGCATGAACGAGTGGTAGACTTATAAATGTGTAAGATGTACTTGAATTAGTTCTAGTATATCCAGAACGGTGATGCGTCCTGGGTATGACGATAAACTACATCCGCGTCCTGGGTATGACGATAAACTATGTCCAACAGCAAGGCCTCTGATCAGGAGGTTTTGAGGAGCGTGGAATAATCTCTTAATTGTGGGTGTTCCCAGGTCCACCCTGACCCGGGATGGTAACACCTGTTAGGGTCCTAGCTATGGGTAAATAGTTAACCCCCAAACTGGGGTCAAAATACTATGAATGTTTAAATATAGTTTTTAATATCAGAAATACTTTGTAAAAAATTATTACAAGCAATAAATTTTTGAAGAAAAATTATTACCAGCAATACATTACTACCAAAAATACATTTTAAAAAAATATTCCCAGCAATACATTTTTGAAAAAAAATATTACTAGCAATATCGGTATGAAATAACCCATTGAGGTTGATAAAAAAACAAAACAAACAGAACGGTGATGACACGGCATCACTGGGCGGAGGGTTACCGAGACTGAAATCAACTGTCAGGGTAGAGGGTTCCACCTATGGAGTCAACGACCACGTATTCGTGATCAAGGCGAGCCTTCAAGTCAGAGGATATCGGCTGTGGTTTGGCCACTGACCATGAAAGAATACCTTTCCAACATTCAACCCAGATATTGGCACGCAACCGAGGTATGTGAATGAGAGATAGTCAAGTGCTCAGTTGAGCAGCGGCTCTACGACCATACCTTGTAATAGGGTTGATGATGATGGTGATGATGATGATAATAGAAAATTTATTTCTAACGAGCTTCGGCGTGTAGTAAGGATTAGTGAAGCTTGTCTGATCATTAATACTGTGTAGTGAGTTCGATCCTCATTTGGTGCCCCATACAAAAACATAACATTAAATAGCTTAACAAGGGTTGTCATATCGTAAAACTAACCATCCATGCTAAAGATCTTGATATCTGTTGTAGCATATCTATGGGTGATAATGGGTGTGTCCCCATTCACATAAATACAGTAATAAATACTGTATGTTGGTCTGCTGTCGGAGATTCGTCTCCAGCTGTGCTGGTCAAACTCCCTGTCTCCGGGTAGAGAGGATCCCCTGAGGAGGCTATGTCGAAGGGCAGAGTCTTGTCTCGGGAAACAGCTACCCGACGACGTTTTATACGGGATCTACGGGGAATTTTTGGCCGAGTCTACGGGCTCGGATACCCCACATTAAATTCGGCCTTGTGACGCTTCTGACCGCGTGGGGCTGTTGGTAGATATCCTGCCGTTGGAGATTCATTGTAGAATTCAGTTGATTCACTTCTGCATGGAGAGCTTGAGCAAATAGATGGCGGGGTAGGTTCTGGGGGAGATGGCGAAATGACAAAAATTATTAAAAGCTAGGAAGGGCAGAAAATTGTGGAGAGCCATAATTGCTGATGGGACACTAAAAGAAGAACAAGAAGAGGAAAAGGAAGAAAGTATTTTTCAAAAATTAATTGAAAAATTAAATATAAACAAAGTAACGGTGGAAAAATATTCGGACACTTAAAAATTTATCATGTTAAGCAAAAAATGCAGGTCAAGATCTTTTGAACGCGCATAGAAACATTTTTCAAACTATATTTCAGTTGATTTCACTCTTTTCTGTATTGATGAGGGTTTCCTTCCTTTTGTTCGAAGTAGTTTGGAATGTCAACATCTTGATTATTTCATTATTTCTCTTCGAGTTACACGTGACATCTATTTTAGTTGTTGCTGCCGTTGGAAGTCTTCAAAGAAGTTGGTTTCTGTTATGTGGTATAGTTCTTTGTCATTCTGTTGCGCCAGTCATCGAGATTCGAAGAAGAACGGTTCTCCCTAAGATCTGGGTTCATGAAATTCTCTATCTCTCACTTTCTATCTTGGGTATGACGATAACCTGTATCCGGCAGCAAGACCCCACCCCGATCGGGAGATTGGAGATATTGAGGAGCGTGGAACCACCTCTTATCAGCTGTTGTTCCCAGGTTCACCCTGACCCAGAATGGTAGCACCTGTTAGGATCCAAGCCATGGGCAAATAGAGAAGCCTCAAACAAAAATCAACAGTATATTTTTATAGTAAAATTACCAGCAATACATTTTTATAAAAAATTACCAACAGTACATTTGCGTAGTGAAATTACAAGCAATACATTTGTAAAAAAAATACCAACAATATATTTTATCATCTACAAACTATTTATATATAAAAACATACATTTACTCTGGAAGTATAAAATTATGTACAAAATATATAGATTTTGACATTAAATAACTCCAGTGGAGTTCATATGCCGCTAAACAAAACCAACCAACCAACTCTCTTTCCATCCATACATACATACATACATCTATCTATCTATCTATCTATCTATCTATCTATCTATCTATCTATCTATCTATCTATCTATCTATCTTAGTTCATATGTACCAATATTTATTCGCATTTAAATCTACTCAATAGTTTACCTGCACTAATGGCATGGTTTCAGACGAGACCAATGTACTGATTTTTTGAAAGACATTGTGCTTCAAACAATTTTTTAAACATATTTTAATGAAATTAAAACTATTTACAAGTTTATACTGACTAACTCTTTGTTGCTTTTATACATTGTTTCGACCAAGAGTCTGATTAACAGTCAACATCAGGTAATTGTTGCATCCGAAGACTTTCGAATACTTTCGAACGAAAAACATTTTTTCTTTTGTCTTGAACAAATAAATAAGAACTTACGAGTCACGTCATTGGATTTATTAGGTAGGTGCAAAAGCTTTCAGTGCTCATTTTTGAAAACTAGAAATTGAATATAATTTTGAAAACCATTTTTTTCCGTAAATGTTTGCTCTCATCTATCTATCTATCTATCTATGCAGTAAGAATACATTTAAACAAATTAAGTTCAACCGACAAGCTTTTTATTGATTGTTTTTTCCTTTACAGATGGTTTTTTACATTGTGGGCTATTTAAAGCTGAACCATTTCGTTGGATTAGAAGAATTCTTTTTACTTGTGAGTGAACATTGCATTAACGTTTTTTTGAAAATAACAATTATTTTTCCAGATGCAAGTCTTACTATTTAACTCATCTGGGTGGGGGTAAGGATATGGATAGATACCTTTCCCAAGGGTATTTGCGTCTAAGTGAATGTAACGAATCCCGGTACACCTGACAAGGCCTGTCTGTTTAATTCGTGACTGTATTTTTCCAGTTTTGAATAAGTTGCACATTCAGTTCAAAATTGCGGAGAAACTGTTCGAGTTCATCCTTTTGTTTTATACTCCAGACACTTTAGGTTATTATCAAGAACGAAATAGATTCATTAAATATATAATGTAGAGGTAAATGCGTTACTTTTTTGTTATGAAATGCTGTAAGATAACGGAACAATAAAAAATGACTACTTAATGGCTGACATTATACATGAGGTTATGTTAGAATGGAACACCATAATGACTTTGTTAGAATCGAGATAATGGAAGCTGAACTTGAGATTGAGGAAAATATTAGCAACAGAGAGAGCGTGGATGGATTCATCTGTGCCAAGTCTTCTGTTATGCTTAATTTATTTGTGACCGGAAGCTCAAAATGTCTTGTTCCAGGGAACTGTACCCTACGACAGAACCACCTCCATTCCACTAAACCGGATAGTATCAGGATTAATCCTTGATACCTGAGGTGTTCCCATAATGAAGTACCAATGCCATTTGAGGTGTGGGCTTTCCGTTTTAACACCGGATTGCTGCTATATTACGCTCGAGTGAGTGCGCAGATGAATGCTATCTATTCACACCTTTATCTGTGTCAAGTATTTCACTTTTATATGTGACGCTCTAATGTGGATTATCAGTATTTAGGTTTATTCAATGCATGACTGTATTCCTTGAAGCGAACCGACCATGACGCTAGTCAATTATATGGAATAATAACCGTCTTAAATCTTAATTTAATGTCTATTTAAAATTTTAAAAGGAACTATTTTCTATCACAATGGCGGATGTGCCGGCGGAGCAACGGATAACGGCTTGGTAATGAGAAATCGGAGAGCCAAGTTCGAATTCCAGTTGGGGTCGTTACATTCACTTAGGCACAATTACCCTTTGGAAATGTATGAATCCATCTTCTCCTCCCCTAGTATGTGGGTTAAATAGTAGAACTTGTATATGGAAAAATAATTGTTATTTGCAAAAAAAAAAAAAAAAAAAATGGTAATAAAACATTCACTTGCTAAAAAGGA
>OZ038503.1:46959886-46962386 GCA_964036315.1 Acanthosepion esculentum
AATCTTCAAAAATGTAAATGGAATGTCAATCGTTATCTTGTCTTCTTAATTCCTGTTTTTTTATTGTTCTCTCTCCTTAATAATATTTTTTTTTATATTTTCCCCCTCCTCCACTTTTGTCTTAGTGGTTGTATTGCCTTCTTTGGGATGAAATTATTAAAAACTATCTCCCTCTTCTTAAATGCAATGTTCCTTCAAGAAGTAGGCGCTCCCGACTCCCCATATCTTCCTTTTCTTTAATATCTACATACTGTAAATTTTCATGATTTTTCTTGGAAAACAGAGTGAAAACAAAAGTAAATAAAAATTAATAATCTACAAAGAAGAATCTGCAATGTTATTGGACGTGACCTGACATCTCGGCTTCTGTCATTTTCTCACCGCCGTAACGTAGCTTCCCTGTTCATTTTCTATAAATACTTTCATGGTAATCGTTCTGATGAATTTTCCTCTATGGTATCAAGACTTTATGAATTTAAGCGCAGTACTAGGTTGGCGGCAAGGTTTCATCATATTTCAATTGAAAGGTCTAGATGCAAGCGGATCTTCTATGCTAACAATTTCTTCTCTCGCAGTATTCCTTTGTAAAACTCTCTTCTGGCCTCCTGCTTTCCAGTTAAGTTTAATCTTCAAAAATGTAAATGGAATGTCAATCGTTATTTTCTATCTTCTTAATTGCGGTCATCATCAGGTGTCTGTCGATCTTAGTAACATTTAGGAAATTTCGAACTAAACACTTTATTTAATCTACAGGAGCAGATTGTTCTTTTTCCGCTGTTCATGTTTAGGGATATTTCGTCTTGTTCTTATTAAGGACTGCTCAGTTATTGCACGCCATGTTTTCACTGAGTCTAAGTTTGCACAACCTGGACTAAGGATTGAACTCACAATTACTATGTCATCATGTTCAGGAACTAACACCTTAATTCACTAGGCTAATGTAGACCTCGGAGCTGTAAACCTAACCTGACAGCTGCTACTGCTTGTCTTCTCTTTTCTAACTGTTGCTGCTGCCCTTGAAACTTTGCTGCCATGTCTCTACCTTCAGGGAACTTCGAACTGAACTCTTTATTTAATCTAATTTAATTAAATTTAATTTAATTATTTTATCTATAATCTTTTTCGTTTTGCAGTCCATGTTTTGGAATATCTCGTACTAAAGAGAACGAAATGAGATACAGTGTAACCCGGATATAAGATACCCGGATATAAGAGAAACTCGGATATAAGAGAGATTTTCTCTGGTCCCAAATTAGAGCCTGTGTTAATGTATATATAAAAGACCAAACCCGGATATAAAAGAAACCCGGATACATGAGACTTCTTCTCCGGTCCCGACAACTCTCTTATATCCGGGTTACACTGTACCTAAAAATTAAAGTGCGAGTAAAAAATAATTAAAAAATGAAGACAAGAGTAAATAAAAGTTAATAAGCTACAAAGAAGAATCTGCAATGTTATTGGACCTAACCTGACATCTCGGATTCTGTCATTTTCTCACCGCCGTAACGTAGCTTCCTGTGCCTTTTCTATAAATACTTTCAAGGTAATTGTTCTGATTAATTCTCCTCTATGGTACCTAGACTTTAGGAATTTAATCGCAGTACTAGATTGGTAGTTAGGTCTCATCATTTTACAGTTGAAATATCTAGATGTAACCGTAAGTTCTATGCTAAAAGTTTCTTCAATCGTACTTCTCGCTTTTGGAGCTGTCTTTCGATTTCTTGCTTAACAGTCAACTTTGATCTTCAAAAATTTAAATGTAATGTCAATCGTTATTTTCTGCCTTTTTTTTTATTCCTGTTCTTTTATTGTTCTCTCTCCTTAATACTAGTTTTTTTCTCATATTCTATAACACTTAGTAACCTCCTTACAACTTAGTGGCTTTATTGCCGTGCTTGGAGTAAAATGATAAAATTTTAAAAAATGGTTGTGTCATCATTAATAATTTACATTTTAATGAATTATATATTCGCCATTATTCTAATGACTTGTTGCCACTTATCAGTCAGCTCTTCGGTAACTTTTGAATAAAATTCCACAGGTTTTGATGTGAAAGATTTTTCGGCGAACTCTTGAATGTGGTTTTCCCCCGAGAAAGTTTTTCCCGCGAAAGCAGCAATCGAAAAAAGTAATAATCCGTTGGTGCAAGGATAAGTGAATATGGCGGGTGGAGGGAGAACAAACAAACCGTGTTCCATCATTTTTTTCTGTGTTATTGAATACTATATATATATTTATATATTATTTATGAGATATTGGAGGGATACGTTGAACACTTCTTTCTTTCTTTCTTTTTCTCACTGAAGCCAAGTAGTGTCTTTTCCCTTCTTTCCATGTGATCAAAACGGAATAGTCCATTATTTTTTGCAGGAAGCGTTAAACACTCCTATCTCCCCTTCTTTCTTTCTTTCTTTCTTTCTTTCTTTCACTGAAACCAAGTAATATCTTTTCAACGTGATCAAAATGGAATTATCCATTATTTATTAGGTATTGGCAG
>OZ038503.1:46967386-46977386 GCA_964036315.1 Acanthosepion esculentum
CAATTATTTAGTTAGCTTCATCAGAAGCAGTGGAAGTTGAATGTTATGGAGATATGCCGTATTTTCTTGTGTATAATACGACTTGAGTATCATATGACTCCGTTTTTCGAAGCTAAAAACAGAGAATAAATTTCATTCTTGTTGAGTATATACGACTCCGTATTTCTGAAGCTTGAAACGGAATAAATTACATTCAATCTGGCTTGTAGAACTGTTAGATCGGATTTGTGAAGAAGCCAACACTGAAGCTGGCCTTAAGAACCAGAAAGGCACATCACGCGCGGAGATTTGGGTTTTAATTGAGAATGAATCAAGAGCACAGAAATTGAAATCGGTGAGCAGGGTTCAAATTCCAGCTTGGCCTCTTGTGTTTACTTTCACACAAATACACTTGAGAATTGCATGAATCCGTCTCTTGAGTTTTTCCTGGGACACAAAATGAGGGAAGGAAGGCTTGGAAAACCTGATACTCACGGGACAGTTGGGCAGAGGAAAACAACGCACAAGTCATTTCGCGATCTTGAGTAAATGGATGGCGGAACAGGGCTTAGAAGAAATAACAGAAAGACAAAGTATATTAAGAGCTACAAAAGGGAAGAAATTAGGGAGAGCCATGATAATCTACATCCTGAGGGGACATGGCACATTAATAAGAAGTACAATCATCTCTATCTACTTTTTTTTAAAAATTGTAACATATTATTAAAATGTCAATGTCGTATACATATTTCACAAAAATATTTAAATTTTCACGTTATTAAAGAATAGAAATTAACCGGATGTTTAGCCATTGCGTTTTTCTTCTAATTTCATTTTCAAAACGTATTTTCGAATTTTCAGGGAAAGCTGCTAACTAGACATACCTGGTAATAAATTTTAAGGTGTTAATTAATCTATCATAATTTTCTGTTTGATATGACTATTATATTGGGTTGGTGCATAATTATCAGGCGTTCTAAAACAATATTATTTATTAATAATTCAACAATAACATTTTTAAATGCGTATGATTATCGACACGCATTTTTATAACATGAAAATAAAATATTTTTAGTAAAAAAAAGTAAACAAAACAGCCATTTTTATTAACATTTTATTATCTCGCCTACAAAAACGCCTGATAATTATGCACCAGCCCAATATTTCTATATAAGAATGAATTATGAAAAAAAAATGTCTTTAATTATGAATGAAGGGAGAAATGCCAACATTAAAATGAAGACAAATATCGCTGACATATCAAATACTATTTGTAAACAATTGTTATCAACACCTGCCTACTTTGTGTTTTAATATCTCTTGTACTAAATGAGTGTATTTGCAATCTAGCTGTTTCAAATAAGAGTTCTTTTAAGACGAGTAAAAATTTCTGAAAACTTGTGTATAATACGACCCAGCTTTTTGGTCTTTAACTTTCGTTCAAAATTTCGCGAATTATACACGCACGCACGCACGCACGCACGCACGCACGCACAAAAATACGGTAGTTTGATTTTTAAATTCTATGTTGTTTTGTTTTCATTGGTTGTGTATAGATCACGTATTTATTTTATAGAGTTAGCGTGTTGTATCATTTTTTAAATTCTATATTTTGTTTTCATTGGTTATGTGGCCGTCACGTGTATACATAATGGCGTCTGTTTGTTTAATTATTGAAACGTTAAAATAATTTAAGTGTGAATTAAAAATTTGCAACGTTAGTATATTTTAATTGTATGATAAATACGGCGAATGTTGGAGGTGGATACGTAATACTAGATTAAATCATCTGCAAATGTTTGAATCTTGCATTCATTAAGTATATGTTTTATACATATTGGTGATATAAAAAAGTGTGTTTGGTGGGAATTTATTGTACAGTGGAACCTCGGTTCACGAATTTAATTCGATTGTGAAGGCCGTTCGTAACCCGAAATGTTCGTAAACCGAAACTATTTTTTCCAATAGGAATTAATGTAGAGAAAAAAAGTTACAGTACAATAAAATTGAAAAAATAAAAAGAAGCACAACACAACATACGAATGTATACAAAATGGCGGTCGCCTCAGAAATTATTCCGTTCGGGTTAACTCGGTTCGGCAATGTTGTTCGAGAACCGAAATTTTGTTCGACATGTGAGACGTTCGAGACCCAACGTTGGACTGTATTTTTAAAAAATCAGTTCACCCCAAACAAGGCGATAAAACCACTAAGACACAAGGGATTACAGGGAGTGAAAGAGAATGAGAAGATTTTAGAAGGAACCAGAAACCCAATTCTGAACAGGAAACAAAGAATAAACCTCAACTCCTGTTCAAAAGACCCGGGAGGAGTGTAAACCGGGCGATAGGCAATACGGATTATTTATTAATATTCCTTCTAATCAATATGCAATAAATATACGCCAAACACATTAATTGATATTACCAACATTCGTAAAACGTATATTATAATTCCGCGTGTTCCTTCGTTCCTTTTTTGTTAGTTAGTTAACGAGTTCGTAACGTTCTGCCAGTTCCTTATAATTAATGGACTATTCCGTTTAGGACGCGAGCAAAGGCGAGGATATCATAGAAACGCTTTTTAGAGAAAGAAAGACCGAAAGAGAAGATAAGAGGAGATGACTTTCTCTTTCCTCTTCCTCTCTTGTCGAACTCGCTGCCTCCGGGCGGAGAGGAACCCAGAAAAGGCTATTCTGAAGGGCAGAGTCTCGTTTGGGAAGGTAGACAAACCCGACCCCGTGTGTCTATTAGGCAATTTTTACCCGAGCCTACGGGCTTGGAACGCCCCACGTTAAAAACTGGCCTTGTGCCACATCTTGTCTTGTGGGGAGGAGATAAAGGAGGTGATAATGTTTGTATGCTTCAGTGAAATGGAAAAAATTTGTAAAATGAAATCGTTGACGGTACCCACTCGCATCCGAGCATCGGGATCGTCATACTCTCTCCTTGTTCCATTTCTGTCATCTGATGGCTGTGAAGGTCCAGCCTGCTCCTGAATAGTCATGAGCAGGAGTCATAGAGCAGTGGGGCTAGTAGACGCGGCTGGTCGGTCTCTCCTGACAGCACGTCGCAGATCCTCTTAATGTTGACGGTTGGACTTGAAAGTCTCGGTCTCTCCTCGGATGGTCCTACTCCTGGAAGGTCGATTTGCAGCAACGAATCCGATTAAAAAATGAACATTAAATACTCCAATCGAGACCGGCAATAAAAAAAGAAGCAATAACAGGAATTTTCTCTATGACGCGTATGTAAAGAAATCCTGACGTAATAATGACGTAATTCCATTTTAGTACGTCCTCCTTTTTCTCCCTCTTTCCTTTCTCCCTCTAATTCTCTCAGTTTCTTTCTCTGTATTTCTCTCTCAGTGGTTTTAAAAAAATTCCCGTATAAATTATTGGTCTAGAAACAAGGATGAAGGTGCCTGGACCCGGGAATTCTAATTCTACGGCAGCACCTTTCTCATTCACCAAAAGACGAAGCGGTCACGTGGACGTCAATTTTTGAATTGGCCTAAGGTTGTTACACATCTAAAACATCTTGTGTCACATCTTGGGGAAGTGAGTACATAACCCCCTTCTTCCCAAGAGCCGCTAATTTGTGGAACTGACACCCGAGAGGCTACTTCGCCGACTACTTCAATCTTAACCACTTCAAGTCTAGAGCCAATCGCTATCTATTGTACATATTCTCATAATCTATACGTCTTACGTCCCCGAAACAACCCATTCAATAACCCTCTACCTTGAGTGGCTCTTGAGCCTTGGTGTGGGTGAACAATAGCATAAATAATAACGATCTATACCTTTTTTTGTTGTTGTGTGAAATTTTTTTCAGGGTATTTATTATTAAAAAAATAAAAGCAGTAGAGGTTTTTAAACGGTGTATGATGTCTTGAATTAAAGAAACAATAAGAAAGAAAAAAGTGGGCGCTGGGAAATTGTTCACACACCTAACAAAATTATTAGGATATAGCAGGAACTGACACAGAGATTTCATGGTCTATAGCAGGGATACCATTTGGGGGATCTATGAAATAAGACGGCAGTAAGTGTTCAGCAGAGCCATCAGTCAGTTATGTGACATGCGTAATGCATGCTTAGGCGATCATGTATCTTTCGATACATGACTGACGAGACAGATTTTTTCCCGCAGTAGGTTGGCATTTCTTTCTGCGGCTATAGAACCCGGTCTGTCCTGCTACTAGCCCATAGCTGGTGTGGGGGGGGGGGAGAGAAGAGGATTCATATATTTCCCATGGATATTAGCACGTAAGTGAATGTAATGGATTCGACTGGAATTCGAACTAGGCTCTCTGATTCCTCAATCCGAGCCGCTACAATATAATTAACCGGGGGAAAAAACTTTTGAACATTGATTGGAATAAGTAACAGAATATGTGCATTTATTCATTTTTTCCCCCTATATATTCACATTTCTATTTGTATTTTAAACATTCAGCTGTAATTGACATATCTTTTTATCTTGACTGGACCAGCTTTTGGTAATTCTCCACTCCGTAATTTATTTTACTCCTAGCGAGTGAACTGATTGATACTGTGGGTACTCTTATTTTTCTGTGCGGTGGGCGGATCCTACTAACATATTTTAATTTTAATTTGAATGCTTTGTTGTATTTTATTCCCGTTATTGGATACATATCCCCTCACTCATTTCATGTCATAATTTTATATATTTTCTTAAAAAAAACAAAAAAACAATTGTATATATTTTCATGTCATGTTTTTTTTTTTTTAAATTAGAATCCCTGTAAATATGCATTATCATGGTGTGTGTTGGATTGAATGGGGATGTATGAGTTCTTGTGGTGTATGAGTAAATTGTAATGAATGAATGGCTCTTGAAGCAGATTAAATATGTGTATGATATTCATGGACAACCAAACCCCCACTCTTTTGACCTTATGCCACATAAAATGTAATATTTCAAAATAAAAACATTTAGCTGAGCTTTCCTCTTTGATACTTCGACTTTACAAAGTTAAGCACAGTACTATATTGGCAGCTAGGTCCCATCATTTTACTGTTTAAATTGCTAGATGTAACCATAGGTTCAATTTCTTCTATCGTACATCTTGCTTAGGGAACTTTCTTCCGGTTTCCTGTCAACTATAACTTTCAAAAATTTAAATGCAACGTCAATCGCCATCGTCTGTTTCCTTGAATCCGGTCTTTTTATTGGCTTCTCTCCTTAATAAAGTGTTGCTAAGATTCTTTCATTCTCAATAACCCTTTGCATCTAACTGGCTTTATCGCCTTGCTTGGTGTGAAATGATTAAAAAAACGCAATATGTGAAAGAAAAAAACCGACAGTTTCCATGGTTTGACCCGGTGATTGTCGTTTGGTTGTTCCCGCCAGTTTTACATCCGGTGACCGGCGCTGCTATAATGCAACAAAACATAACCACGTGACATCAATTCTGTTGCATTAACTCTGCTGCGCATGCACTATTGCAACATAAATATCTCATAAAGATGATAGAAAAGAAAAGATTAAGGACTTCGTAATAATGATGTGAATTACCGGCTTGCTAACTATAAAGGCGTGCCCATTAAATATATAGGTAACTCGATAAAATGCATGGAAATGGCGGGAAACAACAAGAAATTAAATACGGTGAAGCTTTTTGATATAATTCCAAATAAAATTCAATGAAATGTTTAAAATTCCAAAAGTGCTAGCGTCAAATGTAACTTGAACGCATATCTTTCACATGGGCCTGAATTTATTTTAATTCCTTATTTTCTCTTATCGTCTTCTTCTAAGAAAGTCTTATCTTCTTTTTGTTTCCTTCATATAATTTTGTTTGAATCTCTTTATGGCTTTATGCTCGTTCATCTTCATATTTTGTTCTTTGTCGCCGTTTTTTATTTCTATGTTTTATCTTGCAGACGACTTTTCTTTAATTAAACGTTTCTCTTTTGCTTTCTTTCATTCTTAGTATTTTTCATTTACTTTTATTTTAAATATTTATTTACAATTATTTCTTTTTTCTTTCTATTTCTCTTTCTTTGTTAGTTTTTTCATTTACTGTTATTTTCTTTATTTATTTACAATTCTTTCTTTCTTTCTCTCTTTCTTAGTACTTTTCATTTACTTTTATTTTGTTTATTTATTTACAATTATTCTCTTTTTGTCTTTCTTTTTCTCTTTGTTTCTTAGGTTTTTTCATTTACTGTTATTTTCTTTCTTTATTCATAATTTCTTTCCTTTTCCTTTTTTCTTTCTTGCTTTCTTTCATTCTCGCTTTCTTTCTTAGAATTTTTCATTTACTTTTATTTTCTTTATTTACAATTATTTTCTTTCTTTCTTTCTTTCTTTCTTTCTTTCTTTCTACAATTAATATTATTTTTACTGTTATTTTCTTTCGTTTTTTATTTTCTCTTTCTTTATGAACAATTATTTTCTTTCTTTCATTCTTTTTTCTAATTATTTTTCTTTTTTACAATTCTTTTCTTCCTTTCTTTCTTTCAAATATTTTCTTTCTTACTTTTATTGCCATTATTTTCTTTATTTAGCATTTACTGTTCAAATTTCGAGCATATTTCATTATCCTGTCGGGACGATGTTACACTCTGTCCTTGAAAACAAAAAGATATATCCCCTCTAAAAACAATCTTCAACAAAAAACAAAAACAAAACAAAACACTAAATTCTATACAAACAAAGCCCTTCTTCCATAAAACACAATTCCTTAAAAACATCCGATAACTACAAATAACAAGTATACATGGAATGATTAAAACACATGTAGAAACAATATATATATATATATATATATATATATATATATATATATATATATATATATATATATATATATATATATATATATATATATATATATATATATATTCTAGCTTTACTCTTCCTTTTCTGTTTTTTTTAGTTGACTCATTGTTTGTATCCGTTCATTACTCTTTCTTTCTCTTTTCCTCTACATCTTTCATTCTCACCCCCTCTTTTATTCTCGATCTTTCGTTCTTACGCGGACATCGACGAACTTTGACACCGAACGAGTAAAAAGATACTTTGACACAGGCTCGCATATATAAATATATTGTCGTCCGTCCAGCCGTACACCAAAATTGTCGGGACGCTGTATTTTAAGAAAAAAAAAAAGACCATTTTCTGGTAAAATTGCAAAGATTATATTTTTGTTCTTGTTCGCTTCTGTGTTTTGGGAAGGGTAAAAAGGGTTGTCCAGTGTAAGTCCACCCTCACCGAAATGACTATTAGAGAATTGCAAAAAAGAATGATACAATAATAAAACATATACCTCAACCTGGAATTTCAGTTTAAATATAGGTTTAATTTGCTTGCAGACTAGGGGACAAGAGAAAGAAGCAGGTAAATGAAGTATTGTACTGCATTGAAAATATTTGCACCTTTTTAGCAGCCTCACGACGCACACACATCATATGACGTAGTTTTATATTTCGGGAGGCGCGCTTAAGATATATCTCCTTTTTATGTGCCTTGTCCTTTCAAGACGTAGGCGATCATCGCTCTCCACCTCTTGCTATCTCTTGCAGCTCTCAACAAGTTCCTTCCCTCTGCTTCCTCTCCCAGACCACGGTCTGTCGTCCACTTGTTTAAGCCCGTCAGGTATGTCACGCGTTGTTTTCTCTTGTCTCTCTTTCCCTCTATTCGACCCGTGAGTATCAGATTCTCCAGGCCCTCCTTCCTCATTATGTATTCCAGGAACTTCAGCTGCCTCTTCCTGGTGTTAAGTAAAAGCATCCTCCTTGTTTGCAACCTCTCTAAGATCTCATTGTTGCTCACACGCTCGGTTCAGGATATCCTCAGCATCCTTCTGTAGAACCACATCTCCGTTGCCTCGAATCTCTTCCTCATTCTTGTGGAAATCGTCCAACATTGCTGCCGTAAAGACGGACAGATGTCACGTAACAGTTCATTATATAGCGAATAAAAAAATGAGATTGTGACGTTAAGTTAAAATTCTAGTCTTTGCCGTCAAAAATTAAAATCCAAATCTTCTTATGTACTTGTCTATTGACAGTTCATTTTTTATATTAAAGTTCATCCGATACAAGGCTCAATATTTGGTCGGTTGATTCGTTTTCTACCGGTTATCAGCCCTTTTTCGGGTTATTTAAAACCAGAAAATATTTTAAAATTGCTGGCGGTGTGTGTGTGTGTGTGGGGGGGGGGTAATAATTTTGTCATACAAGTGTTACTAGAAGAGTTGGATTCATACCTTTCCCAAGAGTATTTGCCCGTAAGTGAATAAAACTAACCCAACTCACGTGATATTCCCAATCGGTTACCCATCTAAGTACTAGTTCAGTGATACAAGTCTTACTAATTAACCCATAGCTGGGGGGAAGAAGAGGTGGATTCATACCTTTCCAAACGATATTTTCGCGTAAGGGAATATAACGAACCCAACTGAAATTGGGACTCGGCTTTCCGATAAACAATTCCGAGCTATTATCCACACGCACATCCAAGCACCTGGTATTGCCAAGGGGGTCACACATCTAGGTACTGACCAGGCTTGGCGTTGCTTAACTTCGTTAATCATACCGGTGTTTTAACTTAATATGGCCGTAAGCCCCGAGCATTAAAATTTATGATGGTCTAAATTATGATTCTTCTACTTTGCAGTGCCATATAACTTTCTATCACTGACTGTATTTCGATATTTTTATCGCGTTTTCTCCGTGTCCGCTAAACGTCCAAGTGCTTCTTCTGTCCTTTGTAAAAACGAGAGACGGGAAGATATTACATTAGAGTGAGAAACTCAGGATGATACGATTATTTTCCTATTATGAATTTTTATCGGAACCTCGCTCCATCGTTAGTCGAGGGGCAGTAAAATTTGATCGTTTACCATCGCACTTTGCCTCCGTTCACCCATCCATCCATTCATTCATCCATCCACACAAACTCGTTAAATATACAACTCGCTATTATGTCCTGATTATTTTGCTTTCATTATGTCCTGTGTGTGTTAAATTAAATTCTCCAGCCCACACTCCTCATTGTCTGACGATTGCATTTAAGCATGAAACAGACTGTCGCTGGTGGGTGCTGACCTCAATATGAGAAAGAGTTGAAATTTATTGCACACATAATGAGGAAATAGGGCTTGGGGAATTGGGCACTCACAGGACGCATTGTAAACAAGATGTATGGAAAGAGAGAAAGATGTGAAGAAAGAGCGAGGTAAGAAATAAAATGAAAAACTGAAAAAAAAAAGATGAAGTATAGAAATGAAAATGCACGAAACGAAACAGAAAAAAATAGAGAAAAGGCGAGAAAGCGAAGAGAGGGAGGTGTTGTGAGAGGGAGAAACAAAAGGGGAGAGAGGGAAAGAGAGAAACAGAATGGAAGATAGAGAGAAAGAGAGAGGGTGAAAAGATTGGGGAGAGATATAAAACAGTGAGATAAGAAACAAAAGGAAAAAACTTGAAAAAAAGATTAAATATAATAATGAAAATACACGAGGCGAGAAATAGAAAATAAAATTAGAGAGAAGGAGAGAAAGAAGACGAGAGAGAGAAAAGGTGAGAGGGAGGGAGAAACAAAAGGGTAGAGAGAAGAAAGAAGACGAGAAAGAAACAGAAGGCGAGGAGAGAGAGAGAGAGAGAGAGAGAGAGATGAAAGAGCGAAAAAAAAAATGAAATAAAAAATGAAAATACCCGAGATTAATCATAGAAAATAAATGTAGATAGAATGAGAAAAGGGAGAGAGGGGGAGGGTAGAGAGAGAGAAACAAAAGGGGGGCAAAGGAAAAGAGAGAAAGAGAAGGAGAGAAAGAAGAAGAAGAAGAGATAGATAGCGATAGAGAGAGAGAGAGGGGGGGAAAGAGAAAGAGAGAATAGAGAGATGAAGGAGAGTAAGACAAGAAACAAAGGGGAAGTACAAAAATTGAAATGGCATATCTAATAATCGAATAACAGAATGGAGAAAAAAGATGAAAAAAAAACTCCGAAGTATTGCGTTTCGTCCCCCAAAGGAACTACTTGAGACCC
>OZ038503.1:46982386-46989886 GCA_964036315.1 Acanthosepion esculentum
ATTATGAATGAATGAATGGCTACCACGTGCATGCAACTGGAATGTGAGTAAAATGATGGTGACCTTGTTCATCTTAGAATTTTACGTTGGTTGATTAGTTCAGTCAGTCAGTTACGTGCCATGCGTGATACTTAGGCGAGCGTGTATCTTGCGATGCATGACTGACGAGGCAGATTTTTTCCCGCAGTAGGTTGCCATTTCTTTCTGCGGTTGCCATCCAAGGCTATAGAACTCGGCCTGTCCTGCTATTTACCCATAGAAGGGGTGTGAAGAACAGGAGGATTCATACCTTTCCCAAGGGTATTATCACGTAAGTGAATGTAAAGGGTTCGACTGGAATTCAAACTCGACTCTCCGATTCCTCAATCCGAGCCGCTATCTATTACCCCACCTTTGATTAGTTACTAAGAGGAATGAATCAAACAGCTTAGTATAAATCTTATGGAACTCTCCTGTCATTCTGTTCATTCCCCCGGGCCGGGTAACTACTACTACTACTACTACTACTACTACTATTATTATTATTATTACTACTACTACTACTACTACTATTATTATTATTACTACTACTACTACTATTATTATTACTACTACTATTATTATTACTACTACTACTACTATTATTATTACTACTACTACTACTACTATTATTATTATTACTACTACTATTGCTACTATTATTATTATTATTACTACTACTACTACTATTATTATTATTACTACTACTACTATTACTACTATTATTATTATTATTACTACTACTACTACTATTACTACTATTATTATTATTATTACTACTACTATTACTACTATTATTATTATTATTACTACTACTATTATTATTACTACTACTACTACTATTATTATTATTACTACTACTACTACTACAACTATTATTATTACTACTACTACTATTATTATTATTACTACTACTACTATTATTATTACTACTACTACTACTATTATTATTATTACTACTACTACAACTATTATTATTACTACTACTACTATTATTATTACTACTACTACTACTATTATTATTACTACTACTACTACTACTATTATTATTATTACTACTACTATTATTATTATTATTACTACTACTACTACTATTATTATTACTACTACTACTACTACTACTACTACTACTACTACTACTACTACTATTATTATTTCTATCGTTTCTATAAATAAAAGAACATAAAGTGTTTTCTTTAGTTCTTGTTAGTTTTTGTACTTAAAACCGCACTCAAATCTTTCCTTTAATATACAATTGACTTCTCTGAAGTTGTTTAATTATTATTATTATTTTTTATTTTTTATTTTTCTTCTCATCTCTTCTTTTTTTTCCCGGCTACGTTTTTCTCTTTCAATTCAATTGTCTATTATTTGGCCACTACTGTCTTTACATACACACAATCTCGCGCACGGCGTTTATATAAAGTGACTATCTGATGTCTGTTTATACAACCTTTCTAACTTATTTTCTCAATTCATTCATATTTCTTTTTCCGTTTAAGCGTCGGATTATTGTGTCGTGTCTCGCCGTAAAAATATTGAAATTCGATCATGATCACCTGCGAACAGGATATATACAAATATTGACTAATATCTAAAACACACAGACGCTCATAAACAAGTAGGTAAGTTTTGTCGGTTAGAAAAAAAAAGTATGTACTTATTTTATTTAAGAAAATGAAGCTATTATTCTACATTTGTTTATGTACTTGCAAGAGTTCTACTCCGAAGACAGCTGTCTGAATCCGAGGTTTGTAAGAGACGACAAAAAAGTACGTCAGAGTATAAAAGTGATTGAAGTACCTTAGCAAAATGAATGGCGTAGATTTGTATAACTCTATCTGACTTTAGACAAGGAGTGGCATGTTTTTAAAAAATGCTTACAGATGCCCACAATAAGACGGAGTGTCAAAAGGACAGTTTTTCCCATGACTACCTTCATTCTCCGACAATGTTTATTGTTTTGAAAAGTGATGATTAGGATTGTAATAAAACAAACACATGATTAAAGTGAATTTATATATTTTCTTCGTTCTTGAGAATTTACAACAAAAATAATAAACACTAGATTGTTTATTATATTATTTATTGGAATAGTTGGCAAAACATCGGTCAATTGATTCAAACTTTATAAAATGGTAAATAATGGGGATTTTCTTATAGCTGGTTCATATATTTTAATAATTTAGTAAATGTTTATAAATTTATGAATAAAATTTTTTTTCACATTTATTTCTTTATGAATTGGTAAATAATAAATATTTTATTGCATTAGTTCTAACTGTATGTATTAGGATTTGAAAATGCGTTCCCCTGGGCAAAGGGAGCAACCATTTGACCCGGAACGCTAAAGCGAAAGACTCAGTCTCGGTTCTCTGTAGCTCAGTTGGCTAGAGCGTATCGGGTCTAATGGTAGTTCCCACTGCCCAGGTGGGCGGTGGTTCGAATCCTGTCGGAGAGTACATTTTCTTTTAATTAGATTTCTTGAGCATTCAGGCTGATAGGTGAAAATAAATAAATAAATATACTGTTTAATAAATAAACGGAACGCCTACTTAAATGCGAGTATCCACTTAAAATAACGTTCAAAGCGAGAAAAAAAATGTGTATGTAAAATTATTCTTGTAAATGAACAATCTAATAAATAAATAGTGGTTAATATTTTTGTTGTAAATCTTTAAGAGCAAAAAAAAACAACAAAAAAAACAGGGTATAAATACACGTTCATCATATGTTTAGGTTTTATTCCAAGTTTAATCGTCGCTTTTCAAAATAATAAAAATTACCGAAGAGTGAATGTAGTTAAAAAAGCAGTGTCATGCAAAAAACAACAAAAAAAAGTCCTTTTGACACTTCGTCTTATTGCGGGCATGTTTATCCATGTTTGCTGAAGAATAAATATTAGCGTTTCATTCGAATGCAACTGGTTAAAGAAATTTAAATCCCTGGATATTAATTACTTTTAATATTTAGAGATTGAAAATTGTTAAAAAACAAACTTTGTTTCACACGACATGAATGTCATGTCAAAAACAATATTTCATAAAAACAAGAAACCAGCAGAAACTGACAGTGGGCATTAATGGGTTAATATTCACGTTCTTATGTGAATATTTATTACAGTGTAACCCGGATATAAGAGAGTTGTCAGGACCGGAGAAGAAGTCTCTTATATCCGGGTTTATCTTATATCCGGGTTTGGTCTATTTTGTTTAGGTAAGTATGGCTCTAATTTAGGACCAGAGAAAATATCTCTTATATCCGGGTTTCTCTTATATCCGGGTTACACTGTATAAAAGAAGAGTTTGGTTCTCTAACCGACAAACACACTGTCTGCCTGTGACTTTGCATACGCGTATGTAATATATATATATACGTATACCTGTATTAACATTTAATGTATACACACGCATACATACTCATACATATACACTGTCCCAACCGTAAGTTCTATCCAAATAGTTCCTTCTCTCGCACTTCTCGCCTGTGGAACTCTCTTCTGGCTCATTTGTTTTCCTCTTAACTACGATCTTCAAAAATTTAAATGCAACAAATATCTTTCTGAAACTGTTCTTTTATTGCACTTTCTCTTGACTAAAGATTTCTCGTTTTCTTAATGGCATTATCGCCTTGCTTGGGGTGAAATGATTACAACCCCACCCCCAAACAATTTGTATGAGTTTAAAATAAGACACTGAAATAATACATTCTCCTCACACTCAGTCTATAAAAACCCTACCGTTGAGCTGAGTAATAAAATTATAAATTAAAAAAAAAAACATAAAAAATCAGAAAATTATAAGATTTCATTAAATTTTTCGGAATTTGTTCTTCCACGAGTTTGACCTGCTATCTGTTAACTGACGACGACCTCGCGGCAGACCACGCTGGGAGGACGTCGCCCGCCAGCGCCTCCAGCGGATTAATTTGTCGTTGAAGGATGTTTCGACGTTAGTCATAGGTAAAGCTACATCCGGCAACAAGGTTCAAGATATTGGATGTTTTGAGGAGCGTGGAAAATGTAGTTTATCAACAAACAAATGAACAATTTTAAGCTTTTAATTGATTAATTTAAACAAACATTGAAAAAGGATTTCTTTGGTTGGTCATAAAGATAAGACCATGTGTGAAAAAAATAAATTGCCAGACAAAAATTTTAGAACGAGTCAGTGTGCTCATAGCTTCAGGCGTGTAGACATCTACGTGGGTCATTTCCAGTATAAAATTTCAGATTTTTAAATGGCTAAGGGTAAAATTTTAACAAAGTTCGAACAGGGCAGAATTGTTGAATTTCAAAGACGTGATCTTTCGCAACGAGCCATTGCAAATAAAATTGGCCGTAGCAGAACTGTCACTGCTAACTTCATAAAAAATTCGGATACCCAACATATTTATGAGGATTGTGATATACCCATTAATGTTCATAGGTATGGTATATAACACTATCTAAGGAAGTTGAATATAGAATAAGCTGCAGTAGAGTTAAATGGTACAAAACCAAAACATTAGCCTTATAACATTCTCTTAAATAGCCTTGTCAGATTATTTGGATGCATTGCATGGTGCCAAACCTGTTAGCTGAATACAACCGCATTATAAGATCAAGGATTAAAAATGGCTTTCACTAACATGCAAGCTGTTACTGGGAGTGGAAGAGAATGAGGAGAAAGGACAATAAAAGAACAGAGTTCAGGAAGACTTCAAATAAAATGTTAGAATGGAAACCCCTATTAATACTAGAAAGTACGATAACAGCTACTGAACTTCAGAAATTTATTTACCAGAAAAAAACTGTTTTAAGAGAAAGGTTTTGTACATTTTAACAGAAGCACTATCTGCTCGGTCAATGAATGCCGAATATATCCTTATAAGGAAACAACTAATATTATAATTACTATCTATCTATCTATCTATCTCGGACTCTTCCTATCTATCTATCTATCTATCTATCTATCTATCAGTATTTTTCAAGTGAGAAATTGTCATTATTATGTTTTTCTATTAGATCCACTGTGCTCATCTTGATTGCTATACTCATAAATTTTGCCCGTTTAACCCTCTGATCTTCTTCAGGTGTCTATTATGCTCTGTGCCCTTCTAAACATTTTGAGATGAATCCTTCATTCAATCCACGGGTGTGAACTGCTCTCATTCAGCTTTACATGAACAGGGGATATTACATATCAGTTAATACTTTCCGGTCTATTTGCTGTTTTAATTCCGAAGCAGGTACAACAGAATGTGACCAATCTATCCTTGTAGACTGAAGGAAGGATTCGGTTCAAAAGAAACCTCCTTAAATACAGCAGAGGCTATAACAGTGTAGCGGTGCCCCTTGGTCAAACACTTGGTTAGATTTTAGATGCCGCTTTTTGGGTAATCGTTCTGGCTAGAGGATAGCCTCGCTCTAGAGATTGAATAAGGAAACTGGGGACTCTACTAGGATTTATTAGAGGTGAGTGCAGTCTGAACAATATAAGGCATACATATGACACTTTGTTGATGGCAAACTCAGAAAAAAAGACTACGGTACCTCCTAGTCAAGGTAGTAAAGGAACGCAAGAAGAAAGGACTGAATATCAATTGTAAGAAACCAGAATGTATTGGTTGTCAGCAAGAGAAAAGGCCCAGAATGCGAACTACGAATTGGAGATGTCAAAAGTACAGAAGTTTAAAATATCTGGGAAGTGTTTTGAACAGAGGATGGAAAATATGACACCGAAATCCGAAGACGTATTTGTATAGCGAAATATTTATTCCAAATGCTAAGCAATGTATTAAGAAGCAGGGATATTTCGCTGAAAGAGTGCTGAAATATTATGTAATATCGGTTCTTTTATATAGCAGTGAATGCTGGATAATCTCCCCACGGATGAAGAGAGGACTGGAGGCAATACAAATGTGGCTCTGCAGAAGGATGTTGAGCATACCATGGACGGAGTGCGTAAGCAACGAAGAAGTCTTAAGGACAATGGAAAAGAGAACACGTATATTTAGAAACAGGTAGCTGAAGTTTCTTGGGCGTATAATGAGGAAAAGAGTTTGGGAGAATTCAGGACAGATTGAAGGCAGAAGGTGATGAGTTAATTGACCAGCTTGTGTGAATGGTTGTTAAAGAATGGATTTATCAAAAACAGTTAAAAGTATCTACTAGTCGAAAGAATGATTTGTTTCATCTGTATATTGTTGAAGCGAGGAGTGTATCAATTCATACGTTATTATTGACTGTTAATTCCGAATACTTGTATTGCGTACTAGCAGGATTGTTCTTAGGATTGATAGTGCAGCAGTTTCCCATTGCCTTCTCCATGGTGTTTTTATTGAGACACCAACTCTGGTTAGCTGGTCGTTAAGAGACAAAGGGAGGCAGTGGATGGATGGCAGAGTAGGGGGTAGGTAAAAACATTAAGAGTTAGAAGAGAGAGGAACTTGTGGAGAGCCATAATCAGCCACATCATAAAGAAACAGGGTATGTTGAAGAATAAGGATTTGAGTTGTGTCAAATATGAAGATGACATTCACACTTAACTTGTAGAAAGTGAAACGGCAAATACATACCAGCGTTGCACTATATAAATATAAAGGCGATTAGTTATGTTAATGGCAGTGTTTACAAAAAGTAACATCAAAAGCAAAGTTTTAAATCTAGCCTATTTAAAATGTATTGCTAGGGCCGTTGGCAGACTATCTATCTATCTATCTATCTATCTATCTATCTATCTATCTATCTATCTATCTATCTATCTCATTCTGTTAATATCTGTCTATCTAGACCCGGAGTATTTTTTAAAGAATTTTGATTTTTTTTTGTATGTATAAACTTACTGATTTTTGTAAATACGGAATGTCTCTATACAACATTATCAAGAAATAAGTGTAATAACTAGAGTAAATTTAAAATTTATTGGTAATTTTTTAACATTTTCTCAAGAAGTCTCTCTGCAAGTAAGATTATATAGATAAAGTACCTAAAATTCAATAAAATATTAGATTACTTAGAACATTTTCATTATTTTTTAAAATTAAAAGCTAGTTAACAAATTATATAAAATAGGCGTTTACGTTGTCCCTCATAAAAACATCCATGCTTTTCTGCGATTTTTAAACTAAAAGTAATATGTTTAATTCAGATTAATTAAACATTAAATCAATTAATCTTCCTCAAATAAAGTTTCCTAAATGCTTATTTATTTTTGAAAGATATGTATTAAAGAGAATTATGTTGTGCTGATAGATATGTCAATATGGCCAATTTTACCGATTGAAAAAAACATTCCAATCAATTTAATTCACTTTGAAATACAATAAAGTATTTTGCATATTGGAAATATTAAATCTATTAGCTTGCAATTAAAGCTAAAATAAAAGATTCAAGAAAGATTTTTCTTTTTTAAAATGCATTTTAAACCTTAGATATCGGTTTTTGGGAGATACATTTAATTATATATATATATATATATATATATATATATAAAGTGTAAC
>OZ038503.1:46994886-47062386 GCA_964036315.1 Acanthosepion esculentum
AACTCCCGAATTTGCTTGTGATGTCCTCAGTGCCTTGAGGAGGTAGTGGTGGCATGGGACAAGCGGGTGGCGGCTGGAAGACTGCCAACAGGACTCTGCACCGTGTCAGAGAAACAGGAGCACCCAGTCATAGCTGTCAGACAATTTCTGCGACCACATCTGGCCACTTGACTACTTGATTATTATGTGTGAGGCGCAGTTGAACAAAACTCCTTGTAACATCAAAGATGAACTAAAGGCAAGGATTATGACAGCATTCACCAACTTACACAAGGAGACCGTCCAGAAGAGTTGCAAGAGATTCCGAATTTGTTAATTTAGACGACAAGCCATCCATCCATCCATCCATCGCATCCCATATATATATATATATATATATATATATATATATATATATATATATATATATATATATATATATGTTGAAACTTGACTAATGCATAGAATAATAATGCAAACACAAAATGTAGTTAGAATAAAATGTATTGAAACAAGAAAGTGTACACAATATTTACATATAGTCTTTGTATATTCCTGGGAAGACCGTTCCTGGAGAATGTGTTGACTATGTCGCAGTCGGGCAGAGTCTCTAGTGAATCTCTTGATTCGCCTCCCTGTCTTCCGGTACCAACCATATTTATATCGTCGGTACTCCGCTATGCAAATTAGGTGGATCCTACCACAACGATATATATATAATATGATATGAAAAGATTACTTTTCTTTTAAATATCAATTTTATCCCGACTTCGATATTTGTATATAGGTTAATATTGCTCTGTGTAATATAACATTGTTATTAAGTATAAATCAATAAATATATTGATGTGAAGGAAAATATATATATATATATATATATATTTCATTAAAAACGACTGACAAGGTGCTTTTATTTAGTTTTTTATATAATTTCTCGTGTGATCTAATAAAGTTTTTCTTTTCAGAGGATAAATTATATAAAAATTGTCCGAATGTTCTTTTCCGAGCGCTTTCGGCTATACATTTAGCCATTATCAAGGATTATATTTCAACTGTTAGAATTAGAAATAGTTTGTGTGTGTTTTATAAAGTGATTCATTTTTTTGTTTCAAAACACGGTCAAGATATTATGTCCATGTTCAAAGTTAATATTATTAAGGGTTGGTTTGTTTAATTTTATAAGTAAGGCTTCCATTATTTTTAGCCTTTTTTTGCAAGTGGATGATGCTATTATATTAGTGTTGTCGACAAGTATATTCCGAATAGTGTCCGGTAGGTCTCCATGAATATTTAAATGAGATCTAATTGAGCTATTGTCAGAAAGGTGTAGGGTTAATCTGCGTGTTAAACGATTTGTAGTGTGGCCTATATAATTTATCCTCTGAAAAGAAAAACTTTATTAGATCACACGAGAAATTATATAAAAAACTAAATAAAAGCACCTTGTCAGTCGTTTTTAATGAAATGTGCTTGAAAAAGGATTGCTGCCTAAATACACAAATATATATATATATATATATATATATATATATATGTGTGTGTGTGTGTGCGTGTGTGTGTATGTGTGTGGGTATATAGCTTACATATATATTTAATAATAATAATTATTATATATATATTTAATAAAGACCTAATACAGCTTATAATTTTTAAAACAGGTATCATAACATTCATCGAGTGAGTAGTAGGTTAATGCACGGTTAAAATTTTGTTAGCGAAGGGATTTCGCCATTTTATATTAACTTTACTAATTTACTTGTTGTATGAATGATTCACTGTAATATAAATTGAAACGCACCATATATATATATATATATATATATATATATATATATATATATATATATATATATATATATATATATATATGAATGATACATTTAGTGTCATGGGGGACAGAAGATTACATCGTTTCCAAATAAACTATAAGTAGTATTCCAGATTTATCATGATAAGTCGAAAGAGGAAATCTTATGAAGCATGAATGAACGTCAAGTATTAGATAAGTTAATTTAATATGTATGAAGATACAGAAAGACGAATAAATATTGATGTGTCATCGTTAAGAAGGAGTCGAATGAAGTCCGCGTTGAGATGGTTAGAAACAAAATAAGAGACAGGAGCCGTAAATTGAAAGACTATACGCCCTCCCAAGTGCATGTATACACTTACACCAAGTTCCACCGTCGTGTAGCGGCCTGGCAAACCCGTCTAACAAACTGTGACCACGACAGTGATTTCGATTCTCACAGGACGCCAAAAACGTAGTTTTCTATCTACACTTCATTTTCTGAAATTGTGCGCAGGTGTGGGCCTGTGTGTTAGTGCATGCATCGGATATCAACTTTTTGAAAAAACGCAAAAATGAAAAAATAAACAAGCCATTTATAATTTCTGGGTGTTTCAAATCTATCTATCTATCTATCTATCTATCTATCTATCTATTCAGTCTCTTCATATCTATCTATCTATCTATCTATCTATCTATCTATCTATCTATCTATCTATCTATCCCAGTCTGTTTCATATCTATGAAACTACCCTCATATTTATCTCAGTATATTTAGTTCTCTCTCTCTCTCCTTCTTTATCTATCTATCTATCTATCTATTCAGTCTCTTCATATCTATCTATCTATCTATCTATCTATCTATCTATCTATCTATCTCAGTCTGTTCATATCTATATCTGTCCTTTCTTATCTCAGTATATTTATTTCTCTCTCTCTCTCCCTCTCTATCTATCTATCAGTCTGTTCATAGCTATCAATCTCCCTTCATATTTATCTCAGTCTATTCCCCTCTCTCTCTCTCTCTCTCTCTCTCTCTCTCTCTCTATCTATCTATCTCAGCCTGTTCCTATCTGTCCATGGGAATTTCAGCTAAGAAAATATTTTTGTAAAAAATATTTACAATGATTTATTTGGTAGTGTACGATTTGATTATTTTGTTCATTGTATTGCAAATAATTATATAGTACTTTATAGTTATTGACATCTGTATTTTTTAATTTAAGATATATAACAATTTCTTTGGCTAGCAAGTAAAAATAATCTCAAAGAGAAACAGGATATTGTAAATTTATCGAATTTTGGAAAGGTGATTTCAGAAATTGCGAGAAACTTGAACAGAGATCACAGAATAATAAAAAAGAATAAGAAAAGAAGCCCCAACCTTTGGCAAGGTAAGAATAAAATCAGGTGTGCAAATTCTAACACTAAATCCTTGAGAAAAACGAAAAAGATATTAAGCAAGAGAGCAGAGTAACCGACGATCACAGAGTTGAAGAAGCTGATGTTGCAAATGTAAAAAGACAAAAGATGCAGAATATTGCAGAACGTTGCATAAAAGCAACCCGTTTCAGAAAGCGAAATATCAGATAGCGAAGCTATACAAGAAACCTAATTTCCAGATAGTAATTAGCCCGGTTCAAACTCCTCCCCGATTTTTTCAAAAGGTTTATCTTTTGAACAGGAATGGAGGTGTATCCCTGATTTTCTGCTTGGGATTGGGTTTCCAGTTCCTTCTAAATCCTACTTCAACAGTATACTTCTAATGTCTCTGCCTAAACTCTGAAATTTTATTTACTATTTTTCCTCAATAGGTGTAGATAGGTTGGCCCATCATTCGGTTCACACTCCTCCCTTGTCTTTTGAACAGAAATAGAGGTTTATCCTTGGTTTTCTACTTGGGATTGGGTTTCCAGTTCCTTCTAAATCCTACTTCAACAGTATACTTCTAATGTCTCTGCCTAAACTCTGAAATTTTATTTACTATTTTTCCTCAATAGGAGTAGATAAGTTGGCCCATCATTCGGTTCCCACTCCTCCCTTGTCTTTTGAACAGAAATAGAGGTTTATCCGTGGTTTTCTACTTGGGATTGGGTTTCCAGTTCCTTCTAAATCCTACTTCAACAGTATACTTCTAATGTCTCTGCCTAAACTCTGAAATTTTATTTACTATTTTTCCTCAATAGGAGTAGATAGGTTGGCCCATCATTCGGTTCACACGCCTCCCTTGTCTTTTGAACAGAAATAGAGGTTTATCCTTGGTTTTCTACTTGGGATTGGGTTTCCAGTTCCTTCTAAATCCTACTTCAACAGTATACTTCTAACGTCTCCACCTCAACTCTGAAATTTTATTTACTATTTTTCCTCAATAGAAGTAGATATCGTCCAGTTCACACTGATGCCAGGTCTTTTGAAGAGGAGAAGAGGGTTATCACTTGATTCCTGTTTAGGATTGGGTTTCCGGTTCCTTTTAAAGTTTTCTCATTCTCTTTCATTCCCCGTAGCCCCTTGCGTCTTAGAGGCATTATCGACTTGCTTGAGATGAATTACAAAAATAAATAAATAAATAAATAAATAAAGAATAATGATGAATGGAAATCTATATTGGGTGAACTTGATAGCTGTTCTAAAAGTTGTTCCTTCAACTAAAACTATTTAGGAGATAACAAGAGAAAAAATGGAGTAATATTTTCGGCTAGTAATATAAGCCGTACAATTACGGGTCTCTTTAAATTTGATCATGGTATCAAGATAAATTCAGAGAATTATTATCATTTCTTGGGAAATATTTTTTCTTTCAGTGGTACATGTGAATTTCTGAGAGAATATTTAGATATTTGTACATAGATTTATTGAATATATGTGTCATCTTGTTCCACTACATTTCGCCATATTTGAAGCAGTTTCATAATTCCATCCATCCAGAACTTGGCATTTTTCTGGGTGGTTTTTACAGAGAATTGTAGTTCTTCACATTAAGAGAAATGTGTAGGCCAGTGGTTCTCAAACTATCTGATGTGGCGTGCCGGCAGGTTTTTTTCCCCAATGTGTGACGGGCCGGCGAGCGAAACTTTCCAATCCAGTTTGAGGCGAAGAGACCTTGTACCTCACACCAAATTTATTTGAGATATATCCTATTTCAGGGTCATTTTAAGACTATCAGTACTAAAAATAAGGACAGGATGTATAATTCATTCTAAGACCTGCCATCATTGACGTAACAACTTTATCCAGTGTACCACGGACCGGTACCATATTTGTGACATATAATTATATAATAACGATTCAAGAAAATATTTGAACATTTGTAGTGTTAGTCATTTATACCAGAAAAATATAATAAAAGTTGCATTATATTTTTCGTTATTTAATATTGATTTTGTAGAAATATAGGCCCATGAAAATATCCTTTTGCTATTCCTAGGTGTCGTTCTCACACAGTCACACGACACATTATCAGGATGGTATTGTCATACGTATTTCAGTTCACTGTTTTGCTGTTCATTATATCGCATTCGTTATTTGGATGGCAATGGCTTTAACATGAGTGAGTAATTGAAAAATGTAGCCATAATAAATATAAAACTAAAATTAAAATATTAAAAAACAAAACAAAACAAAAAACCGAGTCAGATATCCCGGCAGTCTCTAATGGCGTGGAATGTGACTACTGTTTCTTTGATTCCTGGAAACTCTCCGCGTACCGGCAGACATGTCTCGGGTATCAACACCGGTCGTGCGTGTACCACACTTTGAGTAGCACTGGTTTGGCATATGTATTAATCCGAACGTGCAATATACGGCGGGTGTTGTAGGACTTCCCGGGCAAGCTGGGCCAATTTCTACCGGGTTTGCAAAGAGATATAAGTTTTGATGTTTTCCTGGGGGAAGATGGCACTTTTCCGGTTGGTCAATTCTGAACGGTTTTCGTCAATTACTGCCTTTAATCGGTCTAATTGTTGGCAGTGGTTGTCTGAATTCAACGACTGAAAGAGTTCGTAATACGCAATGTCACCAATCACCCTTTTCAGATACGTACCGGCTTCTCGTTTCGAATTGTAAATATGGGAACTAGTTAGTATTTACATAGAGACAGTGAGGCATTATGGTGTTTGGAGTAAGAAAGGTACGTATGAATGTGTTGTTTTGGTGTATGGATTACTGTTCGTACGATTGGGTCAGTGATTCCGGCTAGCTAAGTTATAGTTAAGACAGAAGAAGACCATCCTTTCCCCAACCCCCATTAGGCCTCGTGCCACATTTCTGTATAGTACAGAATAAATATTGCTTCTCGTTTCTCCATAACATTTTTTTAATTCCACATTAATGCAAAAAAATCCATTTTTTTAAATATGATTTTTTTCAAAAAACGGTTAGTTTTTGTGTAATTCAGCAGAGAATTTCAGATAGAAATGATGCCTATTAATTTTACTCCATTAAATCGTGAGGCACCTATACATCCTAGGGATTCACAAAAGAAAACCGAGTGTTTTCAAATGCCTTACTACGCTTATATGAGATATGTGGAGTATCTCTGCGATGTTTCCTGTCATATGACCTGGATTATTTCTTAATCAGCTTTTCGATTTGGCCATCAACAGTGACTGCAGGTCTGCTAGAGCATTCTCGGTCTTCCAGGTTTTAAATCCTACTTCTGAACATAACCAACCACAAAAACGAACAATATTCTCAGCTATGGCACCATCTCCATAAATGGCACATATCTTTTCTCCTGTTTCTACGGCGTCTTTTTTATATTTCTTTTCAGGAAATCAAAGAGCATCAAGTAAAGAAAACGCATCTGATTTTCTCCACTTTCATTTTTAAAGCAAAAACATTTCACACAAGAAAGACGTTGAAATGCCATTTTCTAGAAAATCTATATATGCGGGCATAGTATAGAGGTAGTACCTTTGATGACTGGCACACTTCACTTTCGAATGGACGGACATCACTGGTCCTCAACCATCTCCTAAATCCCCCACCTGATGTTCCAAAGTTGCCATGCCCCAGTAAACCGTTCCAGCTGGCGAACTAAACTCACGTGAGGGGTGGTGTTAACACGGCCCCACTGGGCGAAGGACCTCCTCGAGGCAGGTCACCGGCCAGAGCGGAAGGGTTCCTCAGATGAACCACAACGGCCACATGTTCGCGACCTATAGTCTAACCTGGAGAAAGATGTGCCTCGCCATGTTAAAAGGCCCAAGACACGCCACATGATGAGCACACCAAGAGACCATTCGCGGAGACCCAAGCTCTGGCCCATGACCGCAACAGATGTAGGAGAATGGTGGACAGCTCAGCACGTCGGTGGCACAACGACTCCTTCCGAGGTTAAGGGCGAAAGAGAAAGAATAGAAGAAGAAGATATGTCATCAATTTTAGTTATGTGTGAAATGAAATCACGTGTTCAAACGTCATGTATTGAAAGCGCTACGAACTCAGCAAAAGTCGCCATTATTTTATTAAAGATATTGATTTGGTACAAGCAATTATGCTATGGTCTTTTTCAAGATTCCCTATGTCCCCATTTTTTTTATCTTCATTCGATCAGTCTTTTACATTTTCCCAATTCCAAATTGTTTGACCCTCCTCCGCCATTAGCGTGTGTTTTTGGTTCAGTCTATTGGCAGAATACAGTGACTATTCTCATTCTCTGTTTGTACACACACACACACACACACACACACACACACACACACACACATATATATATATATATGAAGAAATATAGTTCTAAGGTGTGCTATATTTTTGAGATAAAGTGCTCAATATCAAAGATAGAGCGTATGTAAATATAAATATAAAAGTGAACATTGAAGTCAAAACTCAGAGGCGACAGGTTGTTTCATGCTAAACGCAATCGTCAGACCGCAAATGCTGTATTTTTTAAAAAAATCTAACATTCGCGGCCTGACGATTGCGTCTAGTATGAAACAGCCTGTCGCCTCTGGGTGTTGACGTCAATATACATATATATATATATATATATATATATATATATATATATATATATATATATGTATATGAAGAAATATAGTCTTAAAGTGTGCTATATTTATGGGATAAAGTGCTCAATATCAGAGATAGAGCGTGTGTGAATATAAAAGTGGACATGGAAGTCAGCACTTAGAGGCTCTAAGTGCTGAATTCCATGTCCACTTTTATATATATATATATATATATATATATATATATATATATATATACAGAAAGTTTACCAGCATGGGTGCATTATTAGGTCTACTGTGAAAATACGGTATTTTTGGTACTTGTTCGAATTGAATAGAGAGGGAGGAGTTCTTGTGGCGATTTTATCAAGTTTTAGAATTAATGGGTCGGGAATCGAACTAGCTCGGAATAGTATAGTTAATCATGACGAGCCATTCCTTCCTTTCCCTGTGGCCTTGTGCCACACACAATGTATTTTGTTTAATAATCAGCCGGTCACGTCATAAACAAAATTCCAATAGCACACATTGAAGCAAGAAACAAAATTACTGTGGCTGACTTGGGATCTTAAATATTCCAAAATTCTGATTTTATTTCAGAAAGATAGTTTAAAATCAATTTCTGGCCATACTTCTTCTACGTGCCGTGTCCTTTCAGGTAGTGGATGCTGATGGCTCTTTACAACCCCCCTATTCCTTGTTGAGTGATTCATGGGTTAATTTGTTCTTTTAGGGTTTATCGACCCTTTGTAGTTTATTTCAAGCAGTAACATAACTCGGATTGTAGGAGGTTGCTTATAGTACTAGGTATTTCTATGCGCCCCCTCCCCTATAATTACTGGTTGAGCTCGACAGCGATCAAACGAGAACCAGTGTTGTCAGAGTTATTTCCCCGCAGGCCCCTATCCCTTGTAGTCCTTAGCAACGTTGGCCCCTCTACCAAAACTCCCACACCTCGTTCTGCCATCCCGTTGCTTCCTGTCTTTCATGCCCTGTGAATGTCGGATTTTCAAAGCCCCCTTTCCTCGTTACATATCAAAGAAATTTCAACTGTCACTTTCGGATTTTCAGTGTAAGTGTCCTTTTTTTGTTTCCATTTTGATTAAGACTTCTACGTTGCTTACGTGCTTCATCCGTGCAATTCTCAGCACCCTTCTGTAGAACGACATATCTGTTGCTACCGGTTTCTTTTCATCTGTTAGAAGATTTATCCAGCATTCACAGTACAAGAGAACTGATTTTACATAATAGTTCGTTAATCTTTTCTTTGTTTCTAACGAAATTTTCCTTTTCCTTAGTACTTTGTATAGCTTTTGGAATTCAATGGGGGGTCTGGATTTCGGTGTCAAATTTCTCATCCTCTGCTAAAACACTTCCCAGATATTTAAACTTCTGTACTTATTTCATGCTTCAGTCAGTCAGTTATGTGCCATGCGTGACGAACGCGTAGGCGATCATGTATCGAAAGATAGATGACTGACGAGGCAGATTTTTCCCCGCAGTAGGTTGCCATTTCTTTCTGCGGTAGACCAGTAGCCATCCAAGTCTATAGAACCTGGTCTGTCCTGCTATTTACCCATAGATTTGGGGGAGAAGAGGATTCATTCTTTTCCCAGAGGTATTAGCACGTAAATGAATGTAATGGATTTCTATTCCTCAATCCGATTCGCTATCCATTACTCCACCGAAATGTAATTCCTTAAAATTCCTTTCCATCGAAATTTAATTCAGTAGGTTGCCATTTCTTTCTGCGATAGACCAGTTGCCATCCAGCCATCTCCAATTTTTACTTCGCAACTTGGGCTTATTCTTTAGCTAACAAATATACTTTCTGTTTTCTTACAGTTGGTGGCTAGTCCACTCTTATCGCTTTCCTTCAATACCATGTCTAGGAGATCCTGTGATTTTCTTTCTGTATCTGCCACCAACACGGTGTCATCTGCGTATAAATCCTGGTAGAATTTCCAGCTCACATAGAATAGCTTCCCTGTAGACTAGTTTCGAATAAAACTGATCTCTGGATCGAACCGAGTACGAGTCGTTTTTAGGCCAGGATTCATATATAGGGTCATTAGTGAAAGATATATTGGCGACGGAGAGCCGAGACAATTAGGCGTATCGAGCCGAAGCTGGCCAGTTGCAAGCAGCCAGGCGGAGGTATGACGGCGGGGCGATGGTAACAGGTAACCGATACCGGAAGTGCTGACGTCTAATACTGGGTTGCTCCAGAAAGGAAGATCCGGTTTGTAATTTCAACTGTATTCTTCCGGTCTTAGTAAAAAGGAACGAAAAAGTGCAGTTCTCGCTTGTAGAGATGACGGCGGCGATAGTGCAAGCCGCAGGTTTTTATACTCGAAATTAATAGATTAATCTAAAAAAACATGGACATAGCGCTGAAATTTGAATGCAGTTTATTCAAGAACGAATTATAGTTTTTTGCTGGATTCTATCAAGTAATAAAAATAGTAGAAAAAACAATATTTTAGCTTATTTAGAAAATGGTTTCATACCATTAAAATGGTAGAGATTTAATTAATTAATCCACCGAATTCGTCTGCCTTCCCAGCAAATTAAATTTATTTTACATTTAAAATCATTCTCTTATGATTTTTTGCTATATGTAATAAAACAATTTTACTTTTTTTTTTACAGATCGAGTTTAAAACAACTTTCTGCGGCTAATGTTATTTTAAAATTATATTATTTTTCTTTTCAGTATTTTTTATTTATTTATTTTTCTTAATCATGTCAGGTCAGGCAAGGTGATAAAGCCACTGCGAATGAAAGAAATTACCAGAGGAGAGCGGACAATAAAAGATTGATTCAAAGATGTAGAAGATTGAAGCTGCATTTACATTTTTGAAGGTCATAGTTGTGTAGGATATAAACTGCTATATTTTACGCCCAATAAGTAAAGCACAAACAAGTATGAATCGCCTTTAAAGAAATTTTACTCAATTTAGTAGATATGAAAAACTTTTGTACAATTCTGTACAAACACGGTTCCAATATTAAATAATTAATTTCTGGAACCTGATTGGATAGGAAAAATCACGTGATGTCCCCTCTACGGCGTCCGAGCGCTTCAGCACTAAATGACCTGGACAGAGGACAGAACATAGGTTATTCAATACGTTCCCACGCAAAACTCAGACAGGATTCATGAGCCGGTCACCGACTTGCTATAAGCCATAAAAGCGGCTCGTGAGCCATAGTCAGGACCAGATCTGAAACGGAACAGTTGATCGATCTGCGAAAGACACTCCGCGGAGCAGATCAGCCTCGATTAACAAAAATGACACAAGTACCATGACAACGCGGATGTCAGCGATGATTTTTCTACATACAACGTCACGACTAAAATAAGTCTCGTATCAGCTCTCTCTGTTTCTATATTTATCCCTACCCCCACAAGGTAAGTTGTAGCACGAGGCTAGTTTTTAACATGGGGCGTTCCGAGCCCATAGGCCCAGACAAAAATTGCCCGTAGACCCCGTATACACGGGGCAGGGTCTGTTTACCTCCCCAAACGAGACTCTGCCCTTCGGCATTGCCGCGTCTGGGTTCCTCTCCGCCCGGAAGCAGAAAGTTCAGCAAAAGAGGAAGAGAAAAGTTCTCCTCTGTTAGCTCTCTCTGTTTACTGTTTTTTTAAAATTACTGCTATCACACACAATCAATCAACAGTCACACACATGTTTCGTTAGCGTGAGCTTCACTTACATACACATTGGCGTACATATCATTTCGAACTTTGCCGACTCACTTGCAACAAAATAACTTCCAAATTTGTAGACTCACATGCAACAAAATCACTTCGAATTTTCCAGACACACTTGCGAGAAATCATTCTGAACTCTCGAACTATTGCTCACTTCATGGCCAGAACAAAGAAAATTAAATTCTAATATGTAAATACATGTATATACAGTATAAATGTTATTGTCATATTTACCTTGGTCTTCTATTTCTGTGAAGATCATTTCCTCACGATGCTTATTATTTTGTGCTGTATTTGTGGACATAACACTTGGAAGGAAATGCAAACGTTATTAGGAGACAATACTATGCCCGACGCAGTATTGAAAAGAAAAACCTGTGGACGAACAAGTTACAACCACACACAACACAGATACTGGCTTCACTCCCTGATGAATTGGAGTAAGAGTGAGTATTAGAGAATGCGGACAAAATATACAACAACCAGGGCAAAAGCGTATACGCCACATCTTACTCAACAACAAACACATTATCACCAACGGACAAGCGAGAAAAATTGTCTCAGCTGAAAAAATATAGCGGACCTCACCACACATATCCAAAATATTTTACCATTATAAAAAAGGTAAACAAGATACTGTTTCCATAGACAGACTAAAACCAGCATACTTCAATTTACCTACAAAGAACAGAGTACGACAGAACACTCTATAATCCAGCCGAATACCAAAGTTTGCGAATCATTTCCCATGCCGGCATGCACACCACAAACATCACTAAAATCGGGTAGAAAAGTAAATTGGCCTATTCACTTTAAAATATATATTAGATACTGAAAAAGTTTTCACTATTTATCAATCTGCGGTGGGGGGTGTTAAGATATATAAACTTCTATATATTACGGCCAATAAGTGAATCATAAACAAGTAAGAGACGCCTTCAAATCAATCTTACTAAATTCAGTAGATACGAAATTTTTTTAGAATTCTATACAAACACAGCTCCAAAATTAAATAATTGGTTTATGGAACCTGATTGGATAGGACAAGTCACGTGATGTGCTCTCTACGACGTCCACGCGATTGAACTCCAAATGAACTGGAAATAGGTCTGGACTTGGATTACACGAGTATATTCTCGCGCAAAACTCAGACAGGATTTGGGAGCTGGACACTGACTTACCATAAGCCATAAAAGCGGCTCGTCAGCCACAGTCAGGACCAGATCTGAAACGGGACAGTCAGCGACCGATCTGCAAAAGACAGTCTGCCGAGCAGTCTAGGTGCGAGAGACAGAGGAGGAGAATGTTTTTCAGCGTTAGGGTTAGAAAAGAAGAAAGGACGTGTTACATTAACTTTTGAAGAAAGTTAGAAAAAGGCGCGAAAAATGTTGGAAACTTTGTGTTTTAGCTATACGAAAGGTGAAAGTAAAATGCATGAGAATTGGTAAGAAGAGATTAAAATACGCAGGGGAATTAGTTTATAATATTCGTAAGCTTTAATACAAGGCTTTAATACTCTTGCGAGTTGTTCACTAATATATATTACGTAGACTGATACTAAGTCAGTGTTTCTCAACTAGTCTTCTCCGGAACATTAGTTGTTCCGCAAGAGGTCACTAGTGATAAATAGACTAATGCATTTTGAGTATGTTTTATTTAATTTTATATTCGTCATTTTACTATACACGTACGGCATATTGTTGGAAAGTCCTTGGTGATTATATAATAAAGGCTTCAGAGCCGAGTTCGAATCCCAGTCGAATTCATTACATTCATTTACGGACTAATACCTTTGGGAAAGGTATGAATACTCTTCTTCTTCTTCTTCCCCCCTTAGCTATGGGTAAATAGCAGGACAGATCGGGATTTTATAGCCTTGGATGGCAACTAGCCTACCGCAGAAAGAAATGGCTACCTACTGCGGGAAAAAGTCTGCCTCGTCAGTCATGTATTAAAAAGTACATGATCGCCTAAGCGTGTATCATAGGGAATGTATTTAGCGATGTTTATATGAAGTCAATTTGAAACCGCTTTAACATAGAACTTACGGCTACATCTAGAGTTCAACTGTAAATTGAGAAAATATCGACGCCAGTTTAGTACTGCGCTTAAATTCCAAAAGTCTAGGGACCCTGTTAAAACCCTTAGTGGACATGTTAGTGGACAGGACCTGTACATGGCGGATTCGTGCATCATCGAGTGACTAACTCGAGTACAGGACGCATTGCACAATATTCATATACGTGAACTACGATAAGAATATAAAAGAGATAGATAGGTTGAGTCATAAATAATTTCCGTTTTTCTTTATTAATTGTTTTGTCTTAAAAATGCAGTACAGGGGTCCTCGTTTTGTAACAAAGCCCACTTCCTACGATGCACCGCAATGACTTTCTGTGTAAGTCGGAAAGTAGCCACAATTTTCTGTGAATAAGCACATCGCTCACCTATGTTAACGCAATAGTAAAGTACTAAGACAACGCATTTCTATGACATTGGTTAACGTAATTAGGACTAAAAAATACATGGAGGATATAAATATAATACATATAATGAAGTGAAAATAATAAAAATAATGAAATGAAATTGTTTGAAGCTGCTTGTATATTTATTGCCAGTGATGTCATTGACTCTCGGTAATTAAGATGACGAAGCGTAAGATCTTATTACTATTGCAGCACTCGGAAGCAGCAGTAAATCTGCGGGAAAAAGAAAAACAAACACACGTTTGTTTTTCATTTCTATAGGGAATTCACCAACTTATTGTCAAAACAAGATTAATGGAGATTTCTTCGTAACCATGAATCCTCGTAGGTCGGGACTGTCGTAACCAGGGGACTTACAGTACGGTTACATTTTATTGAATTATATATTCACCATTATTTCCATTGACATATTGCCAATTATCAGGTAAATATATCACAATACATTCCCTATGATTATTATAATATTAAATACTATAAGAGGTTGAAGCCTTTGTTATATAATCACCAAGGACTTCCCAACAATATGCCGTACGTGTATATTAAAATGACGAATATAAAATTAAATAAAACATACTCAAAATACATTAGTCTATTTATCACTAGCGACCTCTTGCGGAACCCTAAGGTTCCGGAGAACACTAGTTGAGAAACACTAATTTAGTATCAGTCTACGTAATATATATTAGTGAACAGCTCGCAAGTTTTATTAAAGCTTACGAATATTATAAACTAATTCAGCTACGTATTTTAATCTTTTCTTACCAATTCTCATGCATATTTCATCTTTCGTGTCGCTAAAACACAAATTTTCCAACATTTTTCGCGCCTTTTTTCTCATTTTCTCCCATAGTTAATGTAACACGTCCTTTCTTCTTTCCTGTCCCTAACACTGAAAAACATTCTCCTCCTCTGTCTCTTGCACCTAGAAACTACTGCTTGAATTTAACCGTAAGTTCTATGTTAAAAGTTTCTTCTCTCGCCCTTCGATACCTCTTGAGTAAAATTCTATAGGTTTTGATGCGAAAACCCTTTTCGACGAACTCTTGAATCTGGTTTTCATTAGTGAAAGTTTTCCCCATCAAAGCGATTTGCAGCGACCGAAAAAGGTTGGTGCAAGGTCAGATGAATATGGCGGGTAAAACAGATCAATCGAGTTCCAAAATTATTTCTTGTGTTATTGTTACTGCACGCTGTCTTGAGAACACCGTTTGATGAGGGCTTTTATTAACTGCACTTATGCAGTGTGCGTACGTTAGTGTATGCGTGTGACTGCACATGCACACATGCATGTATCTGCGTGAATAATCGCGCGTGTGTATGTGCGTGTATCAGACTGTGCAAATACCATATAAATTTATGGCATGCGGAAGGGCAAGTACGTTTCATGTAGTGAATCAACCTCCCCAAAGGAATATAAAGACCGAAACTTCTAGCTAAGATCAGATACAATTTCAAGATAATAAGACATTATCTGTTTAAATGTTCATCTGCGTCAATCGTCCAAAAAGACGGTGATTGGAGCCCGGAGATGAGACGCTGCCTCTTCCATTGTATAAACAAATGCAAACCATTCGACACATATTTGCCTTGGCATTTACTGTTTGTCTACGTGTCACGACTTCCGACTGATCACACAGGGTTCGATTCGAGCTACCAGGATTTGCATGTCCGTGACCATTTGACCAGAAACGGTACTTGATTTTTCCAGAATTGGATGAGCAGTTGGGGGTGGAGTTGGGAGAAAAGAAAACGGATTAGTGTTCCGACTTAACTTGGCTTTCTCGTGCCAGTTCGTAGATCTGTTGGGTTCAGGTTTCATTTCAATGTAATCGCAAAAGATTAATTCCCTTTCTTGTCGTTATTTCTTTATATTCCTTACATTTCTTTTTCTGCTGCTTGTATTTATTTTAACTTGTTCGGTACCCGTGGTTTTGTTGACGGCAAGATGATCAAATTTCAAATCTGAATTGTTTGTCCATTTACAGAGTTATTCACTAAGCCGGATAGATACCTCTATTCAAATTAAAGATACGTTTATTCAAAAAGAAGAGACCATTATTCAAAATTAAAAAAAAAAGATCATTCTTTGAAAAGATTCGTTTATTCAATATTAAGATACCATTATTTAGTTACATCCACAGAAACTCGATATCTAAGGTTTAAAATGAATTTTTAAAAAGGAAAAATCCTTCTTGAAGCTTTTATTATAGTTATAATTTTAAGATAATAGATTAAATTTTATATTTCCAATAAGCAAAATGCTTTTTCTGTATTTCAAAACTAATTTAACTTGACTGGAAGGAGTTTTCGTTTTGAAACTGCTAAAATACCTGATTTTAGCGCCATGTTTAGCCATTCGTCATCACGATGTAATTCTCCTTTTGAAAAATATTTCAAAAATAAAATATACTTTTCTGAATCTTTGTTTGAAGAATATTAGCTGATTTAAAGTTCAATTAATCTGATTTGAAACAAATATTACTTACTTTAAGTTTAAAATATCGCAGAAATCATTTTTAACAAATCAATAACTGTTTATTTAAGGTGTTTACAGCTTGACTGACAGACGGAAGTTTATCTATTTTTTTCTTCAGTGGATATATCTGTAAAAATTATTTGAGGAATATAACGTGAGAGACTTTTTTTTATATAATTTTTAACTACCCAGTAATCTTAAAAATTTAGGAAAGTATTCTCCATAATCTAATGTTTAATCGAATTTTAGGCAATTTGGCTTTAAATTTACTATAGGTATCGCTTTTGTTTTCTGATAATGTCGTGTATGGTCGTTCGTATTTACAAAAATCGGCACGTTTATACACGTACAAAAAAATTAAAAATTAAAAAAAAAAATTGGGGGTAGCAAAATTGTAATTAGGTTTTCCATTTATGATGAGTAAATAGATTTTTTAGTTAATAACAATATCACCTAACCGAGACAAATTAAGTATGAATTTTAAAAGATTAAAAATTGTATAAATTATTATAATTAAAATTTTACAAAATGAAAATAATTCTTGTAAAAATTCATTGTTTATCGAATTTTTTTTTCTTTTGACAATAATGCAATAATGTCCATATTTCTTATTCATAAAAGCAATTTAAACCTTTTCTAATTAAATAATGTTTTAGTTTTATTGCATTTTTATTTTACGATTCATAGCAGTATTTCGGTAATTGGGGATTCTGTTTTACAAAATGAAATTGATGATTTAAATTCACCAAGGAGTTCTGCTATTAACTAATATAAACATTAAGCTCTACAAATTTCAATTTCTCGAAATTTCATAAAATTAAATAAGTGTGTGCGGGAGGTGGTAACATATATTAAAAAACAGTTTTTACCAAGATTTTCTAAAAAAGACACATTTCTAAAATAATTTCATTCATTTGTGAATAAGTCCTGAAAGTTTCATTAAAATCTGAAATTTTTTAAATTATACTTTAGCAAGAATGTCCAAATCATTGTGTTTTTAACCGCAAAAAGACGCTAAAATTTCCTATACTAATTTTTGGCCCACTATCTGACGCAAGATTTTTAACCAATATTTCGGACGTACTAAAAAGGATAATAATAATAATAATAATAATAATAATAATAATAATAATAATAATAATAATAATAATAATAATAATAATAATAATCATCATCATCATCATCATCATCATCATCAAAAAGTCTTTTAGTTTTTCCTGACGATAAAACTTTGTTTTCTTAAAGTTTGGGGCATTTTTTCACCATGGTATGCTAAGTTTTTTTTAGCAATTTAGTGGAAGTACCTACCTTTATTCAAAATATGTGATACTCTTACATAAATAAAAAAATATTTTTGTTTAATGATACTAATATACATCTGTTACAATATTGAAGTTTTGACCAAACATTTCTTATAAAATTCTTTTATGGGAGAATAAATAAAAACCATCGACATTCCTGGAAAAATCCTTCACAATCTTGTTCTTTAATTGTTCTATATTGCATGAAGTTTAACCTTTCTTACTACAGTCACCATAATAGCAGAAAATTTTGCTTTCAAAGAACTGAAAAACCTCTTCTATTGCGTTTGACATTGGATTGTAAAATGGCAAATATCTAACAATCACTCCATTAACTGTAATTACACTTAGCACGACTCTTCACATTGTCCATAGTGAAGAACTTATGGTTTTGAATAAGAATATCTTTGATTTTTAATAAAGGTATTTATATATTGAATAAACGAATCTGTTCAATGAGTAATGACCTTTTAATTCTGAATGACGGTTTCTTAAATCAAAATATCTTTAATTTGAATAAAGCTATCTGACTTAATGAATAACTGTAAAATATTACATTTATTAAAAAAAATATATGTTCAGTTTAAACAGGAAACAACAAATATCTTCAAAATACCTGTTTATATTATGTTCCTATTACTCAGGGTTTGTTACTAGACAGTAAGAGAAATTATCCGTCATGTTCATTTCAATTTCATTCAAATTGTGTGCATGTACAATTCATGTACGCTTGTATATTTTAATTCAATTCAAAGCCCTAAAATATTTCTACAAAAAAAAAAAAAAGAAAAAAGATTTAAAAAATGATCTGAAAAATGATTGCATTTATTGCCGAACAATGATGTCTATTCATTCTAGTTCGGTACCTGTAGATTTTCTGAAGTCAAGATGGACAAATTTCAAGTCTGTATTGCTTATCCGCTAAAAATATTACATTTATTAGAAAATATATTCAGTTTAAATAAAAGGATGAAACATCTCAGCTTAGAATCTTTTCCTGTTACCCAGGGTTTGTTGCCAGACAGAAAAGGGGAATTAGCCCTCGCGATACAAATGTCCATTTCAATTTTTCCCACGTTACCTCTCTGTGTCATTTCTATAAATGCTTTCATAGTAATTGTGCGGATGAACTCTTCCCTTTGCTTCTTTAGTTTCTTCATTGCAGTTAACTTAGCTAGGGGATGTATGTTCATTAGCCCCCCCCCCTTTTATTTCTGTCCCTATTTTTCTTTAATTTAATTCCCCATCCCCTCCTCATTAGGTGGTCAGTGACGTCAGTTCTCTGGTGGATGCGGGTCGCCTTTCGTTTCGGGTGTGTTTTTTCGTATTTGTTGTTGTGTCTGAATGAGTGTGTGTTTCTGTGAGTGCATGGGATGAATGAATGTTTTATATATATATATATTTATTTAATCTTAATTATAAATCTGAGACAATAAACTGAAAAAAAATGCTTGATCAATTTTTGTAGGAGTGAATAGAAATTAATATGCATTTTAAATATCTATATCTTCAATTCCAACCAATTTGATAAACCAAAGTTTCTGCAATGTATCGACTAAAGTTCAAGGATAGGAAAAGACAAAAGATACTTTAAAATGTATAACTTAATTTCCATTAACAGGCAAGGACGATCACTCCAGGTTTAAGATATCTCTGACTATTTTTTTTACAACATAATAGGTTTATTCACCAACTGACTTACAACAGATAAAATTCAATCTAAGGGAGCCCCGCATTGATTTCGACCAGTTAACTGATGTTTCTGCCACATTTAAGGATTGTGCCGGGTTTTATTACTAACCTTATTTTGTTTAGTTTCTTGTAAATAGATCTGTATTCATATCGTTAATACTCATTGGGGCTGTTTTTTAAATTGTTGATTTACCCCCCCCCCCTCAGGCAATGAATTGTACAGATGGGGTTTAGTTAGGCTTTTCAAAGAGACAATGAGGTATTATGGTGGATGTAGTAAGAAAGGTATGTAAGAATGCGTTGTTTTGGTGTAAGGAATGTTGTTTGTACGATTGGGTCAGTGTTTGTGGCTAGCTAAGTTATCGTTAAGACAGAAGACCGTCCTTTTCCCCAATCCCCCCTTCGGCCTTGTGCCACATTTCTGTGTATATAACAGAATAAATATAGCTCTTTGCTAGAGGTCAATGGGGCTAGTTTTTAAATTGTTGTATTATTCCCCTCCCCACCACACAGACAATGAATTGTACATATGGGGACTAGTTAGGATTTTCATAGAGACAAGGAGGTATTATGGTGGATGTAGTAAGAAAGGTAGGTAAGAATGTGTTGTTTTGGTGTAAGGAATATTGTTTGTATGATTGGGTCAGTGTTTGTGGCTAGCTAAGTTATCGTTAAGACAGAAGAAGTCCGCCCTTTTCCCCATTCCCCATTTTGGGCCTGGTGCCACATTTTTTGTAAACAAACGGAAATAGATATCGCTGTTCACTATAGTACCTAGATTTTAAAAAAAAATTTAAGCGCAGTACTAGACTGGCGTCGAGATGTCATCAAGTTACAGAAGAGCTGGCTATATGAAACCTAACAGTTTTTTTTCTCGCATTTCTCGCTTGTGGAACTCCCTTCCGGCTCCATGCTGTCCAACTCCAACTTTAATCAGCAAAAATTTAAATACAATGTCAATCGCCATCTAATGTCCTCCTGATTATTATCTTCTCTTTCTGCTCATTATTAATGTTTCTGTTCCTAATTCTTCGACACCCTATAACCCCTTGTGTTCTAGTGGCTTTACTGCCTTGCTTGAGGTGATATCGATTTAAAAAATAAAAGGTTTTAACTTGGTCCCTAGACTTTTGCAATTTAAGCGCAGTACTAAACTGGCGTCGAGATCTCATCAATTGACAGTTGAACTCTAAATGTAGCCGTAAGTTCTATGCTGACAGTTTTTTCTCTCGTACTTCTCGCTTGTGGAACTCCCTTCTATGCTTTCCAGCCAATTTTAATCAACAAAAATTTAAATGCAGTGTCAATCGCTATCTACTGTCATTCTGATCACTCTTTCCTCTTTCCGCTCATTATTAATGTTTCTGTTCCTAATTCTTCCACACCCTGAAACCCCATATGCCTCAGTGACTTAACCGCCCTACCTACGGTGATACCGATAAAAAAAAATCATTGAAATTGTATATGTAGGTTTGCGTACGCGTATGTGTATTTCCTTTTTAGGGTTTAAAAATATAACTTTTTATTTTATTTTGAAATTTATCATTTTGTTGGTTAGTCTGGAGTTGGGGTTGTCCAAACGGTGTAGAAGGGGAATGCATTATTCCAAGGTTTTATTTCGAATTGAGTTTGTGTGGGTTCGTGTGCTTGTGTATATACAGGGTGCAATAGATAAATTGTTGTCTAAGTGGCGCAAAAAATGAAAATAATACTGACATCTCATGTTAACAGATATATTTACCAAAATTACACAAAAATATTTTGAAATAGTAAAGAGTAAATTTATTCACTAAAATCACCATTGGTTTCAAGATGACTTCGGAATCTCCTGTAAGTCTTCTGGAGGGTCTCCTTGTTTAAATTGCTGCCATAATCCTTGCCTTCAGTTTATCTTTGGTGTTATAAGAAGTGTGGCTGTTCTCTCGCTCAACTGCTCCTCAGACATAATAATCAAGGGGGTTGCTGCCTGGGGAGTTAGGTGGCAAGATGTAAGGGGGCGATGTGGTGACAGAAATTGTCTTACAGCCATAACTGGGTTCTCCTGCTCGTGTGGCATGGTGCAGTGTCCTGTTGTCAGACATAGGTGTTTCCTATTCTCCTATTCAAGGCACGTGATGTATGTCTCCGTGTTGAGTCTGAGGCCCTGTGGAGGTATAACGTCGCCATCACTAATGATCACTCCAAAGACTTTCGTAATCACCATTAGACTCATCCAACTCTTTCCGAATCCTCTGCACTGTCTTCAGATTGACACACATCTAAGCTACGCCACATCTAAGCTACGCCACATCTAAGCTAAAACCACCATCTATGAGTTGAATACAGGAAAGACTATGCTTCCCAGCCCTGAGTGTTAGCCAGATAACCGTTACATTGACCCCACAAGGACGAATAAAGTAGATAGAATTAAATTAAATAAGTTATGTTCCATAGAATGGATAGCGGAATGAGAAAGATCTACCCCCATGAATTAAATAAAGGGCTCTGAAATGTTCGTATTGGAGATTCCAGCACGAATGCCAAGCAGTACAGCATGCCGTTTCCAAATTTCTAGCGGAGTGAATATAGTCATGTTGCTCTTTTTCACAGACGGTGTCCCACTGACTCTACTACAGTGTAACCCGGATATAAGAGAAACCCGGATGTAAGATAAACCGGATATAAGAGAAATTTTATCTGGTTCAAAATTAGAGCCATACTTACCAAAACAAAATAGACCAAACCCGGATATAAGAGAAACCCGGATATAAGAGACTTCTTCTCCGGTCCCGATAACTCTATTATATCCGGGTTACACTGTATAATATTCTGTCGGCAAAATAAAAAATAAACCACGCGCATGCGCGAAATTAAAAATATAAAATGTTGACAATTTACCTATCGCACCTTGTATTAAATGATACAAAAACATGTAGGTCACTCGTGCACAATATACATATACATATACATAACTTAGACGCATGAAAAGTCACACGCAGATTATTTGAAAAAATAAAATATCTAAATGAAAGTTGATATACTGTTCGCCGTCAAAATTAATCAAGCTTTTCTTGAATTATATTGCTGTTCCTGGAGAGGCCGTTTACTGATTGTTATTGGGCGTCATGATTAGTTGAATCATCTAATTGTTAATCTATGTTATCGCACTGTTAAACCGGAAGCTGTAATAATCTATTTCCTTTACTCCCAGACTGATCTCTGATAAGATCACAAGCGGATATGATATTTCGTGATCTAATTTATCGTAGCCGTCTATCATCTTGTTCTGATTTACGACGGTTTGCTTCGTTTTCAATGGTGAAAGATTATCATTGCTCTGAACCTTAAAGTAAATCGATGTCAAGTATTTGCTATGAGCAGTATCATTTCAATCTAGATAACATCGTTTTGAAGATCTATCTATACGAATGGGTATCTCGAACACGGTAAATAGGGCACGTGCAATGGGCGCCACTTGATATGGGGTCGCCGCAACGCTTCTAAACACTTGTAGTGTATTATTAATTAATTAGGCATTAAACACTAAATAATGTGGCAAACATTCGATACAGACAAACTTATTCTTATTGTTCTTTTAAGAGATTGTCGCCGGTGTTGACCTCAGTCTCATATATATATATATATATATATATATATATATATATATATATACGTGTGTGTGTGTGTGTGTGTGTGTGTGTATGAAACGACTTCAGCTGCTTCGGCATCATATATATATATGATAGCAGGGAAAAATACAGACACCAAAATCTGGTTTGAAAAATCAAAGAAATATACCAAGCAACAGTTGAAGTCGTTTCATATATATATATATATATATATATATATATATATATATATATATATATATATATATATATATATGATAGCTATTATATATATATATATATATATGATAGCTATTATATATATATATATATATATATATATATATATATATATATATATATATATATATGATAGCAGGAAATGAATACAGAGACACAAATATCTTGTTGGAAAAATCAAAGAAATATACCAAGCAGCAGCTGAAGTCGTTTCATTTGTTGTTTGCGCACTCAGGACTATTTCCAGGGATCGTTGAGCTACTCTGGATTCCTTGGAAATACCTGACATCATTGGGATTGTACTCAGGTGACAGGAAATGTTCATGTGCTGAGAAATTTGTCTTGTCTCTAAGCTGCGGATAGGAGCTGAGATATGATCATCAACCCCGGTCAAAATATCTTACAGTCGGAGAGGATATGAAATAATAATAATAAAGAAGTTAATGGTCAGAGTTAAATGAGATGAGGAAACAGTAGTATTAAAAAAAAGTGCTCAATACACACATAAAAAGATAATAATTTAAAATGTAGATCTTTTAAGTATAGAAAATTACGAAATCAGCCGATTCCGCTACCTTGATTTCAACCTTTCGATATCTTTCGGTCAGTTGATTTCCTAAAGCTTAATTTTTTTTAAAATAAAAATTTTTGAACGCTATATCTTTTAAAAAAAAAGAACAAATAAATGAACTAGCGCACGACGTGAGGTGTGGTAGAAGGTGAGGAGGAGTGACGATGTCTTTTCTAACTGCTAAATCCAATGAATAGGTATTTACCAGGGCGTCCAGGTCCCAACCGGATGTGACAGTAGGTCGAGGTTTAAAATGGGTTTAGAGGCCATAACGCTCAAAAATTGCCCAAGCTTCCTCGGTAATTCCCTTCTTGGAGACGCTTCAGGCTCTCGGCAATAAACCCAGTTCCCTCCCGGAGGAGAAGTACTGCCAGAGGGAGGCTCCCTGAGTCTTGGACTCGAATATTCAAAGAATATGAACGATCGAAGCAAAAGGCTGGAACCGCATAGGTCCAATGAATAGTTTTAAAGTAATCGGGGAGATTTGTATAAATATATTATATCCCTTTATCCTTAAGCCATTATTACCGCTTCTGCAAAATAACTCGCAGGTGTTTTTTGAAAGAAAATCATGAACAGCTATTACTGCTAGTTCCTGCTAAAAACTATCATGACAATTTTCATAGAACTGTAAACGTGGTGTAATGGTTAGCAAGCTTGTTTCGCTAGAACTGAATAGTGAGTTCGATCCTCACCGGGTGTCTCATTCTCTCGGTCTTGCGCCACATCTACGCTTAGAAAACCACCATCTATGAGTTAAATCCAGGAAAGACTATGCTTCCCAGCCCTGAGTGTTAGCCAAATAACCGTTACATTGAACGCACAAGGACGAATAAAGTAGATAGAATTAAATTAAATAAGTTATATTCCATAGTATGGATAGCGGAATAAGAAATATCTACCCCCATAAATTAAATAAATTGCTATCTTCAAAATTCAACAGGCATCCGGAGAACACAACGATTGAAACGTTGTGACGATAACCACCAAGATAAGGGCACCAGTTCTATGCGATAGTGTTCTATGCGATAGTGTTCTATACGATAATGTTCTATACGATAGTGTTCTATACGATAATGTTCTATACGATAGTGTTCTATACGATAGTGTTCTATACGATAATGTTCTATACTATAGTGTTCTCTACGATAATGTTCTCTACGATAATGTTCTATACGATAATGTTCTATACGATAGTGTTCTATACGATAATGTTCTATACGATAGTGTTCTATACGATAGTGTTCTATACGATAATGTTCTATACTGTAGTGTTCTCTACGATAATGTTCTATACGATAATGTTCTATACGATAGTGTTCTATACGATAGTGTTCTATACGATAATGTTCTATACTATAGTGTTCTCTACGATAATGTTCTATACGATAATGTTCTATACGATAGTGTTCTATACGATAATGTTCTATACGATAGTGTTCTATACGATAATGTTCTATACGATAGTGTTCTATACGATAGTGTTCTATACGATAATGTTCTATACTGTAGTGTTCTCTACGATAATGTTCTATACGATAATGTTCTATACGATAGTGTTCTATACGATAATGTTCTATACGATAGTGTTCTATACGATAATGTTCTATACGATAGTGTTCTATACGATAATGTTCTATACTATAGTGTTCTCTACGATAATGTTCTATACGATAATGTTCTATACGATAGTGTTCTATACGATAATGTTCTATACCAGTTTTTCTCAACCCTTTTAAGCAACGTTATGCTTAGGAGCAAATGAAAATATCACGGTACACTTTTTAAAGGGTATTCGTTTTAATGTTATGAAATAAAGCCATAGATTTAAAACAAGTGGAAAATGATTACATCAAAGCTGCATATTGGAATCTTTGACAATATTAATTCATGATTCAATATAACTTTGTAAAAAAATTGAGTTAAACAAAGAATGTGGAATACAATTATATGAAAAAAAGGTTAATATTTATTTATTCAAATAAAGGAAAATATTAAAAAGTTAAATAAATTTAAAAAAAAAATACTTAAAAAAAAATGAAAATGAAACCAAAATATTGAAAATAACATAATCGAAGAATAGTGAAAAGAATTATTTGAAAAAAACTTTAATTCTTATTCATTTGTTAAAATACTAACGCCGTACCATTACAACTCCCCACACACACACATAAAGGGTATTCCAATAACTTGGACCAATTTTAAACTTAATTCACATTTAAAACCGGTCCAAGTTATTGGAACATCCTTTATATATATGTCGTGACAATATTTCACGGCACTCTTAAGAGGAAAAGAAGCTACTTTCGTAAAAACTATATTTTTTATTGTGTACCGTTATTTTTTCCCTATTTCACAACGTAAAGCGGTGTCACAATTTTAATTCTGATAATTCTGTGTGCGTTTTTGGCTTCCTCTGTAGATAGAGAAAAGCCGCATTTATTAGTCTGCAACAGACTGTTCTGCATTAGATAAATTAAACTTTGTGAGTACAGTGTTGCCTGTAGTGGGTAGGAGTGAGAAAGTGTGTAGTCTTTGGATACCACCTACTGAACAGTCACGTGATGTGCCTTCTGCCAATTAGTCTTGAAGAATTGCGTAGGATATTATCATTCCGTTTCGCAAAATATTTCAGCATAAGTGATCATGTGCGCAGTAACCAGTCTTAGAGGTCTTCTAAGCGACTTCAGCTCCATCGATTTCTTTCTACTTCTACACCCATGAAATTCAAAATTTAGATTCATTTGCTTACAGTGTTCTACACGCATTTAGGTTTATAAGTTAGCGACTATTTGTTGTTAGTTTGTAGTCCATAAAATAAGAAAAAAAAAGGTGAAGGTAATTGTTGATTCCATGCAAGACATTTACAATATGATAGAAAAATACTCTTGCGCCAAGTAAAAACGAAACTAAATAAAACTTCTATCTATCTATCTATCTATCTATCTATCTAGTAATAATAACAAACATCGTTACACCTAAGAAAACACGTCGATCAACAAATTACTAGAGGTTAAAAAATTTAAGGCGAGCAGATTTTATGCAAATAAAGTGTTCAGTCATGACGACGCTGTCGGTGTATTTGCGAATGTCGCAAGATAGCACATTTGAAAATCTATCTATCTATCTATCTATCTATCTATCTATCTATCTATCTATCTATCTATCTATCTATCTGTCTGTCTGTTTGTCTGTTCTAACCTCGTCATCTTTCTATTTCATTTTATTCACAACACTGTACAGTACAGATGCAGAAAGTATTGCAAAATTATGAAAAGTATGAGAAATCCAATAAAAATAAAACCGAGATGATTCAAATCATGACACTGTTGGATTTGGTGAAATCCCTAAGGAAGTGGGATGAAGATTTCTAGTCTGTTTCTCCACAGCTATGATCATCAGAAATATCTGTCATATTAGCGTATATATTCATAACACGCCGTAAATATTCCCGAAGAACCAGGCAATAAATTAAAATAATTAAGGAACCCAACATGCAATGGTCACTGAAAAAGAGCGAAAAGAAAGCAATATCAAAATGGGAAAAAAAACCTGCGGAGAATCTCTTTGTTTCTCTAAAATTACAAATATTTGCAAGTAACACCCTCCAACCTCTTTCCTATAGGCGGGATTAGTCAAACTTTTCGCTGCTTTATTGTGACTTCCACGGAAACAGCTTGGACGAACTACATTCCCTGGTTCCGCCTATTCAAATCTTCACTGCAAGGACACGACATGCCACTTACATAGTAGCAAACCACCCACATTCCCTCCGTATCCCATCGGTGAGAAGTAAGTTCCATTCTAGTAGCTTCACCCCGCGAACCACTGCTCTGTGGAACCGACTCCCAAGAGGATGCTTACTCGATCACTATAATCTTAACCTGTTCAAGTCTAGAGTTAACATTATCTTCCACTCCTATCAGCACAGGTTTCCTCCTAATGTAACACCCTACCTCGAGTACCCCCGCCCCCGGGCCTTGTAAAGGCTGAATCTTATTGTCTTATTGTACAAAAAAAAAAAAAAGAAAAAAGTTCAACGCTTTCATTATGGCAATATCTAAACCGATCCGGACGATGGTTCATCATGCAAAGGCGTTAGCTTACTAACCAGCCGTGTTTATAACAAGCTTGGCTCTCGAATAATAATAATAATAATAATAATAATAATAATAATAATAATAATAATATTGATGATGATGATGATGATGATGATGATGATGAGAAGAAGAAGAAGAAGAAGAAGAAGAAGAAAGGGCGGAGAGAATCCTATCAGATTTTCATGTTATTATATCTGATTGGACTGTAACTACAATCCAAGTCAGTTGTTTGTGTATCTGTTCTCGTGTTTCAACTTCTGATTGGTTGAGAATGTGCAGGTCTTAAGGAATCGGGCCCACGTGGCTCGTTCGCGTGACCCCTGAGCCGTGGAAGTGAGTAGCCAAATAAGTGATTTTCCGGACGGGCATATTTGGCTTCTCCCCGTTATTGTTTTATGCGATGTAACGTTAGCTCGTATTTAGTTTAGGTGTACGTGTGGTGCTGAGAATATGTGAAAGAGAGTGCGAATTAAATAGTGGTGAAGGAGAGATGGGAAAAGAGAGAAAGGAGGAAAGAGAGAGAGAGAGGGAGAGAGAGTGGGGGAGGAAGAAAGAGTTAAGGAAAGAAAAAGAGAGAAAGGAAAAGAAAAGAGTGCGGCAAAGAGAGAGAGGTTAAGGAAAATAAACGGATAGGGAAGGAGAGATAGAAAGAGAGAGAAAACTATAGAAGGAAAGAGAATGGGATAGGCAAGGAGAAATGCTAAGAGAGAAAAAGGGATAGAAGGAAAATGAGAAGGATTGGTAAAGTGAGACTGAAAGTGGTGGAAAAGAGAGAGAAAGAGGGAAAAGGAAATAGAGAGAGAGAAAGGGATAGAGAAAGAGAGAAGGAAAATGAGAGGGTTAGAGAAAATAATGAGGAAAAAGGAGAGGGTGAAAAGAGAGAAAGGGAATAGCGCTAGAAAGAGAGAAAAGAAAAAGAGTGATGGGGAAAAGAGGATAGACAAAGAAAGATAGAAAGAGAGAGGGACAAAGAAAATGAGAAGTATTGCGAGAAGGCGAAAGGGAATAAGGAAAGAGAGAAAAAAGAGAGAGAAAGAAAAGAGGTATAGGGAAAGTGAGATGGAAAAAGAGAGAGATGAGAAGAGAGAGAGCGAGAAATAAGTTTAGGGGTGGGCAGAGATAGAAAGAGAGAATTAAAGAGAGCAAAGAAAAGAGGCAAAAAGTGTTTGTTTTCTTGATATCGTTTGTTCGTTTGTGGTTGGCCTGTGTGGGCATCTGTATTTTTAAATTGGCGTATCTTTATTTACTTATTTCAATGTTTTTCTTTGTTTTTTTTTTGTCTACCGCACGCATTCAGGCAGCCACTATTTTTCCTCATTCATCTACCACACCTTCAGGGATATTTTCTCCACCCATCAACACATTTCTATAAGTTTCCCTCTTTTTGTCTTCTCAATTTCGTTTCATTTTATTTATTTATTTTTGTGGTTTTTCACATTCCTTCTTTCAGCGTATCGTCCTTTCCTCATTATTTTCTCAATAATCAAATTTTCATTCGTTTCTTTTCGCCGTTGTCTTCTTTTTCGTTCCTTTCTCTTCAAGTGCGTAGTTCAAATTTTCCTTCATTTATTCCTGCATTCTGTTCTTCTTTGGTCATTCGCGACATTTTTCCTTGGCGCCAATTGTCTCTTCTTTCATCTTTAATTTTTGGCTTATGCTTTATTTTAAACTAGCATAGTGCCCGTCAAAAGCGACACGATTATTCCCGTTCGGTATTTTTGCCTCGCAACAGAATACACGTTTTTTATTTTTTTTTTTAAAATAAGCAACTCATTAATATGCAATCGTACTCAAATTTGACCTAATCTTAATCTTAAGCAACTCCATTACTGAACGCCAGTGTGGCTTAAGCACACACACACACACGCGCACACACACACACACACACACACACACACACACACACACACACACACACACACACACACACACACAAGAAAAACGAAAAATTGAATAAAGATTGTTTCTAGAATACGTTATTCTATACTGTATTCAAGAATTCTACCAATTCTACCAGGAAAGTTCTTCATTATAACCGTGTTTGTAGTTACTATTAAGTGAATTTTTCAGCGCGCCTACGTCGCTTCCGAATATGGTACAAGGTCATAGTTTAAAGTGGGTTTAACGACAATATGGAAAAATTGCTCAAGCGTCCTCGGCACTTCCCCTTTTGATGAAGACTCAGGAGAGATACTCCCTTTGGACGTCTCCATGCTTTTTCAACTTAATATTATTTTGAAACTACCCAACCGAAGCCATGAACTTGATATTGTTATAGTTTGAGATTTTTTATAATTAGGGCTTCTATTAATTTTTGAGATTTTTTACACAATTAGAGGCGTGTATTATATAATATTTATGTTTTCGACGAATATATATATATATATATATATATATATATATATATATATATATATATATATATATATAGGAAATCCAGTTGATATATAATCCAAGTGAATCCTATTAATATAATATAATATAAAATATTAAAACTGATTCACAGAGAGAGAGAGAGAGAGAGGGAGAGGGAGAGAGAGAGAGGGAGAGAGAGAGAGAGAGCTCAATGTTTTATTCAAACAGAGCCTATAAAGTGTAAACAATAGGAATTAGGATTACTCTATAATATTGATGATGATCATTTTACCTTGTAAAATTAAATTACAAGGATTTTCATATCTATCAGGTTAACAAGAAAAATCAAAATCAAGTTTTTTACAAGGTGAAACGATGATCATCAGCTTGCTAAACATTACACCACGTTGAAGTGTCCATTCAGGTTTCAACATATCTGTAAAGATAACATAAATAAAAGAAAAGGCGCGAAGAAAACCTTTTTTTATGTCAACGCGTTCGTTCTTTGGAAAAGAAGTTCCCCAAGGAACGAAAAGCGTTGGCATAAAAGGTTTTCTTCTTGTCATCTCTTTTATCGCGACCTGTCTGTTTCTCTACACACACAAACTACACACATATATGTGTATTTGAGAGCGTGTATATTACATTGTTTATATATATATATATATATATATATATATATATATATATATATATATATATATATATATATGAATGAAATAATGATATACATTTTTATATATCAAGAACAATATTGGGGAAAATGTATGAAAAAGTGGAAAAAATTTTCTTGTGACGCGTTTCATCATTTAGGGCTTAATCGAATTAAATTTGTTATTTTGGTGAGACTACACATGCGCACGAACGAGGGATGCTGGGAATTTTAAATTTAATTATTTTTTTTTAATCTAGCCGATTTCATTTAGATTATTTTTGTTTTCATCAATTTTGCTATTAGATATCCCACACTGTAATAATAGAAGTTCTGCCAGGAATAGTGAAAGGTAAGAACCAGAGCGCAAATTTACTGTGGATGACCTAACCTTTATAGAAATAAGAATATATATATATGGTATAAAATGACAATTGGAAAAATCTTGGATTTTGCCGGCGCGTTTCGTCTTCCGACTTTTTCAAGGCAAAAATGAAATCGAAATATCTCTGTTGTTACGTTAAAATCCAAATTTAAAAACATAGACGCTTTTGTCCAAGCCTTTTTTTCTGGTTAATGTAAATTATATTTATAGTAAGAGATTTTTTTTTTTTTGAGTTGATCTGGGAATTTAACTATATATATATATATACACACACACACACACACACACACACACACACACACACACACACACACACACACACACACACACACATATATATATATATATATAAATCCTAATGAACCATGTACTACCTACTTAGGTTTCACCACATGGGATTATCAGGGTGAACTGGCTTCACTCTGATGATCCCATGAGGTGAACCTAGGTAGATAATACCTGGCTGATTAGGATTTATTTATTTTACTTTTGTTCTTCTTAGCGTATTGAGCACTCTTCGTTTAAACTTATTACTCGCTGGGTGTTTTTTCTTTGTGCCAGAAATTTAAGATACTGGACGATTTCTTTCACCCTGTTCGGAAGTTTCTGGTGCTTTCTTTTTTTTTACATTTTTCCTCGGATACCAATTTGTTTGAAAATTGTGCTATCCAGGATTTTTCATCCACCGAGTCTAAAGAGATTTATATATATATATATATATATATATATATATATATATATATATATATATATATATATATATATATATGAAGAAATATAGTCTTAAAGTGTGCTATATTTATGGGATAAAGTGCTCAATATCAGAGATAGAGCGTGTGTAAATATAAAAGTGAACATAGAAGTCAACACTTAGAGGCGACAGTCTATTTCATACTGGATGCAATCATCGGGCCATGATTGCATCTAGCATGAAACAAACTGTCGCCTCTAAGTGTTGACTTCTATGTTCACTTTTATATTTATATATATATATATATATATATATATATATATATATATAAGTGTTGACTTCTATATTCACTTTTATATTTATATATATATATATATATATATATATATATATATATATATATATATATATATAAATATAAAAGTGAACATAGAAGTCAACACTTAGAGGCGACAGTCTGTTTCATGCTAGATGCAAACATGGCCCGATGATTGCATCTAGCATGAAACAGACTGTCGCCTCTATACAGAAATTTCTTACTTCATTAAACGTTTTTTAGTGGATACAGGTATAGACATCCCTGTTTTTTTATAAATAGTGTAATTGACGTCTATCGGCCTGACCATCAAAAGTCTTCATAAAGAACTCTGCTAAAATACTCAATTTCTTTACTAATATATACAAAAATACGTGACGGTAGACATTAATTACTCTGTTTAAAAAACAGGAATGTCTACTCAGGCACGCACATCCACTAATATAAATATAATGTGTATGATAATAAGAAATACTAGAAAATATCCTCTAAAATGTCATGGTTTTGCTATTCGAATTTTCTCATGAATCTTGATTTTAAGTTAAGGATTGAATAAGGTCCTTCGAGTTCTGCGACAATAAAAAATAGACGTGGAATTTACCCTAACGACTCGGTAAATATTTGAGTGTAACAACTTTAAATTTTTGAAATAACAATCATTATTATGGATGCAGGTTATTATTTAAAGAGGGTACAAATAAAAAGATTAAAAATTGACGAAGTCTTCCATTTCATTGAAGCACATGTTAAAGGCATGAAAATGTTATTCCCCTCTTCCTTCCTCCCTTCCTTCCTTTGAAACCAAATAATGTCTCTGGTATATCATTTCCGTTTTTCCTCGTCATCAAAACGGAATAGTTCATTATTTATATGTGGCAATGGCAGGTGTAATTCATGCGCTAACTAAGCAAAAATATAATATGATTTTCCGTAATTTTGTGTTTTCCTTAATATTTTTTTTTCATTTTAGCGTCGATATTTTGAAGTCGACTATATCGACTTGTTCCTTGAAATTTTAATTTTAAATTTGTATTCTTTATATGAGACTTTTATTGATTTTGATTTGATTTGGGATTGTAATTTTGTCCACTTTTTGGATAAGAAACTGCGGTTTTGCCACTGGGTTTTTGTCCGCTGCGATTTTGTCTGGTTGTTCCCTGGTAACTGAATTTATCACACTGGATGTCACGATAGGTATATTGGGCTTCGTATATTTGTACCCCACCGTAATTTTGTTTATATGCTGTCTCCTAAAATAATAATAGTGATATAATAATAATAAAATTAATTTCTTTATATATATATATATATATATATATATGTGTGTGTGTGTATGTGTGTGTGTATGTATGTATGTATATATATATATATGTATATATATATATGTATGTACAGTGTAACCCGGATATAAGAGAGTTGTCGGGACCGGAGAAGAAGTCTCTTATATCCGAGTTTCTCTTATATCCGGGTTTCTTTTATATCCGGGTTTGGTCTATTTTGTTTTATTAACACAGGCTCTAATTTAGGACTAGAGAAAATCTCTCTTATATCCGGTTTTCTCTTATATCCAGGTTACACTGTATATATTTACTGCCAAAAATTCGTTAAAAAATGAGCACACATGGTATAAAATTCCCCAAACTTAATAAAAACAAAGTTTTATCGTCAGATTTTTGCGTTATTACTAAGAGGAAAGATCAAAGGATTTTTTTATGTAAAAAATACTTTTTTAATATATTTTTTTAGAACCTTTTGGTTAAAAATCTTGTTTTTCTGGCGTCAACTTAGGGCCATAAATTTGTATAGGAAATTTGATAGTCTGTTTTGAAAAACACATTGATTTGGAAATTCTTGCAAAAATCAGATAATTGTAGGATTTTAATGAAACTTTAAGGACTTATTCACAAGGGAATAAAATAATTTTTTCTTTTTTTATAAATCTTGGTAAAATATTTTTTTTAACATTTGTTACCTCACCACCACCAACACTTATTTAATTTTATGAAATTTCGAGAAATTAATTTTTGTACCGTTTAATTTTTATATTAGAGATACAGACAACTCCTTGTAGAATTTAAATGATCATATGTTTATCGTAAAACTGGACCATCAGTTACAGAAAAATTGGTCTGAAACGTAAAATAAAAAAAATGCAATAATACTAAGACATTATTTAATTGGAAAAGTTTTAATTGCTATTATTAGTAAAATATATTATTGACACTATTTTCTTGAGAAAAACATTTTTTTCGATGAGTATTGAATTTTTACAAGAATTGTTTTCATTTTTTAATAAATTTTAATTATTGTAATTTATAAACTTTTAAACCGTGTATTATTTTTTAAGGGTCAAGTGATATTGTTGTTAAATAAAAACTGTATTTATTAATCATAAGTGGAAAATTTTACTACAATTCAACAACCGCCAGGACTTCGAAAAGAATTATGAATTCTTTGCCTGTGTATAAACGTACTGATTTTTGCAAATATAGACGTTCATACACGACATTATCAGAAAATAAGAGCGGTAACTAAAGTAAATTTTTAATTTATTGTTAATTTTCTAACATTTCCTCAACAAGCGTATTCGTGAGCAAAGCTAAAAAGCCAAAGTACCTAAAATTCAATAAAATATTAGAATGCTTAAAATATTTTTTTTAAAGATTACTGGGTAGTTACTATATATATATATATATATATATATATATATATATATATATATATATATATATTTATATATATATAATGTGTCTACGTTGTATTTAACATGATTTTTCTTTTTACAATTATTAGTCTCTTACATAAATTTCGCAAACATCACGCTGTCGATAAATGTGTCAACACCTCATAGAAACAAATCCGTGTTAAAAATGCATTTCTACGATATTTTTTTAACTAAAATTAAGTAATATTTATTTCAATTCCGATTAACTTTAAATCGGCTAATTTTCATAAAATAAAGTTTCAGAAAAGTATATTTTATTTTTGAAAGATTTTTTAATAAAGAGAATTATGTTGTGTTGACAGCTGCTTTTCAATATAGACGATTTCATCAATTTTACTGATAACCAGAAAAAATCATTCTAATCAATTTAAATTCGGTTTGAAATACAGAAAAGTATTTTACTTGTTGGAAATATTAACTCCAATCTATTAGCATGGATTTAAAACTAAAATAAAAGCTTCAAGAAAGATTTTTCATTTTTAAAATGCAATTTAAACCTTAGGTATCGCTTTTTTGGAGGTACTTACAGAGATTAATATCTTTATAAGTATTAGGTAACCACAATGAAAAATAGTAATTACAAATTTTAAAATGGGTTCTAATGATTTTACTTACACGACAAGTATAAGAACCCAAAGAAAGAAAACAACACTTTTTATTAAGTTTTAATAAAAAATTTCGCTTGAATCGGTAAAAACCAACAATGGCCGTTGATTGACAGAAAATTCGACATTGTAAAAAAAGAACAAACATAAATAAATAAAAAAGCTATTAAATATAAAAATATTCGTGACATCTCGACATTTTTATTCGGAAGTAGTTACTTTATTTAGCCTTTACTCGATTTAGCTACGTAAAAAATCTCAAATTTTGTTTAAAAACATCAGAAAATGTATTTTTATAACATAAAGATGACAGCGACACAAATTCGCGTTGACAAATGTAAACTTGGTAGATTCTGCTTGTAAGCATGGTGGTGGCCCGTAAAAAAAAAATCAATATTTTATTGTTTGCAAACTAATTATTTTTCTGTGATTTTTGTGTTGTTGATCATCACAATTCTTTTGAAAAGTAAAACAATGATAACTTTTAAAAAGTTAAATCTGAAACACATTCTGTCTCATGAGATGATGTCTGTAAAGAATGTAGGAAAAAATAAAATACATTTATATTTATGGCTTCAAGTGATAAAATGTTTTTGTTTTTTTTACAGTATTCGAAGAGATTAAATTTTCACTGGGATAAATTTAAGACGTAAACTATTTTATTTTCCAAATAGGAATAAATAAATCTCTTATATTCGGGTTTCTCTTATATCCGGGTTTGGACAATTATATATACAGTGTAACCCGAATATAAGAGAAACCGGATATAAGAGATATTTTATCTGGTCCCAAATCAGAGCCTGTGTTAATGTATGTGCAATAGACCGAAACCGGATATAAGAGAAACCCGGATGTAAGAGACTTCTTCTCCGGTCCCGAAAATTCTCTTATATCCGGGTTACACTGTACATTAACACAGGCTCTAATTTGGGACCAGAGAAAATCTCTCTTATATCAGGGTTTCTCTTATATCAGGGTCTCTTATATCCGGGTTACACTGTAATATTTAAAAAAAAATTTTCTGAAAGTGAATATTGAAATTACCTAAATTTCATGTCTCTCCCTACTTACAATATTACCTTGTAATATATCAGTTAACTCTTGTACAAATTCAATAGAAAATCCTTTTGAAAGTAATATAGAAGACATACATTTATTTGTTCTTTCAACCACTCTTTGTCTTACCAACGACGGAACTCGTACGAGAATGATGAGAACTGAAAAACGAAAATAATGAATAAGAAGATCCCATCAAGAGCCACGTAATATTTTTTTTAATTATTTTATGAGTAGTTGGAGACAATATTTTCCCATATTTTCTATATTTATAGATAAAAGTATATCAAGTTTTTAAAAACAGAATTCCAGAATAGTTTTTGAAATAATAAATAAAGACTTTTAAAAATAATAAATTATTAAATCGATGTTAGAGAACAAATATTTCTAAAAATGTCAAAGAAAATTTTTAAAAATACAGTTGCACTGTAATATAAATTTTTAAAAAAAGTAAATAAATGTGTAAAAAGGGCCATATTTTATTTTATTTTATTTCATTTTATGTTACTTAAAACAAAATTCCCGACCCAGGCCTCTGTATCGATTTTTCCAGTGAGTCCCAAATTTTCATATTTTTTCAGTGTTTATTTTCGAGGATTTATCATTAAAAAAACTGCAAACCTTAAATGCAATACGCCGAAATACACAATTGAAAAATCATTAAATTAAAAAGGTGTTTCTTCACTAAAATTTTGAAGAGAAACTGCTTTAAAATATATACATACATACATATACATACATACATATACATACATACATATATATATATATATATATATATATATATATATATATATATATATATATATATATATATATATATATACACGCACACAAAGGCTTCCACACGTGTATGTGTGTGCATATGTGTGTTTACATGACTGTGAAATGATCATGTCTACGGGCCACCAAAAGAGATAATTAAAAAAGGCTCGAGAAAGTTCCATGCGAGACGCACTTCCCCCACCGAACCAAAAAGAAATTCATCTTTCATCCGACCATTCCACTCCCTCTATTTTATTACCACTTTCGAGGTTTCATTTTTTCGTTTTTTTTTTTTTTTTTACACACGATGCTACACCTTATTTTTTTCTCTTCAATGTCCGGACTTGCCATTACATCCATGTTTCTTGAAAACATCTCTAAGTTCCTAGACATTAAAGAATTAGCAACCACCTTCACATATAAGTACAACACCACTCTCAGTTTACTTATTACGCCGATTAACTACTATTACTAACACTAAAATAGTTATATACATATACATATAGGGTTATTTATACATATCTATATATTATGTATTTATATGTTATATTTATGCATAATATATAATTTATGCGTATTTATGCGTAATATATAATTTAAGTATATTTTGTCAACAATTGTCCTTGTAAACATGTCTTCTAAAAAAGGATAGACATTTTGTTCCTATTAAATTTATTGATCGTTTTTTCAACTATGCAAATAACATTCCGCGTATATGGGAGTTGTTGATGCATAAAATAACCAAAATTCGCACCAAAATTCATATTGTGTCAAATACATAAACTATACTTATTCATACATATTTAAATATTATATATTTATATATTATATTTATGAGACAATGTGGAAAAGCTTCTTAATGACAACGTGTTTCACCTTCGTGTATTAGGCCTCTTCAGGTTAGATTTAATGATAAAAACTCTCTCTCTCTCTCTCTCTCTCTCTCTCTCTCTCTCTCTCTCTCTCTCTCTCTTATATTAAAACCGTTAATGTGTGTTTGCCGGGTTGGCGTCTTCCAGTCGGAAGCTTTTTCACTTTGCCTCATTCCTCCACTTTGTGTGAATTCCATAGCCTACTAACGCGTATATTATATCGATAAATGATTAATTTATATTTATACATCAGTGCGAATTGCAAGTGGAGGATACCAAAATCAAACAGAAGACAAAGTGTGGCACTGAAATCCGAAGGTGTGTTGGGATAGCCAAAGATGCATTTCAAACGCTAAGCAGAGTAACGAGAAATAGAAAAGAACTTCCCTAGAAATAAGGAAAAGAGTACTAAACTGTTACGTGATATCTGTCCGCCTCTATGACAGTGAGTGCTGGATAATTTCTTCAAAGATGAAGAAGAGACTTGAAGCAACAGAAAGGTGGTTCTACAGAAGGATGCTAAGAATACCATAGAGCGGACATGTGAGCAACGACGAAGTTTTAGAAAAAAATGGAAACAAAAAGCAATCTTATACTTAACATCAGGAAGAGACAGTTGATGTTTCTAGAGCCCATAATGAGGAAAGAAGGCTCGGTAAATCTGATACTCACAGGACAGATTGACGGCAAAAGTGACAGAGGAAAACAACGCATAACTTAATGACCTTGAGCAAATGGATGGCGGAACAGGGTTTAGGAGAAATAACAGAAAGATAAAATTTATTAAGAGCTGCAAGGGACAGGAAGTTATGGAGGGCCATGATCGCTTAAGCCTTGAGGGAACGCAGCACATAAAGAAGAAGAACGCGAGATTGTCATAAGTAAACTTACTGGAGACGAGATAAGCCATATACACTATATAATAGCATACGGTTTCAATGCTAAGTTTTTATTCAATGTGATAGGTCCTGACTTGGCATCTCGACCCCAGTCACTTTCTCACAGACGTGATGTGGCTTCCCTCTGTCTTTTCTACAAATATTTTCATGGCAACTACTTTGACGAGCTATTACTGGTGCCCCAACTGCATGAATTTAAACGTGCTACTAGGTTGACATCTCGACCCCACCCTTTTACTATCGAAACAGTTAAATGTAACTATCTCTTCTGCTTTAAAAGCTTCTTCTCTCGCACTTCCCGACAGTCGAACTCCCTTCCTCTTACTTGTTTCACTGATAACTATAATCGTCAACAATTTAAATGTAATGTTAATCGAGATATTCTGATGCCTTGATCTTGATCTCCGTCCTTCTCTTTATCCTTTTCCCCAAACACTTCTCTTTACTCTTACTTTCACTCTCTGTAACTCCTGGTATTTACTTGACCCCCCCCACTGAGTCAGGTTGTGACACAAGGTCGGTTTTTAACGTGGGGACCCGAGTGTTTTCACCGGGCCGCTGGTCTTGGCTGGTCATAGCTTGTCCAAGCTGGTCACAGCTAGTCTTGGCTTGTCATAGCTGGTCCAAGCGGTGGCCGGTCCAAGCTAGTCGTAACCATGATACTACCAGCGCAGTGACGAATCCCTACACCAGGTAAGTATCAAGTGACGCTCTCAGCAAAAAAGGCCGACAAAGCGAGCGATCTGAGAATAGATACTACGCTCTGATCCTGGCCTTCGGGACGAGCAGTCTAACTCTCTGTAACTTCTTGTCTGCTAGTGACATTCCCAACTTGCTTGGGGCGAAATGCTTAAAAAAAAATAACTTGGAAAATTCTTGTCAGAACGAATATTTGTTTTTTTTTCTCCAATTAAAATATTGTGAAATGTAAAAGTAATAAAGAATTTATATAGTAACTCGGATTATTGTTGGAAATGAAACAATAATTTAAAAGTTGGTTAATCATTCTACAAATTTTGTAGACAACCCTTTTGAAAGTAATGCCGGAGATATACATTTATTTGTTCTTTGAATCTGTGCATATAAGCCACGATGTAGCCCCTTAGAGGATGACGATAACTGTGAAGCGAAAATAATTTCGAGTCTGCGCACACATATTTAATAATAAGATCCCATAAATAACCATGTAATAATTTTTAACATTACATTAGGATTAGTTGGAGACAATAACTATAAATAAATTCGTAATATAAAATATTCATAATAAAACAAATAAATTCGCAAAATGGATGCCCTCCATATAAGAAATCACTGCATCTAAAATAAATCCAAACAAGCACTGGATAACCTTTGCTTAGGAATGAGCTTTCTAAAAATTCTGCATTAAAAAAAAAAAAATTACGACGCATTATTTAAATTCTGTTAGCCAAGTCGAAGATATAATTCAAAATGTACACGAAAAGAATTAACTGAATTAAATTTTTAGTTAATAATTAAAAAAAGAACGAATAATTGATTGCAATAATATGTGAAAAATTCTGGTTTAGGATAATATTTTTTGTTATCTAGTTACTCTTTTAAATGTTAGTTGGTTGATTCGTTTTCTACGGCTTATCAAACGTGTTTTAACGTGATGTGGCCGTAAACCCTTCTTTTAAGGAATGCACATTTCTTTGAACAGTGGGCATTACATCTACCTGCCTGCGTACTCGAAAGAAAAATAACCCTGTTTAAAAAAAAGGAGCGTCTACTCAATCACGGGTTTCCATTAAAAATAAGGTTTGAATTAATAACAAATGTCGGATTTTTATTTTAAAAAAAAGCCATTAATTCAGCTTACGGGAAGATCTGAACAAGAAGATGTGCGTTTCTTAAAATAGGGTAAATAGAACCTTGCTGGGCTATAACGTTCTTTCTGGCCGATCAGATTAAAACACGTCGAATCAAACGGTAGTTTCTCCTCCAAAAATAAATAATGTAACATGCTTATACCAATATAAAGCAGAGATCAAATAACAGCCCATGCAGTGGAGGATCTTGGATTCTCCACGGGCGAAGGAATTCAAAACTCGAAAGTTAGCATGAAAGGTTTTGCCACGCTTTTGCGGGTAGGGGATAAGTGTTGCGCAGTAAAATCGGCTTGTCTATTTCCGGTTGTATAGTGAATATATATGACACTTTTGGTTGATTGTCTACGAAGAAATGGGGGAGAGAAAAATGAAAAGAAAGATTGAGAAAGAGGCTCTTTTTTTCTCTTTAATCATATCACATCAAGCAAGGCGTTAAAGCCTCTAAAAACGCAAGGGGTTACTGGGAGTGAAAGAATCTGACGAATATAATTACTGAAGAGAGAGAACAGTAAAAGAACTGGATTCAAGAATTTTTGAAGATCATAGTTGGCAGGAAAGCAAGAAGCCGGAAGAGAGTTCCACCAGCGAGAAGTGCGAGAGAAGAAACTGTTAGCATAGAAGTAATTTCATCTAGCAATTTCAAGAGTAAGCGTTAAATTAGAGCAGTAATCGCTGGGGGCGGGAGATAGAGATAGAGGATGTTTTTCAGCAAGTGTTACAGGAAAGAAAAAAGGGCATGTAGCCATGCGCCAGAATTGGGAAGAAGAGAATAGAATGAACGCGTGATGTGGATCGAGGATCAAAAATTAAAGCGAGGTAGAGGAGAAGGAGAGAGAGAGAGAGAGAGAGAGAGAGAGAGAGAGAGAGAGAGAGAGGGGCAAGAAGCAGTGGGAGTAGAAGGTGGGAGAGGAGGAGGAGATAAAAGAGAAGGAAGACGAAAACGATTCCTCCGTGAAAGAAAGCAAAAAAAAAAAAAAAAAAAAAAGAATTAAATCAGATAATTAAATTACTGAAAGAAATACAATAGATACTGCGACCCGAAATAATCATTTTTAAAATTTTTTTTATTACTTTTTTAAAATTAAATTTTACAAATCTTGATAGCGGGGTCCAGTTTTCTATGTAATTCCACTGTAAATTGTTCTTCCTACGGAAGCCCAAACAAAAAAAAATTCATATCATGTGATTTCTTAAAATATAAAAAATAAATATCTATCTATATTTTTGAGATGAGGTACTGTAATTATTTACACTATTTACATTGTTCAGACTGTTGTCCTCATCTTCGTTGCCATATTCACGACGTTCTTCCGGTGATTGGAATTTCGAGCTGAACTCTTTATTTCGTCCACCGGGCTAGATTGTTCTAGTTCAACGTGCCTTGCCATCATTGATGCGTTGTGGTCAATACCAGTGAAATTAAAGTGCTACATTGAGAAAATCGAAAGAAAGCATTCAATTAAAAGTACATTCTTTAAACTTCAGAAGTCTGCGTTACTTGGTTACAGCAAACATTCAGCGAAAGGTGATCTTTGTCTGGGGTCGTACCACATCATGCAAGAACGGTTGAAAAGGAAAAAAGGTGGAGTAGGATGGATTGGTAACTTTCCCAAATGTATTTGCGCGAAAGTGAATGCAACGAACTTGACTGGAATTCGAAATCGGCCCACCAATTTCTCAAGCTGCTTTCTGTTGCACCACCGCACATCATATGACGTGTATTACATGCATTTAAAGAAGTTGAATAAACAAACATTGTTTTTGGTACAATTCAGTACCAGTCGGACGTTGTTTATTTTTTCTTTTGAATGGCTGGAATTTTTTTTTAATCCCAAACAAGGCGCGAGAGCCACTGACTCGCAGGGGGTTACACAGAGCGAATGTGAGAAAAAATGTGTATAGGGGGAGTGAGGAAAGGTTAAAGATGAACAGGGTTCAAGACATCAGAAGTTGGCGATTGACGTTGCATTTAAATTTTTGAAGATTGTAGTTATCAGGGAAGGAAGTAAACGGAAGGAAGTTCCACAGGCGGGAAGTACGAGAAAAGAAGCTGCTGGAATAGAAGTGGAAGTTACATTTAACTATTTCAGCAGTAAGAGGGTGGGACCTACATGCTAATCTAGTAGCATGCTTAAATTCATGTAGTCGGGGCACCAGAGAAAAAAGCTCGACAGAACAGTAGCCATGAAAATATTTGTAGAAAAGACAAAGGGAAGACACGTTATTTCGGTGAGAAAGTGACTGGAGTCGAGATGCCAAGCCAGGATCGATTACATTGCAGATTCTTCTTTGGATTTTGTCGAGAACCACGTGATGGACAGCTGGGACACCAGACAAAATATAACAACAGTACTCAATGCACAGACGAATGATAGATTTGTAGATATGTAAGATGGACTCTGACGAGAAAAAACCTTCTGACACAACACAGTGAGCCAAATTCCCTTGCAGTCCATCTTTTTGAAAAAGGAAAATGACACTTACCCGACATACACATTTAATGCAAGGGTCGTCGGAAATGAGGGGAATAAATACTTCTTCCCCTTCGTTTGCGCACTTGGCATCCGAACCTGTCAAAAATACAGAAAGAAAAAATCAGACATTTATAACAAATTTAAAACTTAAAAAAACGAAAGATAATCACACACTAATTACTTGAATTTATGTTCAATGTTAAAAGAGATAATAACATATGTTAATCTCTGTATATTGAAAGGGGAGGCACGGTGGAGTAATGGATAGCTACTCGGATTGATGAATCGGATAGGCGAGTTCGAATTCCAGTCGAATCCATTACATTCACTTACGTGCCAATACACTTGGGAAAGGTATGAATCCTCTTCTTCTCCTCCCCTCACCAGTTATGAGTAAATAGCAAAACAGACCAGGTCTACCGCAGAAAGAAATGGCAACCTACCGCGGGGAAAAATCTGCCTCGTCAGTCATGTATCGAAAGATACATGATCGCCTAGTCGTGTATCACGAATGGCACATAACTGACTGATATTGAATGAATATATACACATATTGTTGTGGAGTTATTTCCACAATAGAACTTGTAGTCGGACTAAATGCGTCCTAAATGGGGTAAACGTACAGAAACGTTAGGAACTTGTAATAAAGTGTTACGCAGAGTAATCGAGTTGTGGTCGCTGAACACGCGCTCCAACGACTACCTACTGACTTCTACTTATAATAGGTGGGAGAGTCTATTATCTAGACAATGTGTCTTCCACTATAACACATATATAGTGGGTAATTGAATGACAAAATAGAAAAAAAAACAATTCTTCAGATTAATAATTGTTTATTGATGTGCATTTGGGCAGCAGTCCCTCTTTTATACAAGTTTCATTTAAAACGACTGCCAAGGTACTGCGGTTAAGTTTTTTATTTAATAAAGTCTGTGTGTGTGTGTGTGGAGAGGGGATAAACAGACTTTGAAGGAGAGTGAATGAAATAGAATGAAAGTTAGAGAGAGAGAGAGAGACAGAGGGAGAGGGAGAGAGGGGGAGAGGGAGAGAGAGAAAACAAAAGTTTATATGAAACTGAATGAAATTAGAATGGAATGTTTAAAAGAAAAATAGACTCACACACGCGGACATTAATACATACAGTGTAACCCGGATATAAGAGAAACCTGGATATAAGAGAAACCCGGATATAAGAGAAATCCGGATATAAGAGAAACCCGGATATAAGAGCGGTTTTATCTGGTCCCAAATTAGAGCATGTGTTAATAAAACAAAATAGACCAAACCCTTCTCCGGTCCCGACAACTCTCTTATATCCGGGTTACACTGTATGTGCATTTTGGAACGGGTTTTGAAAAGTTCTCGGTCCGACCAAAAAGACATTTCTCGCCACCTACCCTCTGATATTTGGTCATATGTCGAGAGAGAATTGGGTTCTGACTATTTCTTCGCATGCAGCCCCTTCCATCCAGACATAGATGTACGCATATCTATCTATCTATCTATCTATCTATATATATATATATATATATATATATATATATATATATATATATATATATATGTATGTATTGGAAAACGATATATACATTTTTGTATTCCAAGAACAATTTTTTTGAAAATAGATGGCAAAAAATGTTTATATGACGCGTTTCGTCTTTCAGGTCATCGGGCTAAAGTGATGTTTATGCTGATGACATTACGCATGCGCATGAAAAAGAGAGGACGGTGAAATTGTAAATTTAATTTAAAAAATGTTTTTTTTTAATTACTTTACCTGACCTTGTAGATAAACTAAACAAAATCAAATGCACGATAGATTTCATTTACGAAACGAAAACAAACAATGTTTTAACCTTTTTAGATACCATTTCACACCATAATGACAACAGCCTAAAACTAAGTGTTCATCAGCTAATAAAAATGATCTCATAAATTTCTATTCTCACCATAAGAAAATAAAATCCATAATAATCGTTGGTTTCTATTTAAGAGCACCTAGAATTTGTAGCCCTCAATATGTAATATCGAAAATATTCTAAGCTCCTCCAAACCCGCAAAATAAGAAGTTCGTTAAATATTAAAAAAAAATGACGAGTGGTCCATTCTGATAAACCCAACGAGGAGTAGATAGGTTCACCTATCATCCAGTTCACATTCCTCTCCGGTCGTTTGAACAGGAGTAGATGTTTATTCCTTGTTTCGTGTTTAGGAGTGAGTTTCCGGTTCCTTCTAAAGTTTTCTCATTTTCTTTCACTTCCAGTAGCCATTTGCTTAGTAGCATTGTCGCCTTGCTTGTGGTGAATTAAAAAACAAAACAAAAACATTATATTGTTCTGTCGCTTAATTCTATCACAATTACAACTGAAAAGTATTTATCTAAGCTTAACATAAAATTTTTACAACTGCTTCTAAAACAATAAAAGACAATACAAAACAAAATAAGATAAAACATGAAGAAGGAATTTACTATCTGCTGTAATGATTGCCACAAGATATACAAAGGAGAAACCTAGAGGAATTTAAAACAAAGATTATATGAACACAAAAAGGGTCTTTTACAAAACAACACACTCAATGCATTGATATTGAGTCTGACCATAATTTTGATTTGATTTATTCCTACTAATTATTATTTACTGTAGATAATAACAGGCAAAATATCCTCACCCTCAATTTCTAATTAAATTTTCTTGTTTCTTAATACGTTATTTAACCTTTGGAAGGTAACTTTCACTATTCCGTGATCGTGATTCTTCGTGATTCTTCTTCTTCTTCTTCGTGATTCTTCTTCTTCTTCTTCGTGATTCTTCTTCTTCGTGATTCTTCTTCTTCGTGATTCTTCTTCTTCTTCTTCGTGATTCTTCTTCTTCTTCTTCGTGATTCTTCTTCTTCTTCTTCGTGATTCTTCTTCTTCTTCTTCGTGATTCTTCTTCTTCTTCTTCTTCTTCGTGATTCTTCTTCTTCTTCTTCTTCTTCTTCTTCGTGATTCTTCTTCTTCTTCTTCGTGATTCTTCTTCTTCTTCTTCTTCGTGATTCTTCTTCTTCTTCTTCGTGATTCTTCTTCTTCGTGATTCTTCTTCTTCTTCTTCGTGATTCTTCTTCTTCTTCTTCGTGATTCTTCTTCTTCGTGATTCTTCTTCTTCTTCTTCGTGATTCTTCTTCTTCTTCTTCGTGATTCTTCTTCTTCTTCTTCGTGATTCTTCTTCTTCTTCGTGATTCTTCTTCTTCTTCGTGATTCTTCTTCTTCTTCGTGATTCTTCTTCTTCTTCTTCTTCTTCTGTTCCGTGTCCCATCAGAACGTAGGTGATCATGGCTCTCCACAATTACGATTAAAACACAAGATCAACTTCACAGACGAACTGATCAATGATCAATCTGTTCGAATTATTTTAATTTTATATATATTAATTTTTTATATATATATATATATATATATAATGCATGTGTGTGTGTGTGTGTGTGTTGCAGAGATACGGGGAGCTTTTGGCCTGAAATTGAGAAATATATATATATATATATATATATATATATATATATATACAGAGAGAGAGAGAGAGAGAGAGAGATACTCTGGCTGAGTGGGGATGGCACTGGCCGAAAAAGGCGCGCTTGACTTCGAATGGAAGTTAGGCAAGTGCGTAAATGTGTTCATTGGAGCGTCAAGTGCAGCAAGTGAATAAATTTCCTTCGACGGAACGATGTAAGCATATATAATGCACGGCCGACTTTCAAGCCAGTTATGGGTCAGCAGCGTACACAGGTCGAATTCAATAAGTAGTTCCAGTAACTGACATCGTTTTTACCCAGCTCCTAAATCATATTCATCCGCGACTGCGAGCGCACGCACGCACGCGGAAACGCACGCATACACACATATGTCTCTCTCTCTCTCTCTCTCTCTCTCTCTCTCTCTCTCTCTCTATATATATATATATATATATATATATATATATACAGTGTAACCCGGATATAAGAGAGTTGTCGGGGCCGGAGGAGAAGTCTCTTATATCCGGGTTTGGTCTATTTTGTTTAGGTAAGTATGGCTCTAATTTGGGACCAGATAAAATCTATCTTATATCCGGGTTTTTCTTATATCCGGGTCTCTTATATCCGGGTTACACAGTATACATATGTATTATTACTTAAACATTATTTTTATGAATACCAATATTTGAGTAGACGCTCCGTGTATTTATTAGACAGTATATTTATTTATTCATTTATTTATTGAATATTCGAGAAATCTTATAAGAAAATTATGCATTCCCCGGCAGGATTCGAACCTCTGTTCCTCTAGGGGAAACTGTCATTAGATCTGACGATCTAATTTCTCGAATATTCAGTCTGGTAGACTTACTGGCTCACAAATGACTTCAGCACAGATTTGTACCTCTGATAAAAAAAACCCATTACTTCAGAATCAGCTTCTTTAACCATTAAGTTATTTTCTCCATTATTTTCTCCATTATTTTCTCCATTATTTTCTCCATTATTTTTCTCCATTATTTTCTCCATTATTTTCTCCATTATTTTCTCCATTATTTTTCTCCATTATTTTTCTCCATTATTTTCTCCATTATTTTCTCCATTATTTTCTCCATTATTTTTCTCCATTATTTTTCTCCATTATTTTTTCCATTATTTTCTCCATTATTTTCTCCATTATTTTTCTCCATTATTTTCTCCATTATTTTCTCCATTATTTTTCTCCATTATTTTTCTCCATTATTTTTTCCATTATTTTCTCCATTATTTTCTCCATTATTTTCTCCATTATTTTCTCCATTATTTTTCTCCATTATTTTTCTCCATTATTTTCTCCATTATTTTCTCCATTATTTTCTCCATTATTTTCTCCATTATTTTCTCCATTATTTTTTCCATTATTTTCTCCATTATTTTTCTCCATTATTTTCTCCATTATTTTCTCCATTATTTTCTCCATTATTTTCTCCATTATTTTTCTCCATTATTTTTTCCATTATTTTCTCCATTATTTTTCTCCATTATTTTCTCCATTATTTTTTCCATTATTTTCTCCATTATTTTTCTCCATTATTTTCTCCATTATTTTCTCCATTATTTTCTCCATTATTTTCTCCATTATTTTTCTCCATTATTTTTCTCCATTATTTTCTCCATTATTTTCTCCATTATTTTCTCCATTATTTTTTCCATTATTTTCTCCATTATTTTCTCCATTATTTTCTCCATTATTTTCTCCATTATTTTTCTCCATTATTTTTTCCATTATTTTCTCCATTATTTTTCTCCATTATTTTCTCCATTATTTTTTCCATTATTTTCTCCATTATTTTTCTCCATTATTTTCTCCATTATTTTCTCCATTATTTTTCTCCATTATTTTTTCCATTATTTTCTTTAACCATTAAGTTATTTTCGACAAACGGCTTATCGCTTGTCTGACTTTTCGAATCTAAATTTCGCTTCGTATTTCGGTCAGCAGAATCGGTCAGTTCTAATTGCCAGCACGAACGACCCCGCTTTTAGAAGGTGAGCTTGGATCACCAGAGATCGGTGAATGCTGCCATAACCGTTGCCTTCAGTTCATCTTTGGTGTGACAAGGAGTTTTGTTGTTCTCTCGGTCAACTGCGCCACATAATAATCACAGGGGTTGCAGTCCGTAGAGTTAGGTGGCCAGATATAAGGGGTGATATGGTCGAAGAAATTGTCTGAAAGCCATGACATGGTTCTCCTGTTTGTGTGGCATCGTCCAGAGTCCTGTGGCCAAATATAGGGTCTTCCAGCAGACACCCTTTTAACCCAGAGCAGAACTATTTCCTGAAGGCACTTGATGTAGGCCGCCATGTTGAGTCTGAGGCCGTGTGAGAAGATGGATGGAGGCGTAACGTCGCCATCACTAGTGATCACGCCAAACACCATGATGTTTACTGGATATATCATCTAACTCTTTCCGAATACTCTGCATTGTTTTCAGATTGACACCCAAACATTTTGAAATGTTCGCATTGGAGCTTCCAGCACGAATACCAGGCAGGACAGCATGCCGTTTCCAAATTTCTGTTGAATTGCGTCATGGTGCTCTTTTTCTCACAGACGGTTCCCAACTGACCCTATTAATACTGAGCAGTCGAACAAATTAAGAAGAAACAACGCGCCGGATTGAAGGCAAGAGGGACACACAACGATAGCGGGACAAGGCTTAGGAGAAATAACAAGAAGACACAATTTATTAAGAGCTACAAATAACAGGAAATTGTGGAGAGCCATGATCACCTACATCCTAAAAGGACACGGCGCATAGAAGAAGAAGAAGAAGAAGAAGAAGAAGAAGAAGAAGAAGAAAGATCACCTGGGTGTTGCTGAATGCGACACCTCTCACGCAACCATTGAAAACGAAAGAAAAGAAGACAATAAAAGTTGAAGGGATCAAATGAAAATTTGCTGAATGTGAGTCATGGCAAAGACAGAGAGTGGAACCATGGGGCCAATAGTGAGAAGACGTTGGGGCGGGGTGGGATTGGGAGTGTAGTGCAGTTTAGGAATTCCATTCATTGGGAAACTACGATGGCGTACAATTTCTCAGTGCGAATCGGGTGAACTAACAGCGTGGATGGAACACACACACACGCATATATATATATATATATATATATATATATATATATATATATATATATATATATATACACACACACGAGGGAGGATGAATAAATTTGTAGTTTTATACATATTTATTAGCTGAAATTTGATCGAAAACTTTCACTGTATAATGTTCGTTATTAATATTTGTCATGAAATTAAGTGTTGGAATATAGATATTTTTAGCACGTTCTAGTTATTGGCCATGCAGAGGTTTGTCTTACCAGCGTTGTTTTATCTGTTCAAGAGCTTGATCCTTGGCTTTCTTTTTCATAATTTTTGGTTGGTTCTTGGGTTCTGTTTTGGTTTACTCCAGAAAGTAGTAAATGTAAATCTTGTTTGCATTTACAACCATTCATGATTTAATATTATCTCTCTGTTTTTGTGTTGCTTGAATAATTGTATCATCCAGTCCTTTATTGTTTCCATGTCTGTTAGTAAGCCAATAGTTGTTGTCTTGTATGACAATTCTAGCTGAATAAAACCTCTTCCACCTTCTTTACGGGTTATGTATAGACGGTCTGCATCAGCTTGTAGATGATGCATGTTATACTTAGAAAGAAGCTTTCTTGTCTTAGAATCCACACGTCTGATGTCATTTAGAGTACAGTACAAGAGGTTGAAAGTATAATGAACCACTGGGATGACAAGGCTATTAATGGACATCATTCTGCTCTGAGTATTCAGTTCAGTTCTTGATATCAGTCGCCGCTTTCTATAGGGCTATTTTCGCACTATTTATTTCATTTTTTATTGTGAATTCCTTCACTTTCATTTACACCGAGTTACTTATATGCTTCTTCTTGGTCTAAATCTTTGAGTGTTACCCGAAGGTCTAAGCTAATAGATAAGGTTTGGTGTAGCGACCGTCGTAAAATTGTGGCTTCAGCACATTTATCCGAATTCCATTCCAATGTCATCACTGAAATATTTGAATGCTTTCAGGAGACCTTCTAGCTCACTGTCATTCCTGGGATACAACTTTAAATCATCCATGTAAAATACATGGCTTATTTTCTTTATATTCTGTTCTGTTAAATTCACTGGTTAATGCTATTATGCATCTACAAAATAGTAAGGGAGACAAAGAGACACCTTGAAATATTCCTCTGTTGATATTCATTTCACCAGACCTATAGACGCCATTTATATGATTGAGGTGAAGTCTTGTTTTCTATATCGACATACATTGTTTGCTGAAATTGATGACGGCCTTTTATATATTTTAAAACTCCAGGAATGGAGTACACTAGCGAATGCCTTACAGTAGTCTATTTAGGCAGTAGAGATTTTTCTTTGTATTGAAGCAGTTTTCCAAGATCATCCTATTAATAAGTAATTGTCTTTACAATTCCATTTATATAATTGAGGTGAAGTGTTGTTTTCCATATCGATATACTTTGTTTGATGAAATTGACGACGACGGGTGATACCTTATATATATTTAAAGACTTTAAGATCCAGGAATAGGGTTCACTATCGAAAGCCTTACGGTAATCTATCCAGACAGGACCGAGATTTATCTTTGTATTGGCGCAGTTTTCCAAGATCATGCTATTAATATGTAATTGTTCTTTACATCTGTAAGAGCCACTTTGTTCAAAAGGTAGTATCTTCAAGTGTTTGTTCAAGAGGTAGTATGTCATTTTTTCTAAGAAGGAATGTGACTGTTTTGTCAGTATAGATGTCAACAGTTTGTAAGTAGCGGGAAGACATGTAATTGGTCTGTAATTTTTATGGGACGTCTTTGTTACCATTCTTGGGTAGAAGGAAGATAATTCCTTTGGTTACCCGTACCGGCGTTTTAGTATGATCATTGACCATTTCTTGAAATTATTTGGCTAGTTTTAATTAATTTTCACTCCATTTTTTATCGCTATGCTTATGTTGCTTTTAATATGTTCCACTGTGACAACAGAGGTTTTGTTAAGAAAGGTTAAATGTTGTAAGAATCTGGATAAAAATTACCACCAAAAATTCAGAAATCAGCGCACCTTCTATATACTTTTTCTCTTTAGCAAATTACTTTCTCTTTTAATTAAAGCATCATTTTTAAAATCGGAATTATTTTCAGATTCATTATGATGAACGACTAACACACCGAATGTATTATTTTGTAAAATATTTCTTTTGTGTTCATATAAATTTTATTTAAATTCCACGGAGACACTTCTATGTGTTTTTGTGAAGATTATTACAGGTTACTGTGTACATTTCTGCTCCAAGCTTTAGAGAATTTAGAATTTGTATTTCTCAATATTAACATGATGAGGAGAAATACTTGTAAAAGCTTTCATCTCCTCCAATATCCTAATTATTCTAGACTTAATGCGAAACAGAAAGCTCCTCAAATTTATAAAAAATAAAAAATGAACGATATAAATAATAACGCATATTATACTATCTACTGACTCAATTAATAGCTACAGTTGAAGAGGATTTAACTAAAGTAAAGTGTGTTACAACTTATTCTAAAATATTAAAAGGTTTAATTACTGTGAAATGAAATCTATAACCAACATATTCGCACACTTACGTCCTAAAACGACACATACGCACAATTTTGTTTATACAATCTTAAAAACAGCACGTATGCATACTTTACTTTCTTTCATTTTTACAATTCTAAGTTACATCTTAAAATTTCTCCTCCCACACATTCTTCCTTTTAGACTCACTTACACTAACGTAATGGCCATATTTCTGTTTATTTCTACAAAAGATAACTGAGTTATCTTTCTTGTTTTGTTCTTCATCTTTTTTCTTTCATGTTCTTGCTTTCTTTCTTTCTTTTTTCTTTCTTTCATTCGCTCTTTCTTTCATTCGCTGTTTCTTTCTTTCTTTCTTTCTTTCTTTCACTCTTTCTTTCTTTCTTTCGCTCTTTCTTTCTTTCTTTCAACCATTTTATGCCAAAACACAAAACTATTTCACACTTATCATATACGCACGATCTGACTCTCTTTGTCTGATTTTTTAAAAACCAGTTTATTCTTTACTTTCTCTCAAGGGCATCACCTCAAAGTTGGGTGTAACTAGCGACTCTGTCTGCTAAAAAAGTACAAAGTAATCATTTCACTGCGGCCACGACAAGCCACAAAAGCTCACGGGACCAGAAACCACAGCGATGGTAGTAAAAAAAAAAAAAAAAAAAAAACAGTACGAAAAAGTAGAAATTATTATTGGGTCAGCATAACAGCATATGTATATGTAGGTATGGCTACTAGTCGCACACGTATTTCTGGAAGTATAATATAGATATTTACAGAACTAAGTTTGCAACCATGGTGCACTCAGTGTGAATCTATATCACCAGCAATGTTGATTAGTATAGGGATTCTCAACAAGAGCATTACCTTTCCTCCGGGGGTCGCTATGAACTTGCAAGGATGAAGTGTTCAAAGAAGATTTTTTTAATTTTTTATTAAAGTTTACCTAATACAATGCCCAAGAGCTAGTCAAGGTAGAGGGTTAATGATTGAGGTGAGTGATATGAACGCAAGAGGATGAATTAAGAAGTGAAAGCTGAGAATATGACGGATAGACAATTATTGACCCTAGGCTTGAAGAGGTTAAGATGGAAAGTGTTCTGGGAAGCATCCACAGTGTATCGGTTCTTGGGAAGAAGCATTTGCAGTGGAACACTCTTCTTACGAGAGGAATACGTAGGAAATGTGGGTGATACAACCTTGTGGTTGTAGCAACGCCGGTTCTATCTGTAACAGTCTGAATTGGTGGCACAAAAGAATGGCGCTGTTTAGAACATTTGACTTGGAAGTAGCGATTGTTTTGTGACGTTACGTTTGTGGGTAAGTGCGCTATAATTTCGACAGGTTGGCAAGAGGGTTTAACCCAATCAAATCTGATTGGAATAAGTCATAAAATACATATCTTTATCTTTTCGTTTATATATATTTGCATTTTAGACATAGTTTAAAAACTAGCCAAATACCCGTCCTACGAACAGAGAAAAGTTCTCATCGAAGTTTTCTTATCCAAAATTTCTGTATAAACAACATTTTCAGTAAGACATTTATTTTATAAAATTCTTTTTGTCCTTAAGTCCACTTGAATTTCATATTTAGGACATAAAGCTGACCATGAAAGAAACATTCGAATAATTTTCTAATATTATTAATAATAATAATGATAATAATAGTTCAAATAGTTCGGTACAACTCTAAGAAAATATAATAGGTTATTTTGACTTATTTAAATAAAACCTAATTTTTTTCAGCTCCGTTCTCTTAATTTGTAGTAATGCGAAATACCAAACGACAACAATGCTTATTATGAACGCTGTAGATTTTTCTGCTTCATTGACAGAAACATTACTTATATGTGGTAATTTTTAAAATTTGAATTAAAATTAGTAATAAAGATTAAATGTTTCTTAAGATATGTTTTAAAAATTGTTATGCAAATTAAATATTATTGCTTGTAAACTCAACTTGTCAGTCTTAAGAAACATTTAATATATATATATATATATATATATATATATATATATATATATATATATATATATATAAGTGGACAGTGGAGTCAACATCGAGCTGTCTGTTTCATGCTGGAACGCAATCATTAGGCGTAGAAGATTGCGTCTAAGCATGAAACAGACTGTCGCCGCTTAATGTTGACTTTATTGCCCACTTTTATATTTATTTTACATTTATATTTACATACGCTCTGTCCATGAGACTAACACGTTAATGATTGCTCTGTAGCAACCACCTGTATTCGTATGTTTCAGTAAGTTTTAGATTAGGTTAGACGGTTAATTCAGCGACATATCAACCTTTTTATAGGACAAAAGTCACAATAAGCTTATAGACACGTAGACATAGGTCCGGTTAATACTAGAATAAAAAAGGTACACATAGGTCTGGTTTATACAAGAGACAAAAAGGTAGAAATAGGTCTGGTTTATACTAGAATGAAAAAGGTAGAAATATGTCTGGTTTATACTAGAATAAAAAAAGTAGACATAGGTCTGGTTTAAACTAGAATAAAAAAGTAGAAATAGGTCTGGTTCATACTAGATTAAAAAGGTAGAAATAGTTCTGGTTTATACTAGAATAAAAAAGTAGAAATAGGTCTGGTGCATACTAGAATAAAAAGGTAGAAATAGGTCTGGTTTATACTAGAATAAAAAAGGTAGAAATAGGTCTGGTTCATACTAGAATAAAAAGGTAGAAATAGTTCTGGTTTATACTAGAATAAAAAGGTAGAAATAGGTCTGGTTTATACTAGAATAAAAAAGGTAGAAATAGGTCTGGTTCATACTAGAATAAAAAGGTAGAAATAGGTCTGGTTCATACTAGAATAAAAAGGTAGAAATAGGTCTGGTTTATACTAGAATAAAAAAGGTAGACATAGGTCCGGTTTATACTAGAGTAAAAAAGACATATATATTATGTAAACTAACTAAAAAGGTCCAGTTTGCACTAGAATCAGAAAGTTAAACACAGGTCTGGTTCGCACTAGTGTAAAACAAGTAGGCATTAATCCAATCTTTTCAGACTCAGAAAGGTAGAGCTAGGTCTGGTTTGCACTATAAAAATACAAAGTACAAAAATAGACATAGGGCCGATTGGTACTAGAATAAAAAATGTAGGCATTGGACCGGTTTTACTAGGCCCAGAAAGGTAGACACAGTTCCAGTTTGTTTGAGAATCATAAACGTCGGCAAAGGTCCCGTTTAGACTAGAGACAAAATGTTAGACATGCAACCTCTTTGTAGAAGTGTGAAGAAGGTAGACATGGGTTCCCATTTTTTCTAGATTTTATAACTTTAGGTAGACATGGATTCAGTTTACAATTGAGCCAAAATGGTAGACGTTAGTTGAGTTTATACCCGATACCCAACCCATAGAGCATCTCAGTAGGTATGCTATGTAAATTGTTGGTATGGTACGTGCATATAATAAGTAGTTTTTCTGTTAGAAATGAATACATACGCGTATGAAAATGTTGTTTGTTTCTTAGAGTACATGTATATGTAACCTGCATTAGATCATATTTAGAAGTTGTGATAGAAATCTGTAGGCATGTTATGAGTACGTATGTATGTAGAAGATATAGCATATTTCAATTGAATACCCACATATGCTAGTATTTCTTGATGTGAGACGCTGGGTTCATCAGTATTTACTGCAGAAATTAGGGAGAACCCCCTGACCCTTTCAAGATGGTGCAGTGTTGTTGAAGGTTGGATTTCTGGTCAGAAGGTTCGAATTACTTTCGGAGTTCATCAGTGCTCGATGTGGCCCAATTGTGGTGTATGTGTGTATGTGTGTGTGTATGTGTGTGTGTGTGTGTGTGTGTGTGCAAGCGCGCGTGTGTGTGTGTATGATGAAGTTAGTGAGTTAAAATGTATGTGAGAGAAATTGCATGCATGTATGTATGATGTGCATTTGTGTGTTTATATAGAGAAGCGAAGAGGTTAAGAGGACGCGTACGCACATTTATGGGCAGAGAGAATGAGGCAGACAGACAGACAGAGGAAAAAGAAGAAAAAAAGTTGCAAAAAACAAAACAAAATAAAAAAAACAACAAAAAAAGACAAAACCGAATGATGTTGAAAATAGCCGTTAACGCCTGGCAGCTTTTTTCAGTTAATAGTGTGGGAAAATAAGAGACGGATTCCCCGACCCGTCATTCGACAGGAATAATAGAAGCTTTCAGAGGTGAAAAGATAGAGAGAGAAGGGAAGAGAAAGAGAGAGGAAAATAAGGAGAGAGTATAAGTCAAGAGAGTTACAGTGAGTTAGAGAAAGAGAGTGAGAGAGAGAGAGAGGAGAGAAATAGGGAGAAAGTATAATAGGTAAAGCGAGCTATAGTCAGAGAAAAAGAGAGAATGAAAGAGAGAGAGAGAGAGAGAGAGAGAGGGCGAATAAGTATGATAAGTAAATAGTGAAAGAAAGAGAGATATAGAGAAAGAGACAGTGAGAAGGGAATAAGGGATGTATGATAAGAAAAGAGAGTTAAAGTGAAAAAAAAGAGAGAGTGGGGGAAGAGAATAAGGAGAAAATATGATTTGTAAAGAGTGAGAAAATATAATAGGTAAAGAAACTGAGAAAGACAGAGAGATAAAGAGGGAGGGAAATAATGTGAACGTATCATAAATGACTTAAAATGAGTGAAAGAGAGAGAGGGAAGGAAAATAACTATCTATCTATCTATCTATCTATCTATCTATCTATCTATCTATCTATCTTTCTATCTATCTATCTGTCTACCCTAATTTGTTCATCTACCTGTTATTTAAAGTGTTTTATATTTATAGAAGAGTGGTACTTAGTATCGGAGATACACCGTCTGTAGATATAGAAAGTGTGGACATAGAGATCAACACAGCAGAGAGATTGTCAATTTTACACCTTAAGCAAACTTTACATCAACTGAAGATCGCTTGAAACGTGAAACTGACTGTCAATATACAGTAGTAATTTCGATGTTCACACTGTCTATGTATCTCTTTGACTCGTCACTAATACCCCTCTCTCTCTCACTCTCTCTCTTTCTCTCTCTCTCTATATATTTATATATATATATACATATATATATACATATATATATATATATAATAGAGATAACAAAGATGATGTGAAGCCAGAATGAAATGATGTCAGACAGTGGAAGTTTGAAAGAAATGACATTTAAGGCAAGTAGTATTTGCAATAAAGTGCACGATATCAAGGATTAATACAAATATAACATTTTTCACTTAGCTAACTGATGTTCAATTTATCTAACATCAATCAGATAAGTGAAAAATTTTACAAATTACATATTTAATCTCATTGATTAAATAAATTACAAACATTATGTCTGCTTATTTTTAGCATAATCCTTTCACATTCACGAATATTTTTCCGTGTATTACAATCAAATGAGGGAAGAAATGCGCTGTAACAGTGAAAATCATTTTTATTTTTCAAGTTCTTTCCATTTCTTTCTGAGATCATCATCAGGGTTGCAAGTAGTAAGGCAAGAACTCTGTGTAGCTATCCATTACTGAATTTTTTTCTTTCTGCGTTTAAATGCAACGGCTGACAGCTATGCTTTAGCGTTCATTAGAACGTGAAAAGTTATCCATTATGGAATTTTTTTCTTTTATGTTGAAATGCCATGGTCAAACGCGCATTAAAGCATTTAAACGCATTGTGGCTGTGTTCAAAGTTGATGTCATTGAGTGTCGACTTCTTTTTTTAAATTAATAATGCTTCCATTATTTTATCCTTCAAAATCTGTCTATATTTCTGAGATGTAGTATTATGTACATTATTCACATTATTCTGACTATTGTCCTCATCTTTTTCGCCATATTTATTACAACGTTTCGTCCGTTGTACGCTTCGGCCTTCTTCAGGTGGTTGGAATGTCGAACTGAACCCTTTATTTCGCTCACTGGGGTAGACTGTTCTAGTTCAACGTGCCATGTTTAATGGATGTCAGTTATCAGTTATCTCCTGTTAATTTTTCCCTCTGAAAGTTCTCCACTGCCTTAACCGGGTATTGAACTCACACTCCTTGGGTCCTGTCACTGGATCTAACCAACGCCTTTATCCACTTTATCCATGTGTCCTTGAGGACGTGGAACTAGAACAATCTACAGTGAGCGAAATAAAGGGTTCAGTTCGACATTCCAACCACCTGAAGAAGGCCGGAACGTACAACGGCCGAAACGTTGTAATAAATATGGCGACAAAGATGAGGACAATAGTCCGAATAATGTAAATAATGTATTTTATCCTTGTTTTACATGTGGATGTGGGTATTATATTTGTATTGCCACCGAGTATGTTGCGGATAAATTTTGTTAGGTCTCCATGTTTCTTTAAATGAGATAATGCAAATATATAATCGTCTCATATTTAGTAAATATAGTTTTTATTTAATAACAACAACAATATCACCTAACTGTGACAAATTAAGTCAACGTAATTCCCTCTTTTATACAATCCCTTTGTTTTTTAATACAAGACGCTTTACAAGGTACTGCAATAAAGCTTTTTATTTAATTTTTCTTGTGTTCGTACAAGTGTTTTCTTTTCTGGACACAAAGTATGTGAAAACTGTACAAAATTCTGCATATCTGATCTGTTTCGGCTATTCTTGTAGCCATTAGTAACGACGGTTTTTATTTTTATTTTTTTTATGCATGTGTCTAGAATTATAGGAATGTTTTATTTTCTAAACACGATATATATATGTTCAGTGCATTTTGGTATGAATTGTTCTTCCAAACAAGTTTTATTTAAAAGAATAGACATTTTACGTCTACTAAATTTAGTCATCATTTTCTTTTTCTAAAATGCGAATCACTTTTCGTAAATATCGCTGTTATGTGTTAGATGTAAAAAAAAAAAAAATCAGAAATATATAGCGATTTTCCAAGCGTAGTTCAGATGTGGCACAAGGCTGAAAGAATGGGGCACGTAGTGAGGATCGAACTCACTACTCAGTCGTAAGTGTTCTAGCGAGACAAGCTTGCTAACCATTACACCACCTCGAAGTACCGCAAGAAGCTTACATGTGGCACAACGCCGAAAGTATGGAGCACGAAGTGAGGATCGAACTCACTACTCAGTAGTAATAGATATGATGTGACAAGTTTGTATTTGTACTGTATCGATATTGTGAACGGAAACCCCACTTTTAAAGTGATAAAAAAAATGAATATATTTCAGGAAGGGATAAACAGGGGGTGGTCAAACGTGGTCCGAGCGGATTCCAAGTGGTCGGTAAATAGTTCCAAGGGGTCGATGATAATGAGGGGGTCGAATGCGCGAATGACACTGAGCTTAATTTTAGTTAGTGTACATGCATGTTGCATTCTTCGGTGCAGATAAAAGAAAGGCACTGAACTCGACAATCAACAGAATCAAAAGCCTTACTTACATCTATTCAAGTAGTTTTTAACTCTTATTTGGATGAGACTTATTTAATACTGCATTGAACATTGCTAGCTCTTTTTTTAAAAATTTTTCCAAGTTGATTTTCATATAACAATCCCCTTTTCCCAACCTCTTACTGTAAAACAGAGTTCATGATTATGAAGACCATTCGGCCTAATTGGTACGATTACAGCAAACATTGGTATGATTGAATCATATTTATTTATTTAATTTACTTAATACAGTGGTTCATTTGGATATTACTAGCAGTTATGCATTTCTATTCAATAACATCGGCTGTATTTAGGCTTGGTGCACTTAATATATTATTTGCTTGATTCATTGGTGGGGGGTGCTATTTAATATACACTGCAAGCTCGGTTCTCGAACGTCTCACATGACGAACAAATCGGTTTTCGAACAGAAAATTCGATATGAAAATGCCTCGGTTATCGAACAAAATTTCGGTTCTCGAACAACATTGCCGAACCGAGTTTAACCCGAACGGAATAATTTTTGAGTCGACCGCCATGTTGTATACATTCGTGTGTTGTGGCGAGCTTTCTTTTCCACTTTTATTCTACTGGGAATTCTTTCTCTACATTGATTGCAGTTGGAAAAATTGTTTCGGTTTACTAGAATTTGTTTTGCAATAAGCTGACGCGTGTTGAAATCCTTACAGTATTTAGTCTTGTTGAAGTTATCGCTAACATTTTTGTCAAGATTTACAATCTCCACGTTTCGTTCAATTTCGCAAATCAATCGATAAAATCTAAAAACTTAAAGATATGCAAAAAAACAATATTGCATTTTTATTAAATAAGTATTTGTTATATTAATCATTAAAATATTTTTTTTAAATAGCGGGAATATTTTGTATGTTAAACAATAAAACTTTTAATTTGTTCCCAAAAAATTACGCACCCTAGAAAAACCAACTGTATTTTGTACTCCCTGACCTGTTTGCATTTCTCCCAAAAGTTGGTTTAAATCGGTCCATATATAGCTATTCTGGAGGGTGTGACGGACGGACATACTAACGAAAATCACAGAATTTTATATATAGATGTTTCTAGATATATTGGGGAGTGGGGGCGGAAAATTCTAAACCTGATGACGCTGGGGGGGGGGAGGATTTTGAACCTGATCCAAATTTCTTATCTTTCATACATTTTTTTAGTTAACCTTGTAATTGCCAACATTACTGCGAGTTCTAAATTTCAAAGGTATTTTAAATGGGGGTCGCTGGTGAAGGAATAAAAAACAAAAGGGGGTGTCTGGTCGAAAAAGTTTGACGTTCCCTAGTCTAAGGAATGCTAATCTACAGAAATTATTTCCCGAAAACTTTTCCCTTTTTTTTTTTTTTACGACAGGATCAGTCTTATTAACTAGTCCCATAAGATCTCCATTTCTTTATTTATTAGGACAATTCATGATTCATTTTAGCCCAATTTATCTGATCTGTTTTCCAGCCTTTGTCAACCATGTTTTAAACCATTTACCTTGAAATGACTTAATCACCATCTCCCCCAAATCTTTCTGTTTTCATGGCTTTCTTCTCTATATTAAGATGAGAAAATGGGACCCAAGAGGACATTTTTAAGTCAGACAATCCTATCAATTTCATTGATCAACATCAAGAGACGGAGTATTAGCACAAATAAATAACAACTGAATATTTTATTTTATTTATTACTAATATATATATATATATATATATATATATATATATATATATATATATATATATATATATATTTTAGGAATGGATTTTTCATTTATTTATCCGACATAATTTTATTACTTAAACGTCATTTCTAATGGATAACCGTATTTGACTAGACGTTCTGTTAATTTATTAAACAGTATGTTTATTTTCATCTACCGGCCTGAATATTCGGGAAATCTTATTAGAAAAGATATGCGTTCTCTGACAGACAGGATTCGAACCTGCGTTCTCCTAGGGGAAACCGTCATTAGATCTGACGATCAAATTTCTCGAATATTCAGGTCAGTAGATGAAGATAGATAAATATAAAAAAAAATAAACAAAGCGTCTACTCAAACACGGGTATCCACGATTAAATAACATTAAATTAATAATAATAACACAAAAAAGGTTAAGTGTGCGTGTAAAGAGGAGAAAAAAAAATAAAATGAGGAAAAGAACAATTGATCAAAACATCCTACCCGTACGCACATCCACGCAGATGGGCTCATATGCGCATGCGAACTCACGCGAACTCACGCGAACGCACGCATGTACACATACACTATGAAAATAATTACGCAAATAAGTTCACATAAAAAGAAAAATCGAGAAGTATAAGCAGTCAATTGCTGATATTCCCTGACGAGTGGACGGACGGACCCACGTACGAAACTCTGGAGTTGGCATGGTGAAGGTAACATCAATCAGCTAAGTGACAAACCTTTTATTTATATTAATTCTTTCTCTACCCCCACCCCCTCTCTCTCTCTCTCTCTCTCTCTCTCTCTCTCTCTATATATATATATATATATATATATATATATATATATATATATGTGTGTGTGTATGTATGTATGTATGTATGTGTCTGTGAGTGTATGTGTTTGTGGACGAGAAAGTACTGAAGAAAGGATTTACTCTACCAAAAAATCAGATAATAAGATGTTTGGTCACTTGTTGAAATCTATGGATGCATGCGCAGCCAAAAACTTTTCATACAATGCTAGCTAAATATTTGCGCATCGGAGAGACACACTCTACAGTCTACACGCATATAAGCCTTTTCTGAGCAAATCTGAACACATTAAGATTAAGAATAATTGCGATCGAAACAGACAGCGATAAATCAGGAAAGGGAGATTGAATCAAGTTGACATTTGATTCATCATTCGTTAAGCGCCGAATATAATGCACTAGCCAATTCGCGCGCATATAAATATATATATATATATATATATATATATATATATATATATATATATATATATGTGTGTGTGTGTGTGTGTGTGTGTGTGTGTGTGCGTGTACTTGTGTCAGTACTATGTCCGGTGTATATCTATCTATCTATCTATCTATCTATCTCTCTCTCTCTCTCTCTCTCTATATATATATATATATATAGGCAACAGACTGATATAAACAGACTGACAAAGATAATGATACAGTTTACAATATTAAAAGGACGCAAAGTCATTGACTGGAGGTTAGAAATTTATCTATTGTCAAACAAACAGAAAGAGAGAGAGAGAGAGAGAGAGAGAGAGAGAGAGAGAGAACGAACGAACAAGTTTATTAATGAAGTTCGCTGGGAGCCACTCGTGGTAGAAGTTTGACCAATGAGAAACACAGTTTTAGCGGGAAGATAACGGTTAACCCTAGAGATGGTTAAGACTGCTTCCTCTTGGGAATAGGTTCCACAGAGCAGCGGTTCTTGAGATGATGCTGGTCGAGTGGATCTTACATCTCACTAATGGAATACGGAGGGAATGAGGATTGTTCGCGACAGATGTGCGCACAATGGCAGGTCTTAGCTGTGAAGGTGGGAAATTTAGTTCGTCTGACCACTTTTCATGGAATAAACGATAAAGCAGCGTGAGGCTTGCGACGTTTCGTCTGTGGGAAAGGGGTTACAGGGTGGAAAATAATTCGTCACCCACTCTATCGAGATTGCCTCATATAAGGCAGCAGTATTCTATTTTCGGCTTGATCTGGGTCTTGTATAGCGGAAGGAGTCAAAGAATGATAGAGAAAAAGAAAGAGATAGAAAAAGAAAGAAAGAGAGAAAGTGAGAGAGAGAGAAAGAGAGAGAGAGAGCGAGAAAGATATAGAAAGTGATAACGGGGAAGAGAAAGAGAGAATGTGAGCTTGTGAGAGAAAGTTACGAAAAGAGACACGCATAAGGAAAGAGGAAGGATGAGCGATTGCGTGAGTGAACACGAATGACAGAGAAAGGGACAGAGAATAAGAGAGAGAAAGGGAGAGCATGAGGTATTGAAGAGAACAGAGGAGAAACGCGCGCGTGTATACACATACACATAAACACACACACATACACATATATACATATATGCGTGTGTGTCTGTGTGTGAATGTGTGTATGTGTGTGTGTGTTTGTGTATGAATTGAAAAATTATGGATTAAACTCGACAGAATTAGATGTAAAGAAAATATGAATCATTTATAAATTTAAGATATTTCGCTAAATGTATTTTAGCTTCATCTGAAATTAGTATGGGAAATTTTAGAGTCTTTTTGTGCAAAACTGTTATAACAGTGGGTTACCTACTTCACGCCGCTGGCGAGTATTGTATTTTGTTGATGTTATAAAGATTACCATTTCATTTCTAACCTCCGTTTTGGTTATTCCTCATTCAGTAAACCTTTCTAGGTTACAACATTCTCTCTAACCTTTTGTTCTCTCTCTCTTTACCCTTTCATTCTCTCTCTCTCTGCCCCTTTGTTCTCTCTCTCTCTCTCTGTTATATACCGTATCTATGAACACTAATGGATATGTTGGACACTATTGTAAGTGGGGGTAATATGCTGTCTAAGTAGTTCACCATGAGCAGTGGTTTACCTACTTCACACCGCTGGCGAGTATTGTATTTTGTTGATGTTATAAAGATTACCATTTTATTTCCAACCTCTGTTTTGGTTATTCCTCATTCAGTAACCTTTTCTAGGTTTACAACAAAAATACACTGATTTGGAAAGTCTTGCAAAAAAAAAACAGATATTTGTCGACTTTTAAGGAAAATTTCAGGACTTATTCACAAGTGAATATGATTATTTTTTTAAAATGTTTCTATTTTTAGACAATCTTTGTAAAAATATGGCTTTTTACATCTGTAACCACTTATTTAATTTTATGAAATTTCGAGAAATTCTTTTTTATAGCGCTCAATGTTTATATTAGTTATAAGGATAAGTTCGCGGAGAATTTCTGTCCAGACATCAACCCGTTATGGAAAATCTGCTCTGAATCGTAAAATTAAAAAAAAAAATGCGCTAAAACTAAGACATTATTTAATTAGAAAAGCCCTTAATTGCTTTTGTGTACAAAATATATTATGGACACTAATGATTTAAGAAAAAAAATCGATGAATAATGAACTTTGACAAGAATTTTTTCAGTTTTAAAAATTTTAATTAGAATAATTAATAAACTTTTAAATCTTTTAAAATTTTGTATTAATTTGTAGCGGTCAAGTAATATTGTTATTTAATTAAGACTGTATTTACTAATCATAAATTTAAAAAGCTCACTACAATTCAACAACCTCAATATTTAAAAAATAATTTCGAATTTATTTTATGTTCGTATAAAACGTGTAGATTTTTGTAAATACAGGAGTTCAAATGCGACATTATCAGAAAATAAAAGCGGTAAATATAGTAAAGTTAAAATTTATTGGTAATTTCCTAACATTTCCACAACAATCGTCTTTATAAGTTACACTATAAAGTTAAAATCCCTAAAATAAAAAAATAAAAAAAATATTGCTTATAATATTTTCTTAAATTTTTAAGATTACTGGGTAGTTAAAAAAATGACATATAAAAGGCGTTCACGTTATATTCGTCCAGTATTTGTTACAGTTATGTTCCTCTCAGAAAAAAATCTCAAATATATCTTTAGAGAGATAATTGTCAACACCTCATAAAAATACTCATCTCCGTGTGAGAAATGCTTTTCTGCGATATTTTATAGTATAAATAAGTAATATTTGTTTCAAATCAGATTAATTAAACTTTAAATTAGCTAATCTACCTCAAATAAAGTTTAAGAAAAGTACAAAAGAAAATTACATTGCGCTGACAGATTTGCCAATATGAACGATTTTAACGTTTTTACTGATAATAAAAGAAAAAAAACATATTCCCATCAATTTAAATTCACATATAAATTTATTGATTCTATGACTGTTCGTACAAAATAAAGTTTACAGGAAATACCATATTGGTTAATCTGTATGTATGAATGTAATATGCATATATATATATATATATATATATATATATATATATATATATATATATATATATATATATATGTGTGTGTGTGTGTGTGTGTAATAATATATATATATATGTGTGTGTGTGTGTAATAATATATATATATATATATATATATATATATATATATATATATATATATGTTATCATTATTATTATTACAGAAAATGTTTTCGGCTGAAAGTTCTTTCATTGTCCCCCCCACTTTTCTGTTTCCAGCGTAGTAACTGTCCCAACCCCCTCAAACCCGACCCGCCGTTATCGGTTCTGGTTCAGTGGAGAAGTTTCGTTACACCGTTTCACAAATGTCCTCTCCAGGGTTAACATGGGACCTTCATGAGCCGTTTGTCATATTAGCAGCTTTTACCATGAGGAAGTGACACGCGCAACGGGAGGGCCAACACCCACCGACACCCTGAAGCACGTGGGAGTAGCCCAAAGTTAAATAAACATGATACAGAACAAAGACCATGTATACCTACATTAATATTTATACGTACCCACATACAAACGTGATTTTTTCTCTTCATATTACCGGACGCATCTTTGAAGTTCATAATTCAGAAAGATAATACACGCACACATGCTCGCACGCGCGCATTCATAGATATTTACCCTCCGCTTATATATATATATATATATATATATATGTATATATGTATGTGTGTGTGTGTGTGTGTGTGTATGTATGTATTTCCTTTGCTATTTAAGCATTAATTTTTTTAAATTATTTAAACAATGAATAATTTAAAAAATAAATATTTAAACAAGAAATAAATTTAAAAAAGGAAAACACCTATATAATTTCAAAAGTTAAGGAGCGGATATAAATATGTATACATACATTCATATATATTTACCCTCCATATATATATATACATATATATATATATATATATATATATATATATATATATATATAGATACATACAGACACACATACACAGACACAGACACAGACACACACACACATATATATATATATATATATATATATATATATATATATATATATATATATATATATATATATATATATATACATATATATATATATATATATGCAAACACACAAAAACCGGACTTAATTTGTCGTGTTGACGATGCTTTCCTGGTTCGTGCGCACGTGTCGTCGCAGCAACATAGCAAATTCAGTCCGCTATAATCCTATAGAAAATATACATGTTTATCTCATATATATATATATATATATATATATATATATATATATATATATATATATATATATATGAATGAGATAAAGAGATATATTGTTCCCGGCTTGAGGCAATCAGATATCTAGTTTCACAGTTTCACTGATGACCTGATACAGCGAAAGTCTGTCTGTGGATGATAATATACATACATACATACATACACACACACACATATATATATATATATATATATATATATATATATATATATATAT
>OZ038503.1:47067386-47139886 GCA_964036315.1 Acanthosepion esculentum
TATTTTGCTATTTTTAATTTTTCCATCTTTTTTACTTTCCATTTGTCTCGCTGTTCTTCATCCTCGCTTTTATTTTGTCTTTTAATTTTTTTTTCACTTTTCCAATATTCCCTCCTTTTCGTCTCATTTTTTCTTCTTTCGTTTGTTATACTTCAGGTATTTATCTCGTTTCTTTTTCTCTTCTCGTTCACCAATCTTCTTCATCATTTTCTTTCTTCTTTGTTTGCCAAATATTGTGTCGCCTGCTTTATTCTTTATTTTAATTTTTCTTTATTCATCTAAAGTTTTGCTTGTTTATTTCTTTCTTTGTCAAATTTTTCTCCCTTCTTAATAAATCATTCTATTCTCTTTCTTTCAAATCCATCTTTATTTATTTATTCTTTCTATTTTTCTTTGCTTGTTTATTTCTTTCGTTGTCAAAACTTTCTTCGTTTTTAGTCGACCATACTTTTCTCTTTCTTTCACTCTCCTTTCTTAATCTATCTTTAGTTCTGTATTTTGTTTGTTTCTTTCTTTCTTTGTTTCTTTCGTTGTCAAAATTGTCTTCTTTTTTTAGTCGAGCATACTTTTCTCTTTCTTTCTCAATCCATCTTTAGTTCTGCAAGTATTTTCTTTGTTTCTTTCTTGTCAAATTTTTCTTCCTTTTGTAATAGATCGCCATTTTCTGTTTCTTCTTTCACTCTCTCTTTTTAACTTTACCCGTCTTTGAATTTTTCCTTCTTCTTCATGTCCCCCATTTTTCTTTCTTACTTTGTCTTCAACAATTAGACAATCTTATTAAAAAGATGAATTCGGTCATTTTCTCATTTGGCGCCATGAATATCAGGTTTTTTCTGGCACAACCAGCCGAGCGTTCAACCGTTTTGGGTACATGCGTGGGTGAGTTGTTACTCGTTTAGCCTATTTGATGAGCGAGAGAGAACAGAGATAACGTGTGTGTGTGAGAGAGAGAGAGAGAGAGAGAGAGAGAGAGAGAGAGAGAGAGAGAGAGAGAGAGAGAGAGAGAGAGAGAGCTTATTTGCAGCTTAGGGAAATTTATCAGTGTCCCGTACTTGTTACTGTTTTTTGTTTTTTGAAAATGTTCTAAGAGGGATTTTTTTCATTGCTCGTTCTGTCATTGTTTGCTACTAAACTACAAGAACGCATTGATCAATGTAAAAATACTCGTATTAGCTAAGAATTTGGTGTTATTAAGAATTAGCACTGAAAGATTTTAGCTGTTATTTTTCAAGGTAAATTGTTTGAGATCTCGGGAAGAATTTGTCGTAGAGACAAGTAATGGGAAATAATAACGAAAAGAAGAACCTGGTGAGTCTTTGAAAATTCTTCGTGTAGCTTTGCAATTTAGATATCTAATAAGTATAACGTTTAAAGCAATAATAAATAAAAGTTAGCAGATATGAGCTTCAAGGGATCCGAAGTTGTGTATTTTTTATTTTACTAAATGTCGTACAAGGTTGAAAGTGTGGGGCACCCAGTGATGATCGAACTCGCTACTCAGTCGTAACTGATCTAGAGTGAGATACAGTTGCTAACCATTACACCATGTCGAATATATGTTTCGATATATATATATATTCTGGATGAAAGAAAAATAATATCTATTAAGTGTTAGTCTTTAAACTAATCGTATTTTCATCTGAATAATTACTTTCGTCAGTTCATTTTCATAGATATCAAATATCTGAAACTATCGCGTGTTGGAATCGTCACAGTATCTAATCTTGATGAAGTTATCGCTAATATTTTTGTCGAGATTTACAAACTCTACGTTTCGTTCAATTTCTCAGACCAATCGATCAAATTTGAATAAGCTGATTTGTTTGGAAAAATACTTTGAGAAAATCCCTACTTCGTGGTTTAATAATTTCTTTAATTTAATTTAATTTTATAGGACTTCATGGTAAACAATTTTTTTCAAAGAAAAATTATTTTCTTCCATTTTAACATCGAAGAATAAATTCTTACATTTCTTACTCTTGAGCATGCAACATACAACTGGCCATGCGTAAATAATTCTTTCTGGGGTCAAAATACAACTTTTTAAAGTTTTTTTGTCTTGTGATTTGTTTATAGTTCTCGCAAACGCAAGGCGAATTGGAAACTGTATTCTTGTATATAAAAAGCTAAAGAAAAGATATGCAAAACTAATATTGCATTTTTATTAAGTAAGTATTTGTTATTTTAATCACTAAATTGATTTTAAAATAGTGAGAGTATTTTGCATGTTAAATAGTAAAACTTATCTTACTAAGCTACGCACTCTGGTAAAATTAACTGAAATTTGTACCCACTTAGCTGCTTGCTATACTCCACAAAAATTGGTTTCGATCGGTCAATGTATGGGTATTTTAGAGGGTGTGGCGGACGGACGAACTAGTGGAAATCACAGAATTTTACAGATAGATAATAGCCATTAAAAAAAGTTAAACATTAGAATTAAACCCGTATTCAATTAAATCACATTGCATGCTTATTTCTTTTGGCGCCATGCTGCTTACATAACTATCCAAGGAAGTAAAAATGTTCCAAGTGTTGCGATACAAAGGTACTAAAAATATAGTAACGTTAAAACTAGTGAAAAGTTGCTGATAATGACTCATGCTTCCGCTAAGAGATTCGGGTAAAAATTATAATTTATTCCTACAAGGTTCGCATACATGCATCACACACATACGCACTCCCCATATATATATATATATATATATATATATATATATATATATATATATATATATATATATATATATATATAGTGGACTCTCCCGTCGTATTCGACATATGAGGGTCAAACAGCTCAGCTCCTAGGAAGCGACAGCCCAGACACCAGTACATATGATTTGATTATAGTGGTGAAGGTTTTGTGCAGAACCAACCACACTTTTTGAAGGGCCGAATACAGAGACCTGCCACAAGGTCCCCAAACGAAACCTCCACAGGTTATGAATTCAGAGTCGGTATTTACTAGCCCCTCCCCCCCACACACACCACCACACACACGAGGTTAGATGTGGAACAAGGCCGAGTTTAATGTGGGACTTCCGAGCCCTTAGGTTCGGCCAAAAATTCCCCGTAGAGCCCGCATAAACGGAATCGGGTAGCTCTACCTCCCCGAACGAAACTCTACTCTTCGGCTAGCCTCGTCCGCGTTCCTCTCTGCCCGAAGGTAGAGAGTTCAGCTAGTTTTGAATTCAGAGTTGTCCTTCTCCTATATATTCTTATTCTATCTCTAATCAACCAACTGGCACGGGTGATCCTTTCATAAAATCTTTGAAAATTCAAAACATTATCTGAAACAACTAAAGATACAGATTTAGTTGTGTTTCGATTACCTTTATTGATAAATCCCAAATATTAGATGTGTATCTTTAATAGTTTTAAAATCAGAACATACTAAAATTACAGAGTATTTTTTGCATGTTTTTAAAAATAAGGCTTTCAACGAACTTCTGATATTCATAGCGCCAAGGGCATGTATAGATTTGAAACTTGGTGGAAATAGTTAACATTTAGCACAGATTAGAAAATTATAAACTTAGGTGTGTCATATGTAGTTATATTTTTTTTTAATTAGAACCTGAAAATGGACGAAATACCAGAATGCAAAAGACGCTGTCCATTTTGAGAGCTTATCAGCAGAAATGTGGTTCTACAGAATAATTCCGAGGATACCACGAACAAAATATGTGAGCAAAAACGAGGTTTTTTGAGAAAATGAAAATAAAAAGGAAACTTATACTTAACATAAGGAAGAGACGGTTGGAATTTATGGGATACATAATGAGGAAGGAGGGCTTGGAAAATCTGTTACTAACAGGACAGATCGAGGGCAAGGGGGACAGAGCAAAACAACGCATAACATAATTAATAAGCTTGAGAAAAAGGATTGAGGAACTGGGTTTAGAAATAACTAAAAGACAGAATTTATTGAGATGACAGGAAAGAGAGTCATGATCGCCTACGGTCTGAGGAGATGCGGCATATATATATATATATATATATATATATATATATATATATATATATATATATATATAATTATTTATTTGAATATTACAACATAAATATGTTATAAAATCATGTGATTTTATAACATATTTATGTTGTAATATTCATGTGATTTTATAACATATTTATGTTGTAATATTCAAATAAATAATTATATCTGCTCTACTCTGTATTGAGCACTCTTTAAAGAATAGTAATTGTTGGTTATTGGAATTCACTCCGTATATACCAATCCTAAACTTGTATATATATATATATGTGTGTGTGTATGTATATGTATATATATATATATATATATATATATATATATATATATATATATATAAAAAGGGTATTAGCACCTAAGTGAATGAAATGGATTCGATTGGAATTCGAAGTGGGCTCTCCGATTCCTCCGCTATCCATTACTCCGCCGTGTTCAGATACAGCATCCAAATTAGTTTTCCAGTCATTTATGAACTAACAGATTATTAATCTAAACAGATTCCTCCCAATGATTACTGTTTGAAAATTGATTGATTTTTTAGCATCTTTAAAATTGTCTACATTCTTCAGTAGATCAATTAAGCATTTTAAGAAAGCCTTTACATATTACATGTCTAAAGATCGTATGACAAAAGTTTCGCTTTAAAGAAAAAAGTTCTGTCTATGGTTAAACCATTTTTATAGAACAACTTGACATGTCCGAATCATGGATTTGTCGGATATGGTGCATTTCAAATACGAAGAAAATAGGAAGCTCAAACTTTGTATCCTGTCAATTGTTATGCAAATAAACTAAATTTGGTTTCATTTTACATTTCTTCCAAATAGTTTGGATATTCTGGGCCATTAAACGTTGGCTTTCGGATAGTCCGTGAAAATAATAATAGTCTGTGAGAAAATAAACCAAAGACATTAAAATAAGGATTCCACTAGATTCATTTAATTTTAAATGTATCAAGTAAAGATAGGGAAAATGTATTACAATTTTCCCTGTCAAGAATATATATATATATATATATATATATATATATATATATATGAATATAAAAGTGAACATTGAAATCAACACTTAGAGGCGACTGTTTCATGCTAGACGCGTCTAGCATGAAACAGCCTGTCGCCTCTGAGTTTTGACTTCAATGTTCACTTTTATATTTACACACGCTCTGTCTCTGATATTGAGCACTTTATCCTATAAATATAGGATACCTTAAAACTATATTTCTTCATATATATATATATATATATATATATATATATATATATATATATATATATAATGTGCGAACACGCACAGATACACATAATGCATTACAAAAATGAAAATGGATTACAATTTTTCCTGTTAAGAATATATATATATATATATATATATATATATATATATATATATATCTATATATATATATATATATATAATTTGTTCACACACACAGACACACATACAAACACGCACACAAATGGTATTCGTTTACAAGGTATTAATTTTTGGTTTTCGATTTTTAAGTAACGTATTAAAAAATATTTTCGTGTCTGCATTTTGCGATAAGTTCTGATCGTTTATTTAATGATTTCTGTTGGTTTGTGAAGGTGATTATTGTTATTTTCTTCTCCAGACAGGATTTACAATTTTTGGATTGATTGTTTTAGGCAGATACTGTTTTTTACTTATTTTCCATAATGTTTTTAGAGCATTTTGGGTTTTGCTTTTCATTTCCCATATATGTTTAGAAAGGGCTGTGCTGTTCGCGTATTTACTATTAAAGGAGGTTTTGTGTGCGTAGTTTCGCTGCTTCCGGAGGTCATTCAGTCCTTCTGTGACAGATGATGGATTCTTCATTAATTTAGTTACCGATGTATTAGAGTACGTGGATGTACATGTAGCGTAGCAATCATCGACGCGAATAGTAGAATTGTCGAGCCGAGTTCAAATTCCCGCCTAGTCTGTTGTGTTCACTTTCGTAGGTGGATTCAGGATTTTGGAAAAGAGCTTGAGTCAACCTCTTCTCTTTTCATATAGCTGGAGAGACTGGACCCACGAGTCTTGGGTAGGACAACTCTGAATTCAAAATTGGGGAGAATGCAACGGCAATCCACTACAGTATCTTTCTTAAGAAGCCATGGCAATTGGCAGTTAATAAAGAAAAGGAATCCGTGAGGAATGATGATCACCTACTCACTGAATGGAGAGATCGCCTAAAATATTTATCTTTGTATAACATTGTCTGTTCATCCTAATGACATCGTTTTTATTAATTTATGCACAAATGATGATGTAGTGATTAGCAATGTAATATTAAGCCTTGGTAGGGAGTTCAGTGCTCATAAATATGTAAGCGTGTGCTAGATCCCCAGTTAAACTAAGGAAGTATCTATTACGTGTATCTCCTCGTCTTTTGCGACACCTCACATTTATCCAGCTTTTTATTGCGATCTTATTTCCCTTCTTTTTTTTTTCTTCTCGACCCTAATTTTCTTTCTTCTCCTCCGAGCTAAAACCCTTGTTTCTTTGTCTTCCCGGTCCCTATTCCTTATATCCTCCCTACACTAAACAATGTGCCATCAGTAATTGAAGTCTCGATGAGGCACTTGATAAGAGATGAATTCAACGCTAGAAATTGATTTTCACTGTTCTGCGAGACGCTTCCTCAAGATAGGGACGGCGCCACGCATATGACAGCGGCCGACACTTGTGACGCATGACGTCCTGATTGGTTTTTGGCTTTTAACTTTTTTGAAAGTTTTTTTTTTTTTTTCATTCACTCCCGTACACGAGACTTTCAATCTGCCGCAAGTTCTCTTTTAATTTTTATCGTTAAAGTTGCCAGGTTTTTGCATACTTAGATAACCTTACCCCCACCCGCCGTTTTTTTTTTAAATGTATTTCTTATTGAGATTTTTTTATGATATATTTATTTTGTTTTTCAATTCAAAATTTTTTTCTTAACAATTTATTTTATCATTAGCTTTGTTTATATTTTCCCAGATTTCTTTTTTTTTCTCTTCGTATCTCCCTTTTTTGTTTCTGTATTATTATTTTTTTTTTCGTTTTCTTTTTTCAGATTATTTCTTTGCGTTTTTCTTTCTTGTCTAGCAACCCACACCCGGAAAATGACAAATTCCTTCTCTTCTCTGTCTGCCTGTCTCGCTACCTTTCCAAACACACACACACGCACACACACACACACACACACACACACACACACACACACACACAAGGTGTTATGTTAAGTAAAAATCAGGAAATTTAGAAGTTGAATTAAATTTTTCAAAAGATAGAAAACTTTATGGTAAGGGAAATTCTTAATTCTTAATTTCTTGGTGAGTTTTTTTTTTTTTAAATCATTTTACCCCCAGCAAGGTAGGAAAGCAAGTATGACGCAAGGTGTTACTGAGAGGTGTGAGAGAATACGTGAAAACAAAATTATTAAGCATAGAGAACAATAAAACGGAAGTTAACGATTGACATTGCATTTAAATTTTTGAAAATCAGAGTTTACTGGGAATCAAGAAGTCGGAAGAGAGTTCCACAAGCGAGAAGTGCGAGAGAAGAAACTGTTAGCATAGAATTTACTGTTATATCTAGGTAACTGTAAAATGATGAAATCTTGCAGCCAGTCTAGTACTGAGCCTAAATTCATGAAGTCTTTAAATTGATTAAAAGAGTTGTTTCAAGAGTGATGTCGAGACACGGGAAACTCTAGATCTACTTGACAGAGAAACAGTTTGTTTAAACTATTCAAATTACTCGAAATTTTGGATAGAGCACACACACACACACACACACACACATACATATGAATATTAATTGTAATTAAAAATTACAATTTAAGTATTTTAAAACATTGCTGTTATAGGCATTTTAAAACATTGTTGCTATACTCATAATTAATCTTATTTAGTGTTGGTTGTTTTTTCTTATATAAAGGACCTCAAGAATTTGAAGCTTTTGATTTTATTTTCATGCTTGAGTATATTTGTATTGTCAATTAATATTTCTCAAAATTGTGAATGTAGGCAGCAGTAATGTTCCTTTAAATGTTGTGCAATAGAACTTGAATCCAACATACGTAATATAAGCCTCCTTGATAATGTTGTTGTTGTGAAACCAACATATATATTTATGTTTTTGTCATAAATGAAAAGGAACATAATACTTCTTCAAATAACCCTAAATATTTATGCGCATTTACAAAAAAATTCACAACTTTCAATTACATTAATTTTCTGTCTTAACAATTCACCACTGAAGATGATTTTGGATGAGACTGAAAGTACTTGGGAAAATAAAAGAAATGAAAAAAAAAATAATTTAAATAATTTTAAATTTACATTAAAATTTTTGAAGATCGTATTTGATGGGAAAGCAGGAAAATAAATAGAATTCCACAGTCGGGTACTGCAAAAGAAGAAACTATTAGAATAGAAGTTAAATTGCTAACATCTAGCTATTTCAACAGTAAAATAATGAGACCTAACAGCCAATCAAGTACTTCGCTTAAATTCATGAAGTCGGGGTACCATAAAGCAAAGGTCATCAAATCTTGATGCCTATCTCAAGATTCTTGACTAAATCCAAAGCAGAAGCGGCAATGTTATCGGCTATAACCTAGGACATCGGCTTCAATCAATTTCCCAGCGCGTTGACGTAGCTTCCCTGTGTCTTTTCTATAAATATGTTCATGGCAATTGTTTTGACGAGCGAAGTACTAGATTGGCTGTTAGGTATCATTATTTTACAGTTGAAATATCTAGCTGTCAGTTGTTGTCTTTTTAATTCCTGTTCTTTTATTGTTCTCTCTCTTAATAGTGTTTTTTCTCATATTCTCTAACACTCAGTAAACTCTTGCATCAGGAGTCTGCGACAAGGATTCGTTAGCCGCCCTATTAGACGGGTGTGTTCGGAAAACGAGAGTAGCCGGATTTTATATATATATATATATATATATATATATATATATATATACTGTGTGCGTTTTAATATATTTTACTTGTCCCTCTCCTTTTACGGCATCAGGTTTAATCAATTAAGTGGTGTGCTGAATGTAAACTCGTGTTTTAGGTGTGACAAAAGCCCTGGGGCCTGGGAAATTTGAAAACAAAACGACCCCCCCCCCCCAAAAGCACCGAAAATAGAAACGAAAAAAAAAAAAAGATTCTCCGGAGATAACATATCGGAAAATGAAGATTTAATTCGGATTGAACAACGTCAGGACGAGACAATGAACGCTCTCAAAAATGTTTCAGAAAATTACAATAGTCGAAAGCAGGGACAATACCAAGCGTTGTAATCGTTATAATAATTAAGTAAAAATAATCTTCATAAAGGAGGAAATAGGCTAGTGAGTGGATAATAATAATAATAAAATAATGTTCATGCTTTTTTTTAATCATTTCACTCCAATCAACGCAATAAAGCCACTAAGACGCACGTGGTTACTGAATATGAGAAAAAAATAGCAAGGAGAGAGAACAATAAAAGAACAGAAATTAAGAAGACAGAAAATAGCGATTGACATTGCATCTAAATTTTTGAAGATCAAAGTTGACTGGGAAGCAAGAAGCCGGAAAAGAGTACCACAAGCGAGAAGTGTCATAGAAGAAACTGTTAGCATAGAACTTACGGTTACGTCTAGCCATTTCAACTGTAAAAAGATGAGACCTTGCCGCCAATCTAATTCTGCGCTTAAATTCATACAGTCCAGGTACCAAAGAGGAAAGCTCGTCAGAACAATTACCATGAAAGTATTTATAGAAAAGACACAGGGAAGTTACATTACAGCGGTGGGAAAGTGACTGAAGCTGAGATGCCCGGTCCGGATCGATAACATTGCAGGTTTTTCTTTGGATTTTATAAAAAATCTTTAAATATATAGCTATTTAACAACAACAACAACAGCAGCAGCAACAAGAACAAGAACAATAATAATAATAATAATAATAATAATAATAATAATAATAATAAAAATCCTGATGCTATACCAAGCATGACACTAATCTTAATTGATTGGAGACGTTAACAGGTACATGTTTTTACCTTGGTGAATTAAGATGCGCTACGATAAGTATCCCGTTCACTACCACAGATTTGTTTGTTTACTGTCACAGCAGACAATAAAATCAATCAAGAGCTTGAACTCGCATCAACTAAATGGCAGGCACATAGTTTCCGACTCCGTCACCATCCCAAGGTACACTTCAGTGGTATATTTTTGGAGCCTTTGAGTCAGGTGGTTGCAATATTTCGTTATCAAGACGGGTTCGTCCGCTTGTTTGATCATTTTAATTTTGATTTATGAGATGAAAATTACCAATAGACTTATTCGAACTATCGTTCTCAGCTTTGAGATGTTATTATAGACATGACGTTTCGGCCAAGTACCCCCTGGCCGTCTTCATGTGTCCATTATAAGTTTAATAGGAACGAGCACAAATCGGCATCACAGGGACAAAAATAACACAATGATCAACCCATAAGATATCTCGAAAAGCAGAAAAATACAATTATTCAATGGTTGCTAGCCCTAACTTTATTTTATATATGTTGGATGAATAACAGAGAGAGAGAGAGAGAGAGAGAGAGAGAGAGAGAGAGAGAGAGAGAGAGAGAGAGAGAGAGAGAGAGAGAGAGAGAGAGCGAGAGAGAGAGATGGGGTAGACAAGGTTTTCTATTTTAAACTATAGACAAAACATTTCGATCATGTACCAAGGTTCCAAAAATATTAGGCTGTTTGAAAAGTAATGACGTATTTCAGCGCTACGAATTATGAGTTAACTAAACAAGACAGAACCAAGTTTGAATGTTTAGAAACTGTCTAGAATTAATTGATCAGCTTAATTATTCAACAGTGTTGACGTTTATAGTGCTTTTCAGAGTTTAATTCTGAAAATTTGTAAAAGGAGAATTTACGTTTCTTCACGAGGTTTCGCTTGAAAATTGAACACAATATTTCACTATCCGTAGCAGAGTGACTTTTAACCAGATATGACAGCCTTTCATTTTTGCATGGCAATATTTCAGGTGATAAAAAAATGGGTTTTGCAAGTCCACAGAGAGTGAAAAAGGCAATAGTTATCACTAACAGTAAAACCAGGACTTCATTCGCAGAAGACCTTGCTTTGTGTTTGATGGCTCTGATCTGGTGATAAGGAGAAACGTTCTTATTTTCCAGCCTGACAATACAAAAGCGTATTTTACGAAACAAACCAAGGAATATGATAGGTTGGGAGTTTCTTTAAACACTCTTCACGCACACCAGGTTTAATATCTACATCTACGCTGCTTGACAAGACAGATGCACGTGAATTCTGCTTAACCAATGAAAAACAACACAAAAATTTAGAATACCATAATTTTTTACCCTTTCCTCCTTTTTCCACTCCATATTTCCTTATTTTATAAAGCTTTAATAAAAGTGAAACATGTAATATATTTATAAACCTACCCTATTCTTTTGTTTATCTCTATCTATAAAAGGCAGGATGTGTGTATGTGTGTGTGTGTGTGTGTGTGTGTGTGTGTGTTTGTGTGTGTGTGTGTGTGTAACGAATGCACGGCCGCAATTTTCGACGGATTTGCACCAAAATTTATATGCACATGCTCCAAGTTAGTATAAAGGCCAAGCCCTACTTTGCATTTCCCAATGCCCATCGATAGTGGAAATAATCGATTTTTTCATGCTTCTACGGCAGTTTTCATGTAGTTTGCGGCCATTTTCTATTGGCCAGCGTGACAGCCAACAGCTGACTGACACGAATGTTAACTAGCATGCTAGCATTAAAAAAAAATCGATAGCTGCATTCGTCACAAGTGGGAAAAATTTAAATCTGCATGGCACTTTACTCCAATTAGCTCATTCGCTTTCTTAAACTCAACGTTGATTCTGATTCCTCAGAACTGGGTTGGGCGTGAAAAAGTATTTGTTGTTAACATTCTTTTTTCATTCGGTTTTTCCAGTTACGAGTCCTTTTTTAAAAGCTGATCGTTTTGTGTTCGTTTTGTTTAGTTCTTTTTTCGTAACAGATTTAATGTTTAGTATAGAGCTTAGAAAAAATTCGCAGTGTGAGATAGGCAAGAAGTAAGGCATGTAGCAACATCAGCACGGCAAAGGGCACTCCTTTAAAGGCAAGGAAGGGCAAAAATATTTTAAGTCAAGTGATAGCGATTGCTGTATGAGTCGTACGATTTTTTAATCAAGCAGGGGCAACGCTGGGCCATGCTGCTAGTATATATATATATATATATATATATATATATATATATATATATATATATAATAATAATAATGGACTCTCCCGTTGGTTATGAATTTTGTACGATAATCTTAAGTCAAATCAAGTGGCCGCACATGAAGTAATGGGATTGTGGGATGAGGTTACTGTTAGATTGGCTAACCTTTTATATCTTGTTCTCGCTTCTTAAAGACGATTCAGACTAGCAGATTTAAAACCGCTGAGTTCACTAAAGTTGATCCCTATTCTACCCGCTCCAAGGCTAAGCACTCGAGGCTGTTATGAGATATATTGACAGCTGGCAAGTTGCTCTTCAGCTTGTCTTTGTTTCTAAGCCATAGGCGTCCTACATTCCTGTATCCCTGATCTAACTGGATGTACATTAGGATCTTGGGTATCCTGTCATCAGACATTCTCAAGACATGGCCAGCCCACCGCAACTGAGACTGTATGAAGAAAGTCTCGATTCCTCCAATATTACACCTGTAAAACAGGTCTACATTAGATGTCCTGTCTTGAAGGCTAACTCCACCGATGGCACACAGACAGCTCTTATGGAAAACATCCAGGTGGCGTATATGGTACCTGTATGGAGTATATATTTTTTCATTGAATATGACAGACAAGGAAAATCATATATTGATGTTGAACAGATAACCTGGCATGGAATCACAACCATATTTCTCAAACAGGGTTTGTAATTACTATTGCTTCCACATAAAACATTTTTAAAAATAAACATTGAAAAGCATTAAAAAAAAAAACTTGATAATTGATCGAAAGCGCTTAGGACAATAATAATTACGGACAGTTCATGCACTCTCTTAGCCCGACCCCCCACTAAAAGAAAAAGTATATTAAGTTTAACAAATGTACACCGAAAAAATAAAACAAAAAAATCGGTGTGTCAAAAGGACATTTTTCCTTGACACTGTTACTATTGCATACCCCTTCACCAATTTTTATTGCTCTAAAAGTAATTCTTAGAATTTTAATCAAACCCAATAATAAAAAAGGGTATTTATACATTTTCTTTTTTTTTTATCGAGAAATGACAGCAAATATGTCAAACACTATTTATTTCTTGGATTGTTTATTTACAAGAATAATTTTATATTTACAACATTATGAAAGCATATGAAGCACCTACAATATTTATTATTTACCATTTTATAAAGACGTATCTAGGATAAAAATTAAAAATAATAACGATCTCGTACATTCCATGCTACTGTAAAGTATCTACGTTTCATTGCCACTCACAATTTAACATTTAAATATTGCCCAATAGGTATTTAACTTATGCGGAAGTCACACATCAAAGCGATTACCACAACCGAACATGCATAAAATGTTTTCATTCCTTAGTTTGGATATTTGGAGTAGGCTTACTCTCTCCAACGTCGTGTAACTCGATTTTTCTCTGTTTTACACAAAGACAATTCTTCTTCAATCTGATGTTTTTTTCTCGCTCCCTGTCGTCAAATGTCGTTAGGGTCTTTGGGGCGACATGTGCTGCAGCCGTAGCTGAAGCGGATGTATCTAGGGCAGGTTGGTCTGGCTGGATTTGAATCCAGAGGACACCTGTTGCCTACCAAATCTAAAGAGTTTAGTTTGCCCTACTACTATTTTGGTTGAATTCAGAGTTGTCTTTCTTCTAGGCTAGTTACCCCTCAAACAGGAGAGCACAGAATTCCTTGCTGACAGCTGGAGGAATATGGATTGATGTTTTTTCTAAAGAAGATCGAGACATGAGACTGGTATTCAATTTATTAAATAAAAATAATTAATTAATATGATTATTCTCAAGTAATGTCTATATCAACTGATCTACCTGGCAGTAGATCATCGTTCAGCGAGAAATCTCCAAGGTAAAACTTTTCAAACTATTTTTTACACGTTCAGTCATTCACAGAACCTTCTCCAAAAACTACATAAATCATTTTTTCTTGCGTTTGATTCATTTTTTTATCATTCTAAAATACGAAAGCATAATATTCCAAAACTATTTTTCTTTATTTTCTTTCATTTTCCCTCATTAAACGAAAATACGTTAATTTTCACGTATGTTTTTATTGGATGCTGATAAGACAATTGCGACAATATATTCAAAATATATTTATCTTTACAAGAGTCAGATTAAACGGAAAATGGAGCATTGCTACCATATCTCAGAGGTCCTCAAACACTGGGCCGCAGATCATTTGCTACCGGGTCACACATAAATAATTAAGTTGTTTAAAATTATATAATAGATAAATTGAATATTGGACATTAATTTTAAAAGATTTGTTTAAATTTTCAATATCGATCTATTCAATACTATCTGTAAGTATATCTTATAATGCATATTTTTATAATTAACTAGACCACCCGTGATCCGTTGGCTCAACCTTGTTCTGTTACTGTATACATTTAGTTTCATGAAGAGTTTGTGAAGGTAGAAAAAGAAAAATACATTTATTTGCAGCAGTTATTGAAGTTGCTTTCAGCATTAAAAATTGTCTGAAGAAAGTTGAAATAAAAATACTTATATAAACAAATCTTATTTTTAAATCATATATATATATATATATATATATATATATATATATATATATATATATATATATATATTAGTCGCTGAATGTTCAGATTATAAAATATTGAAGTTGCTTTCAACAATAAAGAAATTGTTTGTTTGAAGAAAGTTGAAATATAAATAAGCACGCACGCAATCACGGGAAGGTGGAAAGAGAGAGGGGTATGTGGAAAGAGAGAGGGGTAGGTGGAAAAAGAGATAGGTGAGTGGAAAGAGAGAGCGATTTTTCTACATTTCCCCACTCTCCCCGCTTCCTACCCGATAATAAATTCATATCTTTCTTTCACCACTCTCTATATATGACTTCTGGCAAACACACAAGCAACGTTCACAAACTTTTATAGTAATAAAGAAGATGTATATTTTTATAATTAATGTATATTTTACGCATACCTTTACTATCTATCATAACTGTAAGTACATTTTACAATTAATGTATATTTTTATTTATTTGTAATAATAGTCAATTAATTTTCTAATTCCAACTAAAAAAATTACTAAATAGTTAAAAACCAAAAAAGGAAAAAATGCGTTAAAAACCGAAAGAAAGATTTCGTAAATTTATGTCAATTCTGGTCATCCAACTTACCTATACGTCAATAAAGATCAAAGAAAGATAAGACCCATCGTTAAGAAATGATTATATATTACTTTTTCATGCTATAAGTAAGTAATATTTATTTCAAATCAGATTAATTTAACTTTTAATTTTTTAATTTTACTCAAATAATGTGTCAGAAATATATTTTTTGAAATGAATTTTAAAATCGATAAATTTTTGTTTACAAATTTCTTAGAATTAAAAAAAAAAAGCTTTTAAGAAATTTGTAAAAAAATTGAGCAAATATTTGACATTCCAATCTATATAATTTCTATCTGAAATACACCAGAATATTTTACTTTTTTTTTTTTTTAAGCATTTCACCCCAAGCAAGGCGGGAAGCCACTAGCACGCAAGGGGTTACAGAAGATTTGGAGCGAGAGCAGATAGGAGTGATAGAGGAATGGATGAGGAGAAGGATAGTGGATAGATCAAGGCAACTGGAGATGTTGATTGTCATTACATTTGAATAGTTGGAGATTATAGCTATCAGGGAAACAGGAATAGGAAAGGGAGTTCCACAGGCGAGAGGTACGAGATATGAAGCTATTGGAGTAGAAGAGGCGGCTACATTTAACAGTTTCAACAGTGAAAGGGTGAGAGCGGGATGCCAGCCTCGTAGGACGCTTGAATTGCTGAAGTCTGGGAACCAGCGAAAGCAGCTATTCGGAGCAATTACCATGAAAGTATTTGTAAAAAAAACAGAAAGGGGCGACGGCGCGTCTGTGAGAGAGCAACTATAGACGAGATGCCAGATCAGGGCCAATTACATTGCATATCCGTCTCTGGATCTTATCAAGAACTCCGAGGCAAACAGAAGGGGCTCCAGACCATATATGGCAGCAATACTCCATGCAAGAGCGAATGGTTGATTTGTAGATTTGAAGGATCGATTACGGGGAGAAAAATTTCCTGGCGCGGCACAGGGAGCCAACTTTTCTTGCGGTGGACGAAGCAATTGACTCAGCCGCAGAGAGGTGCTCTCGAGAAGTTGAGCGTGAGACATTCTAATGGGGGGGGGGCAGGGAAGGATCTCTGTGGTGATTAATAGAGAGCAGTTACTGGAAATAATAAATTTAATCCTTTAGCTTTCAATTAAAGCTAAAATGAAATCTTCAAGAATGCTTTTTCCTTTTTAATAATTCATTTTAATCTTTAGGTATCGAAAATTTATGCCGAAAAAGTCGAGGTACCTTGTTGATATTAATGTGATAATAGTATAATAGGTATTGATTCTGGGAAAGAAAGCACGCAAGACTGTGGTCGGGCTGGAACATAGATATAAGACTCAAAAGATTATACACTTTTTCTTCCCTTTAATAAAATGCTCTTTTTATTATGGCTCTCTTTATCGAAACGCACTTAAATTATACATATGTGCCACTACCAGTCTGCGGAAAGATTGTCCGTGATATAGAAAAGGTTGGAGACCACTGCTGGTCTGCAGCTGCCCTATCGTCATTTTCTAGTAGTGATATATTTTAAAATCATGTACGTGGTTTGTAGTGTTAGATATTCTCTTTTCTGCAACTCTTTCCAACAGAGGAAACGTCACAAAACTATCGGTACTCTGTCGCTATTTCCATCGCTTATGTTCAGAAGAGCTTCATTCTTTAGTTTCACTAGTTCAGACCTTTAAAGTAAGGACACACCATAGAGTCGAATCTTCCTTATTTCCTCCGTATTCTAAATGTAAGGAGAACTCTCCACTCTGAAAGCTTTTTTCCCAAGAATTTTTATTTTCTGGAAAAGACTCCAGCGTAGAGGCTTCCCTGAACACTAAAATCATAACGCATTCAGTCAAGGATCAATCGTTATCTATCCTCCTTATCCTCATAATGGTCACTTTCTACCACCTGATTTTTTATTCCTATCGCCCACGTCATTCATCGTAATCATTTTAACAGTAACTCACTGCGTTGAATGCTGGATCTTGAAGCTGATAGAAAAAGGTAATATTTTTGAATGAATTTAACGCTTCTAATGTTATCCAATGGTAAACACAGGACGATCTGTTATACCTAGCTCTCACTATCCCCTAATTTGACAAATAATTCCGTAGTTCTTCTCTTTACTTGAGGGTTTCTTTTGCTGACCGTCTTCTTAAATCAGGACATGCGTACATGTGTGTGCTTGGTGCAGGACCGTCTCAAGGTATTGGCAATTCGGATAGTCGCCCGGGGCGCCATCAAAGCCGAGGGCGCCTTTATGCCACCATGTCATGTGTTTGGGATCTTCCAAACAAAAAGGAAAAAAAATGTGAAAATAAGAAATAAAAATAAAACAAAATATTAAATTTCTTGAGTGGAGTAAAATTTTTGAGAATTTGATTATTAATTCTTTTTGTTATGGTGTGAGAATCAAACAGCATAACAGAAAAAATGAATGAGCCGGCGACGAGAGAATAATGATCGTTTTCGTCTGTAAAATTTTGCATATCTCTTAAGTTTATTTGCCACGATTAATGATGTTTTACTGATCTTTGAATTATATAAAATATTTACTAATGCAATCTAATTGTATTAATTTGTATTTTGCATATTAGCCAGTGTTTATGTAGTATGGCTGAACGGTCAGATTGGTCCGTCATCACAACAACATGCCTATATCGGGGATAAACTAGATCCGTTCTTGTATTTCTGTTTCTTGAGTGTCTTAACCGTCTGTGTGGATCTTGTAAAGAAGATACATATAGAAAGTGCCATGAAAAGATTTTCAGATCTAAAGACTATAAAAAATGTTTTACGTATTTTTTGAGAGAATAAAAATTCAGTGATACATGTCTTACTAATTAACCCATAGCTGGAGGGAGAACAGGTGAATTCATACCATTCCTAAGGGATATTTGCGCGTAAGTGAATATAATTTGGTTTGGTTTGTTTTACAGCATATCAACCACAATGGGTTATTTAATGCCGACAAAATTTACTTTTTTTTCAAAAATCTATAGCTGGTAATTTTTTCAAAAATTGTATAGCTGGTATAATTTTTTTTCAAAAATGTATAGTTTGGTTTGTTTTGTGGCATATTAACCTCAATGGGTTATTTAATACTGACAAGATTTTATTGCTGTTAATATATTTTAAAAAAAATTTATTGCTGATACTAATTTGTTTTTTTACAAAGTATTTCTGGTATTAAAAGCTATTTTAACACTTTCATAGTGTTTTGAGTCAGGTTAGGGAGTCAACTATTTGCCCATAGCTGGGGCCCTAACAGGTGCTATCACCCCGGGTCAGGGTTGACCTGGGAACACCAGCACTTAAGAGGTGGTTCCACGCTCCTCAAAACCTCCTGATCAGAGGCCTTGCTGTTGGACGTAGTTTATCGTCTTACCCAGGACACGGATGTAGTTTATCGTCATACCCAGGACGGAAGTGAATATAAAGAGCCCAATGTTTTCTTTAACTAATTATTAAGTTGCATATTGTAATAAACTCGTTATTCTACATTTTCTGTTTTTGTCCTTGAGTAAATTTTTAAAAAATTATATTTTCAAGGGCGCCGAAGTTCACCTTGCTCAGGATGCCAGCAACCAAAGGGCCGGCCCTGGCTTGGTGTGCATGATATTAATGTGCATGCGTACCGAAATTACACACACACACACACGCATATATATATATATATATATATATATATATATATATATATATATATACACACATATATACAGATTCATTCTTTGCATATTTTCATCACTTTAGATCGAGACATGGTTTTCCCCATCGCCTCAGTTCTCAGCTTTGTTCATAGCGAATGTATAATTCTTCTTATTTCTGGGTGTCTCAGAGAAACACGCATTTATTCCCCCCTCTTTTTTTCTTCTTAACTACCCCGTGACTCCCAGAACACACAGCCATACATACATACATATATTGACAATTATTCTATTTCCATATATATTTCTCTTAGACATATATATATATATTTTCTCTTAGACATATATATATATATATATATATATATATATATATATATATATACATATATATATACACACACACATACTTGGACCCCTCCCCAAAACATCTCTTTTGTCCTCCTTTTTTTGTATATCATTCTAGCGAGACAGTGCGTCCTTAATTAGAGCCTACAATAGATAACGAAGTGATGAGGTTTATACAACTGTGGCGCCATTTGAACAATGATCAGTATTTCGGTATGAAAATTAAGATTCTTACAGAATTAGAATTCGGATTAATGCTAAGGGGAAAATGCTAAGAAATAAAATACAAAAAAAGGATAGAGATATTCGTAACGGATGAAGAATCTAATTCTTTGAAGAATGCTTCAAGGAGAGAAAAAAGAAGCGTAAACGTTTAAAAAGAAAATATTACTAAGTTATACAGGGTAGGGCAGAAATACCTCCCACATCTACCTCCAGGAAATAACCCCACATAATGTTAAGGCACCAGTGTCAATGGTGTTTTCATCTAGTTAATAGCTTACCGTTTTATCGGAGGTATTTCTGAGAGGTATATGATGATTTTCTAAGCGTAGCTTTGATGTGACACAAGGCCGTAAGTATGGTGTCCCCAGTGAGGATTGAATTCACTATTCAGTCATAACTAACCTAGCAAGACAATCTTGCTGACCATTACACCACATCGAAGCGCCCTTTCTGGGAGATATATGTGAGATGTATTTCTGCCGCACTCTGTATACCATTACTTAACTCTCTATGGCGCAACAGATCTTTCAAACGATAGTTCTACCTTATTTTAAGAAAATGGCTGGCGACTCCTTCCCGAGTATGCGCATCTAATATGCTAGCTAGCTAATCCCTGTTGCAGACAGCTGTTCAGGCACAACCATATAGTCCACCTATGGTTTATAGAGAACGGACATTAATTACATGATTGATTGGTTGATTCGTTATTTACGGCGTATCAACGTTTTGCAGGTTATTTAAATATTTTTAGATTGTAAGAATTTTTTGCAGAGAATAATGATTCAGTTATACGGTGGAGTAATGGATAACGGCTCGGATTAAGGAATCGGAGAGCCGAGTTCGAATTCCAGTCGGATCCATTACATTCACTTACATGCTAATACCCCTGGGAAAGGTATGAATCCTTGTCTTCTCCCCCAGCTAAGGACAGACCGGGTTCTATAGCCTTGGATGGCCACTGGTCTACCGCAGAAAGAAATGGTAACCTATTGCAGGAAAAAATCTGCCTCGTCAGTCATGTATCGAAAGATACATGATCGTCTACGCGTGTATCACGCATGGCACATAACTGATACAAGTCTTACTAATTAACCCATAGTTGGGAGAGAAAATGTGGATTCATACCTTTCCGAAGGGATATTTGGGCGTAACTGAACATAAAGAACCCAACTGAAATTTGAATTCGGCTTACCGATTAACAATTACGCCAAGCGCACATAGAAGCTTAGAGCACATGATATTTCTAAGAGATCACCCATCTAGGTACGGACCAATCTCGACGTTGATCGTACGAAAACCGGTATTTCAACGCCATATGGCCGTAAGCCACATTACTTAAAGTTTCTAGAAGGGAGTTCATAAGTTAACGAGATCAGTATTTGAACAATACCAGTACGCTCAAACCCTCGGTCACGATGACTTGTGATTTCGTGCTAGCACATCCAACAACTGTGGTGCCACTGGAATCGTCAACGCAGGTGGATCTTACCAAGTAACTTCCTTGGCAAATCAACAGTAGTGAGATTCGAACCCGGATCTCATGGTCAGAACGCTAAAGTTCTAACCACTTGGTCACGTATTCATGACATCTTCTGACGACGTTTGTTATGCCTTCAGCATTCTTGCAACTTACTCGATAGTGAAAAAGTGTTATATACATTTAAAAAAATAAAATAACGTATCACGTCAGGACGTTAGCGACCTTCACTCCCCGCAGTTTTAATTTTTTTTTTATCATCTGTAAATTGCTACCATTTCTTGGCAAAAAAATATGGAGTGTTTTACCATTGCCCTTTCCCGTCCTGGATAAGACGATAAACTACGTCCAACAGCAAGGCCTCTGATCAGGAGAATTTGAGGAGCGTGGAACCACCTCTTAATTGCTGGTGTTCCCAGGTCTACTCTGACCCGGGATGGTAGCATCTGTTAGTTTCCCAGCTATGGGCAAATTAACCCCCAAACTGGGGTCAAAACATTATGAAAGTGTAAAAATAGCTTTTAATACCAGAAATAGTTTGTAAAAAATTATTTCCAGCAATAAATTTTTAAAGAAAAATTATAACCAGCCATCCATATTTGAAAACAAAAATATTATCAGCAATAAAAATCTTCTCAGCAATAAATATCCTATTGAGATTGATATGCCTTAAAACAAACCAAACCAAAAATATTACCAGCAATAAAAATCTTCTCGGCAATAAATAACCTATTCAGGTTGATATGCCGTAAAACAAACCAAACCACAAATATTACCAGCAATAAAAATCTTCTCGGCAATAAATAACCTATTCAGGTTGATATGCCGTAAAACAAACCAAACCACAAATATTACCAGCAATAAAAATCTTCTCGGCAATAAATAACTTATTGAGGTTGATTTGCCGTAAAACAAAACAAACCAAACCAAATTAAACCAAACCATTGCCCTTTTCCCGGCTTTGAAGTATTCTGCCACCCGATACTAAAATTCCCAGTCTACTTTGCTATTTAACCCATAGCTAGGGCGTGAAGAGATGGATCCATACCTTTTCCAATGAAATTTGTGCAAAAGTAAACGCAGGAGACAACACGGAAATTTGAAACCGCTTCGTCGATCTCATTTTCTGTGTAAATAACCATTACGGTACTCTTGGCCCAGTGGTTAGAACGTTCGCATTCTGACCATGAGATCCGGGTTCGAATCTCACCATGGTCGATTTTCCAGGAAGGATGTTGTTATCGGACTGGAGGGGTCGATACCAGCGTGCGGCACCTTTGGAAAATGTCTGAAAAACATACCAGGGGTTAACCAAAATCTTGTGAGTGGGGGCGTCGATAGCTGTGCTAGCACGAAATCATAATTCATCGTGGCCTAGGGCTTGAGCATGCTGGCCTTGTTCAAATTGTTGATCACGCTAGATAACACGCTTTTCCCCAGAAACTGTAACTAAGGTCTGCTCAACATAGTTGCAGTATAAACCACATTTATGGGTTCTGTTGTGCTTTGTGGGTGTTAAATAAACAAGCGTCGGCAATAGGGATTGGTTAGTAGACAGGTATCCTCGCATACGAGTGGCCAGCTATACATACATACTCTTACACCCAAAAGAAAAAAGTTTCTCTGTAACTTATTCCCGGGAGAACTAGGTCCTACTAGGATGCATTATCGGCGGCCACAATCTTAGCAACATAAGATATGCAGATGACACAATGATGACTGCAGACACGGGATGGAAACCATAGTAACTACTACAGAAGATAGTATAGGAAAGAGAGAAGAAAGGACTAAACGTCAATTGTATGAAGACAGAATGTAGGGTTATCAGCAAGGGGAACATCTCAAGATGATAACTACGAATTGGCGAAACCAACATCAAACAAGTGCAAATATTTAAACACCGAGGAAATGACACCGAAATTCGAAATATACCTTCCAAAATCTAAGCAAACTATTAAGAAACAGGAAAATGGTGTTAAGAACAAATTACTATCTAATATCGGTCCTCTTATATGACAGTTAATGCTGGACAATCTCATCAAGAGATGAAGAGATCCGAGGCAACAGAAATGTGGTTCTACAGAAGAATGATGGGAATCCCATTGACTCTACAAGTTAGAAGTTTTAAAGAAAATGGAAGCAAAAAGGACATTTATACTTAGAGATAATTGAAATATCTAGGGCACATGATGAGGAAAGATAGCTTGGAGAATTTAATGCTCACAGAACATATTGAAGATGTGGAGAGCCATGATTGCTCGCGTCCTGAAGAGACATTGAACGCAGAAGAAGAATATTGTTCTTTTGGTTAGTAAATCATCTAAGTATACCATGGAAGCTTAAAGCTTAATCAAATTTCAGCTGTCTTGGTATATTTTTGCAAAAAAAAAAAAAAAGAAGTTAGCCCTATCTGCTTAATCTCGCCATCCCTTTAGAAAAAATGGTTATATTTAACAGAGTTAAAGAAAAGAATTTCCATATTATTAATAATTCACGTAATATTCTTGATGCATTGTCGTGAAGACGCCAGTGTAAGGAGCCAAAAAATCAGTTCCAATCTTTATTCACAACTTCTAAGACTAAAAAGGCATAACCTACCAGTGCGACCCAAACCTTTTTTCTCGCTGCCGCCGCTTAACGCCCAGACCGCGCCCATATCTCTCCCTTCCATACCTATAGGAAGACACTTCTTTCTTAGTATTCTGTATACGGTACATTCAAAGCATCACCTAATCTAACACTAAGTCAGTCATGTGCCGATTGACTATCTTTATGGCTCGCCTAATTTCATGAGGAAAATAACGTTTATTAAAATGTTGTTCGTTTCCTTTCGTTGGCACTTGTTCACTCACATTTTCTCTCATGTCCAACAAAAAAACATAAGCAATGATTAAGTACAATGTTTCTGGAATTGTGTAAGTTTTTGCTGAAGGTAACGTTGTCAGCATTTTAAACCATAGGTGATTTCCAGCAAGGAAGATCATACGTGTAAACTTCTTTTGCTTCAGAAACAGGAAGTGTTAATGATAATTATTTTTCTCTTTTGTCTACTCAAATGGATAAATGAGAAATAAATCACACGCAGCAGAGTGTGTTAATCACTCTGTCATCAGTGATAATATTAGGCCAAGACTTCAATTCTTTTAATTATAGAAGGAATACCAGATTTTACAGAACTATTTGCTTTGACTGGAATATTGCTGGTTGCTTTGTGTATGTTTCTGGTGATATACAGGTATGAGAATTTGCTTTCTTGCATGTATGGTATGGAATTTCATTTGCCAACAAGTACCATACTTTTGTTTTTTTTTGTTTTTTTTTTGTCTATTACCATATGTACTAATGTTCACTGATACCAGTAGATTTCTTTGTAGCTATTTGGAATCTGTATCTATAATTCTCAAAATGTATGTATGTATGTATGTATGTATATATGTGTGTGTGTGTGTGCGCACGCGCGTGTGTGATCAGATGTTGTTTATGCATTTCCACAGTTTTCATCTGATTTTGATGAAATTTTGTTTGTTTGATAGATAATTCTTCAGTTCCGATTTTGAGTCCAAATTGGCCGAAAAGAAATTCCAACCTTGAAGGTGAAAAATCGAAAAAACTGATTTTTTTACACTTGGCGCAAAAATCAAAGGCAAAATTGAATGTCTGTAAAAAACAGCGTACAATCAATTTAGAGAGTTGGAATCTAACGCAAAAGATTAGTAGAATTGTAAAATAAAAATATATTATAAATAAAAATTATCGTATATTATTATCATGACGGTCCATGGAAGAGGTTCTTTCTTTGCAAGATTGAGAACGCAAAAACGGCTCTTTTCAGAGCCACCCTCCCCCATTCAAATTGTTAACACCCCCATTTGGAGGTGTGCCTCAGTTGCACCCATTTGTTGTTACTAATATTGATTTTCGGGTGGGCTGACTTTAAACTTAAATTGTTCCAATTGAACGGTAAATATTCCCAGTAATGAAACAGTCGGGCGAAGACGGGTTATACTGCTAGTTTACTGTATGTGCAGATATTGCTCCCTGAAAAAACAGCGAAAACAATTTTCAATACATGCATCATAAAAAGTACTAAAATTCTTCTTTTCGAAAAATGTCCTGGGAATTAAACCTTAGCGCACTTCTATTTTAAAAAATTCAGTGTAACCCGGATATAGGAGACCCATATATAAGAGAAACCCGGATATAAGAGAGATTTTCTCAGGTCCCAAATTAGAGCCTGTGTTAATAAAACAAAATAGACCAGACCCGGATATAAAAGAAACCCGGATATAAGATACTTCGTCTCCGGTCCCGACAACTCTCTTATATCCGGGTTACCCTGTAGTAATATAGTTTCTGCTAATACTGCAATTTTCATGTTTTTGGTGTTCATGTATGTATTTTCTTTCCTAAATATTACATGCCAAAATATGGGTGCGTCCAACATGCCGGCAAATACGGTAATTTAGAATTTATAAGTATATCGATGACAACTGCGTTTGAAATAAATAAAAAGAGTTTTAATATTTTCCTTGTGGATTGTTTTGGCAGATGTTGTGGTTGGATGGGCAAGTTACAATATTTACACCCGGGTATTGAACTGGAAAGATAAGTCTGTTTAATAATCTCACCACGTAGCCATCGCGCCGATCCCGTTTCTTTAACTCTACTCACACCAATCAAGTAATTTCGGTTGAAATCTGTCAAGTCATATTGAGGCAAGATGCTGTCATATGGCATGCCGGGTCTTCATCTTTTGAAAAATGTTGACAGCGGCGCAGCCTCAGTCAGGAACAAATAACCCAAAGGAGAAAGGAAAATAAGTTTATGCACAAAAAGCGTTGACACGCCTTTACAAAGTGAATCACGTGTGAATGTATTTGTCTATTTCTATTAAGACGAAGTGGCAAGGACCCAAAGGCTCGCTTACTTGTCTATCCATTTTATAGTTTCTTCATATCTATCTATCTATCTATCTATCTATCTCGGACTCTTCCTATCTATCTATCTATCTATCTATCTATCTATCTATCTATCTAGGACTCTTCCTATCTATCTATCTATCTATCTATCTATCTATCTATCTATCTATCTATCTATCTATCTAGGACTCTTCCTATCTATCTATCTATCTATCTATCTATCTATCTATCTCGGACTCTTCCTATCTATCTATCTATCTATCTATCTATCTCGGACTCTTCCTATCTATCTATCTATCTATCTATCTATCTATGACTCTTCCTATCTATCTATCTATCTATCTATCTCGGACTCTTCCTATCTATCTATCTATCTATCTATCTATCTATCTCGGACTCTTCCTATCTATCTATCTATCTATCTATCTATCTATCTATCTCGGACTCTTCCTATCTATCTATCTATCTATCTATCTCGGACTCTTCCTATCTATCTATCTATCTATCTATCTATCTCGGACTCTTCCTATCTATCTATCTATCTATCTATCTATCTCGGACTCTTCCTATCTATCTATCTATCTATCTCGGACTCTTCCTATCTATCTATCTATCTATCTCGGACTCTTCCTATCTATCTATCTATCTATCTATCTATCTATCTATCTATCTCGGACTCTTCCTATCTATCTATCTATCTATCTATCTATCTCGGACTCTTCCTATCTATCTATCTATCTATCTATCTATCTCGGACTCTTCCTATCTATCTATCTATCTATCTATCTCGGACTCTTCCTATCTATCTATCTATCTATCTATCTCGGACTCTTCCTATCTATCTATCTATCTATCTATCTCGGACTCTTCCTATCTATCTATCTATCTATCTATCTCGGACTCTTCCTATCTATCTATCTATCTATCTATCTATCTATCTATCTATCTGTGAAAGTAGTTCAGTAAGTCCGGAGTTCAAGATATTAATTTAATTTCGATCAGAAATTGTCACTGTTCAATGTAATGATGAATCAATGCGATTAATAGAGAATCGTTAGATTAAGTGCATTGGCAATGTAAGAGATGGTTGAAAAATAAATATTTTTGTGTAACTCTACATGGAATTTTTTCGGGTAATAATTTTTGTAGCTAAACATTCAGTAGACCTTCCGTACACCATGACAATTATCAGAATCGAAAAATATAGAATTTTTATTAATTTAAAAGAGTCGAAGTCCTGTTCATTATAGCGATACAGTGTAAAATTGACCCCTGACTTTTTAAAAATGTGCTAACATCTTGGATATCCGCATATTTTTTAAAAATTTTTAAAACTTTTCATAAAATCATTTTTTAAAAACAGATTTTTGTGCAGATGTTTTACGGGAGCGCAACCTCAAACAATCGGGGCTAATAATTATTTATCTCATATGAAGTATAAAAATATATATTAATTTCATTAACTTACGTAAATTATTGTTCTTAATAACATAGTGCATGTATAAAAATGAAAATGTTCGATAGTTGTTTGTTCTTTATTGAAAAGAAATCTTTTTCAAAAATAAAAAGAAAAGTCCGTTTTCATACGCAGAACAGCTAAGTCCAGACAACTTTGTAAAAAGTCAGGGATCGATTTTACACTGCATTGATCTTATGAATAGGAACCCGATTCTAAAATGATAAAAAAAAATCAATATTTTCCGTTACTGAAAAATAATGCACCTTGAAGAATGTCGAATGAATGCTAACCTACAAAAATTATTTCCAAGAAAAGTTTTCCCTATTTTTTTACGAGGAGACACGTCTACTTAATTAGTCCCTTATCTATCTATCTATCTATCTATCTATCTATGTGTGTGTTCGGTGAAATTAATCTCAGTTCATTCATTCATTCATATCTATCTATCTATCTATCTATCTATCTATCTATCTATCTATCTATCTATCTATGTGTCTGTTCGGTGAAATCTATCTCAGTTCATTCATTCATTCATTCATTCATATCTATCTATCTATCTATCTATCTATCTATCTATCTATCTATCTGTGTGTGTGTTCGGTGAAATCTATCTCAGTTCATTCATTCATTCATTCATATCTATCTATCTATCTATCTATCTATCTGTCTGTCTGTCTTCATTATCGCCACTTTTAGCATACCAATGTGCATTATACTTTCCTATATTTTCTTCTCTCCTTTATTTTTGGCGTCACGTCTTCTAAATTACGAAACTCAGAAACACTCCTAATTTTCCGCATCTTCTAAATACACAAACAATTCGATAGAGATCTTAACGAAACACTTCATGTGTTCGCAGACACAAGCCATTGGACATGCTGTCTGTTCACGTTGACCGACATGTCACAAAGCATCAGCGCTCAAATTTGCCACGCCTCAACTCTTCCTTTATTAAATCTTTCTCTATTTCAAACTCCACTGAATCTCGTCTCTCTCTCCGTGTGCAATTGCTTATGACACGCGCTAAGCCGAACCTTGTGAAACTTGCCACTGAAGGAAATACACAATTCGAATCGGCACAGATATCTTAGGAAAAGTTTCGTTTTTCAGCGTTTTCACCAAAGAGCATATAGCATGCACTCTGTAAAAGAAATACTTGTAAAATCTGCCATATTCATATAGTATAAGTATTGGTGGAGTAATGGATAGCGGCACAAATTGAGGAATCGGAGAGACGAGTTCGAATTCCAGTCGAATTCATTACATTCTGGGAAAGGTATGAATCCTCTTCTTCTCCTCCTCACGGGTGAATAGCAGAACAGGCCGGGTTCTATAGCATTGGATGGCAACTAGTCTACCGCAGAAAGAAATGGCAAACTACAGCGGGAAAAAAATCTGCCTCGTCAGTTATGTATCGAAAGATACATGATCGCCTAAGCGTGTATCGCGCATGGTACATAACTGACTGATTGGTTAGAAGTTCTAAAGCATGAAGTCTATTGCAACTCTATACTTCTAATCCTGAATTGTTTTTCGCTAATTATTATAAGGAATAGATAGATTCGCCTATCCTCTGGTTCATATCCCCCACCCCCAGATTCTTTAAACAGGAGTAGAGGTTTATCCCTTGTTTTTTTGTTTAGGATTGCGTTTCCGATTCCTTCACGTCTGTACTTTTGAAAGTCTCTGCCTGAAAATTTCATTCTGTAATTATTATTATTTCCCCTCTCCCATTAGGAATAGATAGGTTCGCCTATCGTCCAGTTCACACCCCGGGGCTTTTTGAACGGGGATAGAGGCTTAATCCTTAATCCCTGTTTAAGTTTTCGGTTCCTTCTAAAGTCTACTTTAACGCTGTACTCCTAACGTCACCGCCTGAACGCTGAAATTTTATTCGCTAATTAAATCTTGGCTTCGTCAAGTCTAGTATTAGCATTCTATATCATTCCTGTTATCTTACCATTTCTTACTCTAATAGAACTCCATACGGTAAACCTCTACCTTGAGTGGCTCTTGGGTCTTGTGTTGAGTAAACATTAGGAATATATATATATATATATATATATATATATATATATATATATATATATATCTGGATAAAATGAATGAAACAAAATTGGGTGTTTTTTTTATGAAAGTATTTATTTCTGTGTTTTTGTATATATTTATTTATTTAATATTTCAGACCACCTAGGTCTTTCCTCAGAAATCAAATTAGAAACTGTGTTTGTGTGTTTGTTTACAGCGTTTGTTTACAGTTCATATATATATATAAACGTAGCTATTTTCTTTGATCAACTGGTTCGGTTTTAGGCTGGAAACAGCTGCTGAGCTTGATTGATTGTTTTATACGGCTTATCAACTTCTTGCAGGTTACTTAAAGCGAGGAAATATTTTTAGATTGTACAATTTTTTTGAGTTAATGATTATTTACTGATATAAATCTTACTCATCATCATCATCATCATCATCATAATCATCATCATCATCATCATCATCCTCACCTTTTGACCTCGTTATGGTTGGTCGGAACTCTATTGACAATAGTTTTCCCCACAGTTCGGTCCTGTACTGGTGTCTCCAGATCCTCAGTGTCCAACACTGAGTCCTGACCTATGGTGTCTGGAAAAGTCAATTTTCGTGAGAAGACACTTCCAGAAGGATGCCATAGGAGTAACGATGAGACGATTTCCCTGTCCGCTCGCTGGCAATGGCTGGCAATGGCTGGCAAACTGTAATCGTTTTTGTTTGAGCTTAAGAGAGGTTGGTCTCAGTTCTCCGTAAATTGTGTTAAGCGTTGCATGGGATCTCTAAATGTTGTTCTAGATTTTTCTAAGTAGATTCGTATATGTTCCATCCAGTTATCTTTCAAGACGAGCAGATAATGTCCATGTCCTACCATACAGTAGAACTGGTTCAATCAATGTTCAAAAAGATTGAACTTTTAAGGAGGATGGATAGTTTGAGTGCCAAATCTTGTGAAGTTTGTTACACGCATCCCATGCAAGAGCTTTGCGGATGTTGAAGTCTTTTGGGGAATCTATTACGTGAGATCTAAGATATTTGAAGTCCTGCTAATTAACCTATAGCTGGTTGAAGTGGTGAACTCATACTTTTCCCAGGGTTATTTGCTCGTAAGTAAATATAACGAATCCAGCAGGAATTCGATCTTGGCTCTCCGATTTCCAATTCCGAGCCGTTATCCATTACAACACCTGCACATCCAAGCTTACAGCACTTGGTATTCCCAGGCGGTCACCCAATTATGTACTAACCAAGTTTGACGTTGCTTAACTTCGATGATAGTACGAAAACCGGTGTCTGAAAAGGATATAGCCGTAACTGTTGAGCTTCAGTAATTATAATAATGCTGAGTAGGACAACCAGTCTAGGAGAAGGACAAATCTGAATTCAAAACTAGCTTGAAGTCACATGGCTATCATCAGTCCCTGTTGTCAAAGACACATCCACTGGGGATACCGAAATTGTTATCGAAAGAAGTTGTCCAAGAAAAGATAAAGAATAGGTTACGTTGGGACTTTGACGATAGTCTCATCCAAGAGAGAAGACCTAACCTGATAGTCATAAAGAAAGAAAAAGAGATCTGCCGGGTTGTAGACGTAGCCGTGCAAGAGGTTCTCAGAGTAAAAACAAGCTGAAAATAAATATTTGGAAACTTTCAGGGCCTCGCCTGGAAAATGAGAATGTGTCCCAAAATGAGAAAAATATTTAAACAGTTTATTCTATCATAAATTTGTTGTAAGTGTTTTAAAATTAAGGGCAAATTGTGTCTCAAAACGAGGAACATTTTTACGTATCAAAATATTTGAAATAGTTTATTTTATCATAATTTTTTTATGAAACGTTTGAAATTAAATGCAGTTTAAAGATTAGCGAACATATGCACAACTAGTAACAAGGTTTAAAACACAGGCAACTAGATTATTCAACTTTAATCTAATCAAGTGTTTCAGTACTCAGCTGTAATAACAAATGCAAATATACAGGGTGTTCCAAAGTCACACAACAATTTGCAGAAAGCGTACACTTGTGACATAGCAACCAGGGAAAATTTGCATGGCATCATCTTCCATAGTGCGACCAATAAAATTTCTTAATAATATATTGTCACATACAGAAACATAATTCCATTTGGTAAATAAATATAAAAATTACAAGTTTTTTCTTTCGTAATGCGACTTTTGAAACACCCTGTACAACTGCGGAAAACTTTGAAATCTGCTAAAAATAAATTAATACTCAGAAGGAAATTAGTATTTAACTAAGGACAAAAACAAAGCTAAATTAGTACTATTCAAGCACCATTTCACATAACGTCGTAACCTTATCGCTGTCACTGTTTCTGTGGCAAATTTTTCGATTGAAATCTTCCCCCAGTTCAGACATTTACAGTTTGGAGACGCCACTCTTCTCCCACGGAGTACAAACACTCTCATTTCCTCCTTATTCCTAATGCAAAGACGAAGTTTCACATAAACAATTTTTTCCCCCAAGAAGATGTTTATTGAACTAACTTTCGCGCGGATGACACCCTTAACACATTAAACACTTAAATGTTAGTCTCTTCACGTTATCTATCCTTCTTATCTTCATAATCATCACTACTTACCACCTCATATATCGTTATTATTTTAACAGTAAACTAGTACATTGAGTGACTCTCGAGACCTGTATTGGTTGAACTGTAGTATGAAAATTGCATGTTTTTTCCTTGTAGAAATTATACTCCAGTCTTTCGGATCTATGCATTATTTAAAATAAAATAACTGAAAAATCATATATTATTCAATGTATTTGAATAAGACAAACTATCATAAAAATATTTAAATTTGAAACCCACTTGTAATAAGAAAGCTGGTCGTCAGAGAAGTCGTATTTATTAGAATAAAGATGGCGATATCAATGTTAATTCCTTGAGCTTATGGCTGTACGCGTCTGCGATTATATGCTATCTCCGAGTGAAGACTTTCCATTATACCGCAGCTATTGTATTTGAATTTACTTTCAACATAGCCACGGTTTTCAGCCAGCGACGATGTGGTTTTTGCGGTGGGTGTGGATTTAGGGCAAAAGAAATACAAAAGAAACTAAGGAAGAAAATGAAAATAAAGAAAAAAATATAAACGATATAAGTAAGTAATTCAGTCAAAAACGAATCTGAAAAAAATATAAAAGGAATTTTATTATTTACCTTCAAGTTTTGAGTATTTGTTCAATGAAAAGGTGGGCAGAGTCTGTTTGTATTTCTCTCTAGCTGGGTTGATCCCCTTTGGAAGCACGAATTCCATATATATACATATATATATATATATATATATATATATATATATATATATATATATATATATATATATCCGTTTCCATTTCTTTGTGTGTGTGCGTGTGTGTGTGTGTGTTATTTACATTTCGAGCTTAACTCGCTTTCATTTCAAAATCATTGTTGAAATAATATCTAGTGTAAGACTATAAAATATGTAAAAATGCTATTTCTACACGAATATACTTATATATGTACATTGGGATGTGCGGGTGGTGCAATGGGCAGCGGCTCAGAATGAGAAAGCAGTTCGAATTCCAGTCGAGTTTGTTACATTCACTTGCGTGCAAATACCTTTGGGAAGGTATGAATCCAACTGTTCCCCTCCAGCTATGAGTTAAATAGTAGGACTCGTATCTGGAAGAATCATCGTTATCGCGAAAGACGAAAGAAAACAGAGAATTATTCTTAGAACAAAAAAGATTGTGATTTAAATAATTCGCAAAGGTTTGATAAGTCGTAAAAAACACATCAATCAATATATGTACATACGTATATATACAAGCACGCCACACACACAAATGCGTGCACGCTCGCGAACATATCTCTCTTACTCTATTTATTAATATATATATATATATATATATATATATATATATATATATATATATATATATATATTAATAAATATACATATTTAAATACCAACGTTTAGGTGTGCGACTTAAGTTTCGCTGCTTTTCCACCTCATCGGGCACAAAGTATATTGTATACAGTTGCTTATATCTGGTCGTTTGATTTATCCAAATCAATACATATATATATACACACACATATATATATATATATATATATGTATGTATATATATATATATATATATATATATATATATATAATACGAGGTTTGATAAAAAGTGTCAGGACTGGTGCTATAAAGAGAAAACTACAACACACATCAATTCAGCATTTAATTTTCTTCGAAGTAAGCCACATACTTTATCCAGTTTCGTTTCTTTTTGGGGGATAGCAAGCAGCTATTTCGTCGCTTTCTCTTGGATTTTCCTTGGTCCAAATTACACTCGGGTCAAAAAGGTATACATAGGTATGATTTTCACGACGGTCAAAAGGTGGACATAGGCCTTGTTTACACTAGAGTCAAAAACGTACTCTTAGGTCCGATTTACATTAGTATAAAAAAGTAGTCATGTATTTGATTCACACAAACGTCAAATATGTAGACATAGGTCAGATTTATCCTAAAATAAAAAAAGTGGACATAGGCTCGATAAGATAAAAAGAGGTCCGATTGACACTAGGTATACAAAGGACTTGTTTACACTAGAGTCAAAAAGATCGTCTTAGGACTGATTTACACTATGATGAAAAACTTAGTCATATGTCACATTTACACTGAGTTGAAAAAGGTATACATATGTCTAGTTTATACTCGAGTAATAAAAGATAGATATAGGTTCGATTTACACTAGAATAAAAAGGTAGACATAGGTCTGGTTTCCACTAGAGTAAAAAAAAAAGGTAGTCTTAGGTACGATTTGCACAAGGATAAAAAACGTAGACATATGTCAGATTTACATTAGGGTCTAAAAGGTAAACATATTTTCAATCTTCATTAGAGTCAGAAAGTTGGACAGAAGTTCGATTTACATTGGAGTCAAAAAAGTAGACATAGGCTCGGTTTAAACTTGAGTAAAACATCATAAGTCCGAGAGAATTTGTAAAGTGGTCCGAAGACGTGAAATATGTGGAAGAGTTCAAACATCCAACGGTAGCATTATTAAATCGGGTGAGAGTGCTGGTGTATTGAATAGACTTGTTGCTTCATGATAACCGGTAAAAAACACTAGTTTCTACAGGTGTGATATATCAGTGACTAATAATAATAATAATAATGGTTGGGTGTCGAGAAAATTGCTTCTTCTAATTTTGAAGGATGGGGCAGCCATGGAGACTTGGGAATCCCGTTTAGATACTTAGGAACACCCCTAATCGAAGACTATCTGAGCAGAACCGAAAGTATTCGTAACTGCGCCACATCTGTAAAGTTTTACGCTACTTGTCATATGTCGTAGGGAGGCACGGTGGGGTAATGGATAGTGGCTCGGATTGAGGAATCGGAGAGCCCAGTTCGAATTCGAGACGAATCCATTAAGGTATGAATTCCTTTCTTCTCCCCCCCAGCTATGGGGAAATAGCAGGGCAGATCGGGTTCTTTAGCCTTACCGTAGAATGGCAATCTACTGCGGGAAAAAAATCTGCCTCGTCAGACATGTATCGAAAGATACATGATCGCCTAAGTGTGTATCACGTATGGCACATGTTATATGTCGCGCACATTTGGTAGTGATGCATGTGACTAGATTACCCATATCAGGTTGGGTGTCTTCATATATTTGTGGCACAACTTCACTTTGTTGGCATACTGCTCTGTCACTCAATAAGAATAAGAAGTATAAAAATAAGAAGGAGCAGACGAAAATCCAGAGGCGCCAAGACCTGGCAGAGCAAATCCCAGTAATATACCAAGCAGCAGATCAAGTTGTCCCTTTTGTGGTTAGCAGACTCGGGACTATTTCCAGGAAGCATTCTACATCGCAAGTCGCCTTGGAAATATGCCTGACATCATTGTGAATGCTTGCAGGTAGAAGCAATGCCTGGAAGAGCTCGGGTAACTTAGGATAGTGTTGTTTAGCTGTCGTTAGGAGCTGCGTTATAAACTTTATCACCCTGCTACAGGATATCAAATCAAATAATAATAATAATAATAATAATAATAATAATAATAATAATAAGTAGAAGAAGGATGGAGAGAGAGGAGGAGGAGAATGTGTGAAGTTGATTCTTCTGCCCATAATTATTTGACATACTAGAAAGTGTTACCAAAAGTCTCGCAGAATGGTTGGAAAAATTCGAAAATCGAGGAAGAATCGAAATCTAGACGATATATATATATATATATCAGTATAAATAATAATAATAATAATAATAAATAAGTACTGTTCACACATTCCGAAGAGCTTTATCTATGTAAAATATGTGTGATCTTAGGCTTTTTTTTTTACACAAATGATCACTGGAAAATTGTTGGAAGACGGAAGGAAATGTGAACACAACAGAAATCAAAGGAAATAATAATAATAATGATAATAATAATAATAATAATAATAATAATAATAATAACATCAGTGGAAAATGTCATAAACCATTTCTGACCTTAGGTTTCTTGTTGGGACCCGGAAGGAAAAGAGTATACAACAGAAATCAAAGGAAATAATAATAATAATAATAATAATAATAATAATAATAATAATAATAATAATAATAATAATCGCCCACAAGCACAGAACGTACTTTCTTATTAACATGACAGTCTCTGCAGATTTTAATGTATCTTTGATGATCTTAAAAAAAACAATCAAAATATCAAAGTATCTTGAAGTGGAAATCTCAAAAAGTGTGGCACGTGAGGATATCAATAATTCCAGTTGTAGTTGAGGCCGTAGGATTGATTGGAAAAGGTTCCGATAGACTCCTGGTAGTCCATGCCTTAAGGAAATAGAAAATATTGTACTCACAAGTATGTACAGCACACACATTACGAAGTGCTTTATCTATATAAAATGTGCGTGATCTTTGTTTTGTTTTTGTTTCTTTTACAAAAATGATCATTGGAAAATATCGTGAAGCCATTAGGTTTCTGGTTGTGACCCGAAAGGAAATTTGTGTACAACAAACATCAAAGGATATAATAATAATAATAATAATAATAATAATAATATTAATAATAATATTAAAAGTGGTGATTATAAAAGCTAAAAATCTGAAGAGAGGGATGGTGTATTGGGGACACTATGATCCGTGAGGAAAGCCACCAGATGTTACTGGCGCGAAAACAATGACTGCGTATATCATAATACGCTTTCCTGCTGTAAAGATGATGCTTATAGATCCTCCGGTTTGCGCTGACAGACTTTATGCAAAAAGGAAAGAGAGAGAGAGAGAGAGAGAGAGAGGACTCATGAACACTGAGGATTGTATCGGCTCAGCTATCAAAAGACTTGAGGACTACAAAAGGCAGAGAAATGAGAAACCGATTGTGACGCACAGAATATACATTAGAATTATCAAAAAGACAAATAGAAAGCTAAAAAAAATCCCTAGGAAACAACTCTATGAAACTTTCAAACAGAAAGAAAAAACGAACAAATGAAATAACAGAGACATGACTGCAGACACTTCAAAAGAGAAACTGAATACTTATTTATAAGAGCCGAAACGAAATGTATTAGAATAAGCTATGTTAAGCCGAAAGGTATCCTAATCACAAAATAATATGACCAACGCAGACACACAAAACGAATGTGTTAATCATATATTAAAACGAATACAACTTAGCCAAGGAGGACTACAAATATAACCGTATTTTCTCACCTCGCCAGGAGGGCAAAATTTGGGCATCACATGCATCCCACGTGGGAAGTAGGTCCAAGAATGGCTCAGCTCTGTCGGCACTCTCGCACAGGTATTACGATATACCGTTTTATATGCAGCTGGAGTAGCAGCACCATTCTTTCAGAGCTGAATTATGATATTTACTATAAGCACAGCGATGAATGACTGGCGTAACATCCTGGAGTATATCCCCAGTCTAGAGTATAACCGGGCTTATTCTAGGTTAGAGGGTTTCATTGCCTAGATATAAATTAGATCTTTGTAGGTGTTTGTTTAGCGGCATATCAACTCCTTTTGGGCCACTTAATGCCGAAATTTAATTTTCTTGGGAGCATTAGTAACTTCTTTTACAAAAATGTATTTCTAGTACTATCTTTTTTTTCCTTACAATGATATATTGCTGCCAATTTTATTTTATTTTACAAAAATGTATTGCTGGTAGTTTTTTTTATTATGAAAATGTATTGTTGGTATTTTTATTATAATTTTTTTTAATACTTTCAGCGTATTTTGACCACAGTTTGGGGGTTCACTATTTACCCATAGATGGAACGTCAATAGGTGCTCATACCCTGGGTCCGGGTGGGCCTGGAAACAACAGCAATTAAGAGGTGGTTCCACGCTACTCAAAACCTTGTGGCCGGATGTAATTTATAGTCATACCTTCTAAATTATGTTAGGCCAGTTTATACCCCATGGATATATAGTGAGTTAGCGTAAAATATATTCCTAGTAAAGAAGAATTCATCCCTTCCTTTTTCCATCTAAAGATAATAGTCGCAAACATCATGGCTACTGTGATGTTACATGTGCGAATTCTGCAGTTCTCAATTTTATTCTTTTGTGACTCAACAAAGACTCTTTGCCACTTTTGGGATGTCAACGAATACTCGTTGTCACTTTCGTAATGCTCGTTGTAGTAGAAACTTTGTAATCACCGATACAACTATAGTTACGCCGTTGAACAATACTGGTGTCAGACGCCTTCGAATATCACTAATGCTAATAGTTCTTGCTCAATAATACTCGCTCGTATAGTAAACACAGAATAGTGATCGGAATAGAGAAATAGTATAGTGAATAGAGTAGAGAACAGCGGTCCGTATAGTAAGAGAGGATAGACTAGAAAATGGTGATTCGAATTGTAATAGAGGCTAGACTAGAATTGAAGATCAATCTAGACGTCATGCGGCTTCCTATATATGCGTTTCTTCTATGGTCACGAGGTCTACTTAATTCAATAATGGGATCGCCTGTGTTTGCTTACTGGCGATCTATGTTCAAACTCAAGTTTCGGCAGCGATACTTATTTCCTATATAACATATTACGATTCCATATATTGCATATTAGTTGGCCTAACTTTTGGATACCTATTGATTTTAGTCAAAATGAATGAAGAGCCATCATTTTTGTGATAAACAACTGTAGTTTTGCGTACACACGAGCCATTATTTAATTTATGGTGGGCAAAGTTTGCACTTTGCTTACTTTTACTCGTGAAATGTATTAATAGGACAAGATTGGTTCCTTGTTGAGCTGATTATTGTTCAAGGAGTTCAGCCTTTCTTACCAGTTCGTAGACTGCAGCCATCACACAACATTCGGCGTGATGTAGTGGTTATCAAGCTTGTCCTGCTAGATCAATTACGACTGAGTAGTGAGTTCGATCCTCACAGGGTGCCCCACACTTTCGGCCTGGTGCAACATATAAGCTACGCTTAGAAAATTATCCGGGCACTTCGACGGGGTGTAATTTGGATATTATTTAGCCCTACTCCCACTTTTTAAAAATTTTTATTGGCAAAGTGTCTGACAAGAATATGAAAAGCTAAAGATGAAGAAATGTAAGCTTTAATTAAGGACAATTTTTTTTGTGAGTGGCAAATTTTTCAAGCCCTCTTTCCTCATCATGTGCCCCAGAACTATCAACTGTCTCTTTCTGATTTCAAGTACAGCTTTCCATTTTGTTTCCATTTTCTTTACACATTCTTCATTGTTCACATGTTCAATCAATGGTATTTTCAGTATCCTCTTGTATATTCACATATGCTCAGTATATACACGTTATTATGCTAGACGAAGCTGTCTTATATCCGGTATTTGACGAAACCAGTTTATACTCCCGAGTATAAACTGGGCTAGACCAGAATATATCCACTCCCTTTCCCATGTAATAAAATGTATATTTTATTTAACCCCAACTGCCTTTTATTTTTAATTTGTGGCGCCATGTCTGACAAGAATATGAAAATAATTTTGTATACACTAAAGAACTCTGTTTACTTTTGACCATGATCTATATTAATTGAACAAGATTGGTTCCTTTTCAGAAACACGGAGAGCTGGTCATTGTTGAATGAGTTCAGATCAGCCATTATTACCAATTCGTAGACTGCAGCCATCATATAAAATATAGAAAAGCAGTTGCTGATACTAATTGTAAAAGAGAGTATAACATGGTCTAGACTAGGACATTGTTTTACCCGAGGGGTGGGAGGGGGTATATTCTGTACTAGGCAAAAATGATTCTGGAAGTTGGCTTAATTTGCGTGGCTACACCAGGAAGGAAACTCGATCCACTGAAAATTGTCCAAAAGAATACAGGCATCCCTCGATTAATGAGCATTCGATCAATGTGTTTTCGATTAGTGCTCTAAATAATTTAAAAACCCAAATTCGATAATTGCATACATAATACTCGGTTAGCGCGTTAAAAGATTCTTCCGTTTAACCATAGTAATTGAAAATTGATTTTTTTTATAGTTACCGAGTTACACACCTCAGCCTAACCAAGAAGGAATTCAATTACAAAACAGATTTTCGTAAGTGGCTTAAGCAGTCCGTCGTATATATCCTAATGAGAGTTGGTTAGCTGTTTTTACATTTTACGATTGGTGACGTTAAATTAAACTTTTTAACAACAACCAACATCAGATGCTGTGAACAACAACAACAACAACAACAATAATAATAATAATAATAATAATAACAATGAGACTGTGCCAATAGCAATCGGAGCTCTGGGACTCTTGAGAAAAGGAATGGACAATTTTACTAAGAGTGTCCCAGGTAACATCAACATACATGTTGACCAGAAGATCACCCTACTAGCAACATCCCATATACTAAGAAAAATGCTATCAATTAAATGATAATTCTCCTATAAGGCCTAAGGACCATAGTTTTGACCCGACTCTACAGGATACAAAGCAGGAAACATAACATGCACAAATAATAATAATAATGATAGTCAAGGAAGACTTAAGCCTGTACAGTTGCTGCAAGGATACTGAGAAGGGTGCTGAAGATTTGAGCAAACTTGCTGCCGCTCATTCTTCAACGATAGATTCTGGTGAGAATCTGGAAATGCACGAATAATAATAAAAATAGTAATAATAATTATTATACTTTAATGACAAAGTAGCCTTCAGAATATATTGGTAACTATTTCTCGAGTGTACAGAGAAATGGTGCGAGCATTGACAATTGTCAGTAGCTGAGAATGAACAAGTAAAACTCACTTAGGATACGACTATCTTGACTGACAACCGCTTACAAAGCAATCGCCTTGGTATCCTAGCTGTGCAGAAGAGCAGCCATGAATTGATCCTGGTAGAAGTTGCGGTGCCTTGGGATGAGAATATCGGGAAGGAACAGCAGGCAAGGAATACAGAGACACAAAGATCGGGTTGGACAAATCGAAGGAGTATACCAAGCAGCAGCTGAGGTCGTTTCTTTTGTGGTTTGCGCACTCAAGACTATTTCTTGGGATCGTTCAGCTACGTTGGATTCCTTGGGAATACCTGACATCATTGGGATTGTACTCAGGTGACTGGACAGCTTGGAAAGGCTCATGTACTAAGAATTTTATCTTGCGGGTAGGAGTTGAGATATGATCGTCATCACCCGGCCGAAATATCTAAGAGTCGGAGAGGATATGAAATAATAATAATAATAATAATAATAATAATAATAATAATAATAATAATAATAATAATAATTATCCAACCGACTAAATATCCGACGTGGAATCTTTCAAGGAGACTCTTTGTCTCTACTTCTGTTTTGTTTGTCCTTACTCCCCCTTACGCATGAACTGAACAACAGTAGCTATGGCTACAAAATAAATAACAACATATTCAATCACCTACTATATATGGATGATCTCAAACTCTTTGCCAAAGACGACAATGAGTTGAAGGGCCTACTTAATATTGTAAAATACTTTAGTGACGACATATGCATGAGCTTCGGATTAGATAAATGTGCTAAAGTAACATTTAAGAAAGGTAGAATTTTAGAAGCACCCTTAATAGATTTAGATTTTTCCACGAAGATTAGAGAATTGGAGCATGGTGAAGCTTATAAGTACCTAGGAATTAGTGAGGGAGATGGCATACAACACTCCCAAATGAAAGAGAAGGTAAGAAAGGAGTACTACAGGCGTGTACGCCTGGTACTAAATACCGAGCTAGACTTAAAAAAACGAATATCAGCTATAAACACCTTAGCTGTTCCTGTGGTGCAATACAGCTTTAATGTACTTAACTGGACCATAGCTGAAATTAAGCGAATGGACGCCAAAACGAGAAAGCTCCTCACTTGCTACCGCATGCATCATCCCAAAGCTGATATTGATCGCCTGTATGTGCCCAGATCCGAAGGAGGCAGAGGACTAGTTCAACTAGAACTATCCTACAAAAGTACAACAATTGGCCTCCAAAGATATTTGGAAAATACAGAAGACTGGATGATGGTATGTGTCAAGGAACATGAAAGTAGTAAGTGTCTCTACTCTGTAGTAAAGGAAGCCGAAAAATTAAAAAAAGAGCTTCAAATGGGCACAGAAATTCAAATACATCACTGTACATCGGCTGAAGCTGCAAAAAACTTAAAAAAGAATGCAAAGAGAAATGCGACCGACCAGATAAAGAAACAATGGCAAAATAAACCGCTCCATGGCCAATACTCTGCCCGTACCAAACAAGCAGACGTAGACATAAACCGCACCCATCAGTGGCTACGTAGTGCAGGGTTGAAAGGTGAAACTGAGGGTTTTATCATTGCTGCACAAGACCAATGCTTGTTAACTAGGAATTATCAAGCACATATACTAAAATACTGTGTTAGCCCAAGATGCAGATTCTGTGACAAATATCCAGAAACCAATGATCATCTTATATCAGGTTGCACGATATTGGCACCCACTGAATATAAAACCCGGCATGACAGAGTGGGCCAATATCTGCACTGGAAAATTTGCAACTCCTATGGGAAGGAAACTGGAAGAAATTGGTACGAACACCACCCTGACCCGGTTACGGAGATAGGACCTGTTACAATTCTATGGGACTACACAATACACACTGACAGAACAATCAAAGCTAACCGCCCAGACATTGTTATTAAAGATCACAAACAAAATAAGTGCCTCCTTATTGATATGGCAGTCCCTGCAGACTGCAATGTGTCTTTGAAGATATTCGAAAAACTGTCAAAATACAAGGACCTTGAAATAGAAATCTCAAAAATGTGGCACATGGGAACATCAACAATCCCTCTTGTAGTTGGAGCCCTTGGACTGGTTGGAAAAGATTCCAGTAGGCTGATTGAAGGGATCCCTGGAAGTCCATGCCTCAAAGAGATACAAAAAATTGTTCTGACAAGTACAGCCCACACTTTACGAAGGGTTTTATCTACGTAATTATTTTTTTTTTTTTTTGCAGTGGAAAGTGTCATGATGCCATTTCTAACCTTAGGTCCCTGGGCGGGACCCGGAAAGAAATGTGTAAACGCCAGATATCAAAGGAAATAATAATAATAATAATAATAATAATAATAAATGTGGCACATGAGAACATCAACAATACCTGTTGTAGTTGGAGCCCTCGGATTGGTTGGAAAAGTTTCCAATAGATTCAATGAAGAGATTCCCGGTAACCCATACCTTAAAGAAAGGGCTTTACGAAGGGCTTTATCTATATAAAAATGTTTTTTTTTTTTAATTGCTCAGTGGAAATGCCATGATGCCATTTTTGACCTTAGTTCTCTGGGCGGGATCCGGAAAGAAAGAAATACACACCAGAAATCAATGGAAATAATAATAATAATAATAATAATAATAATAATAATAATAATAATAATAATGATGATGAAAAGAAGAAGAAGAAGAAGAAGAAGAAGATGACACAAAAGTGATAAAGCTGATAGCTTCAAAATCGACATCATTAACAAGAAAGGAGAAACAGTAAGAGGATAAATTGACGAGAATCCATTATAAGAAGGAAGGGAAGATAGAAGGATAACAAAAAATAATTTTAGAAAAATAAGAAAAAAAATAAATGGTGGCAAAGAGAAAGACGATTCAGAAATTAAAAGTCGCTATTTGGTATTAAAGATGAAAATAACATCGACGTTTACTAATAAGGAAGACAATAACCATGATAGTAATAATAACGATGAAAATAATTATTAATAGCGATAATAATGTTTGCCAGTAACGATGATAATAATAAAGACATTTGGTAATAATCATTATAATAATTATTAATAACGTCTGGTAATAATGATGAAAATAATAAACTGATGATAATTATTAATAGCAATAATAGCCTCCGGTAATAACGATAATAATTCATTGATTCGTTTTAAAGGTTATTTAAAACCAGAAAATATGTAAGAAATTTTTGAGATAATAACAATAATCTGATACAAGTCCTACTATTTAACCCATAGCTGGGGGGAAAGAGGTGGATCCATACCCTTCCTAAGGTTATTTGCGCGTAAGTGAATAACATCTGGTAATAACGACGTTTGATAATAATGATGATAATAAACATTATGGTACTAATGATGAAAATAATTATTATTACCGATAATAGCGGTTGGTAGTAACGATGATAATTATAATGAGTGTGGTAATAACGTTGCTAATAATAACGACATCTGGTAATAATGATGGCATTAATTATTGATAGGCTAATTATAGCTAAAGATGATAACATTTTGTAATAACAGATAATAATAACGAGTGTGGTAATAAGAATGAAAATAATTTTTGAAGTTGTTTGAGACATACGACATACGGCTTCAAGCAGTAGAAAAATACTGTATAAACATAAAAAAGAATAAAAAAGTTTTTAGAAATTCTTGAAGATAGAACGAACAATAAATATTATTTTATTTCTGTCTTTTAATTATTTATTTTAGGAAAACTTCTTTTCTATATTTCCTCACGCATCCCGTTTCTCGTTGCAAGTTATTTGCGTCTAAAGAACAAGGTATTTTCTTATTCTTGAAATGGTTTCGTATGAAGAAAGTTTTCAGAGATATTTTAGGAACATGGAAACTTAAGCAAAAGGGGAGGGGAGCAGGTTGAGGGTCACATCTTTGAGTTGCGATCCGTCATTGTGACATCGGCTGAAGCGAATGGTTTAGATTAAATTCATATTTGTGAGAAACGAAACTTCAGTTTTTTGTTTTGTTTGTTTCTATAGAAATAAAAATGTGATTCCTTTTAACGTGAATAGCAAAAATAACGAACGAGTGCAAAAATAAAAACACACATAAATTTCATATATATATATATATATATATATATATATATATATATGTGTGTGTGTGTGTGTGTGTTTGTATATATATCTGTGTGCGGGTGTGTGTTTGAGTATATGGACTTGAGTATTTACATAAATCTCTATCCATCCCTCTCTCTATCTCTCTCTCTCTCAATCTCTATGTATATATATTAAAAGATAGATGTGTGTACATACTCAAGAACACATAAGCCATATTATGAAAATTTATGTAAATGTTTATTTTTGAATTTAAATATATATATATATATATATATATATATATATTTATACATGTACGTTTGCGTATGCATGTAAGTTCTTTCTCTCTTACTTTCTTTCTTTCTCTCTCTCTCTCTCAATATATATATATATATATATATATATATATATATATATGTATGAATGCAGTATATGTGTGCACGCAAATGTTCCCCGTGCTTATTGTCTGAAACTTAGAGGTTGCTTGCAGATTGTGAAACTTATTTTAATATATAAAAAACCTGCTGAAAGTAAAAAAAAAAAATTATCGAACTGACCAAGAAGGAAATCTAAAATAAATTGTGATATTTGGTGATGGATAAATTGCCGTCTAAATTACGCGAAAATGAAAATAGCACTGACTGCTCATTTTAACAAATATATTTACCAAAATTACACAAAAATATCTGTTAATACGAAAGAGTAAATTTATTCAATAAAATAGCCATTGGCTACAGCCATTGGCTACAGCCATTGGCTACAGCCATGGCCTCCAGACGACTTCGGAATCTCCTGAAACTCTTCTGGACGGTCTTCTTGTTTAAGTTAGTAAATGCTGCCATAATCCTTACCTTCAGTTCATCTTCGGTGTTACAAGGAATTTTGTTGGTCTCTCACTCAACTGCGCCCAACACATAATAATCAAGGTGGGTTGCAGTCTGAGGAGTTAGGTGGCCAGATGTAAGAGGCAATGTGGTTGCAGAAATTGTCTGACAGCCGTGACTAGGTTCTTCTGCTTGTGTTGCATGGTGCAGAGTCCTGTTGCCAGACATAGGGACTTCCAGCAGATAGCCTCTTGACCCAGTGCAGCAATACCTCCTCAAGGCACTTGATGCATGTCTCCGTGTTGAGTCTGAGGCCCTGTAGGAAGAGGAATGGTGGCATAACGTTGATCACTCGTGATCACCCCAAACACCTTCGTAATCACCATTAGATTCAACTCTTTCCGAATCCTCCGCACTGTTCTCATATTGACACTCAAACACTCTGAAATGTTCGTACTGGAGCTTTCGGTGTGAATGTCAAGCAGTACAGCAGGCTGTTTCCGGAATTAATTTCGTCATGGTCCTCTATTTCTCATAGGCAATGCTCAAATGACCCTAGTATACTGTGCAGTCGACACAATCAAAAGCAAACCATACGCATGCGCTAAATTCAAAATATAAAATGACGACAATTTACCTATCGTACCCTATATATGAACTAAATTGTCGAATAAAAACACAACGTACATGTCCTGACGATCGGCTCCAACAGCAACTACGACCTGATTCAAGACGAGTCAGACCACCTGCTTGAAAGCGTCGTGCTATGCACCGCGACATTGCAAAAAATTCCGAGCAAGGTCGGACTTCGACCGTTCTTATTGACATATGTTAGTCAATGTCAGCCAATGAGAATAAGGCTTTTCACGCTCCCCTCCTATATAATGTTGTCTTTTTATTTCATCCGGTTTAGTTTCGATCTACTACTTCCGGAATCCATAACGAGGTAAGAAGCTGGTCTCTTTCTTGCATAGTTTAATCCAATGTTTTACATTTTAAATATTAATCCCATAGCAATACTAGCTCTTTAACTATACCTACACGCGTACCCAACCCAAATCTATCCTATACTAGCACTTTCTAAAAAAATTCTATTATATAGACATATATATATATATATATGCTGAACTCTCCCGTCGTGTTCGACGTAAGAGTGTCAAGCAGCTAAGTTCCTAGGAACCAACAGCCAAACATATGATTTGATTATAGTGAAGGCTTTGTGCAGAACCAACCACAGTTTTTTGAAGGGCCGAATACAGAGACCCGGTGCACTACGTGCTATAAGTTCCCCAAACGACCCTTCGCAGATTTTGAACAGAGTTGTCGTTCTCCTAGACAAGTTGCCATCCAAGGCAGTAGAACCCAGTTTGTATGCTATTTAGCTGGAGGGAGAAGAGGATTAATAACTTTCCCAAAGGTTTTAGCATGTAAGTGAATGTAATGGATTCGACTGGAATTCGAACTCGTCTCTACCGCATCCCTCGCATCACTTGGCTTCCGTCTTGTTTTGGCGTCCATGGCCCCTAATAGGACACTTAAGACCAGTGTTTGATTTCATAGATATCAGGTAGATATATTCTGTATACTATTGGATTGGTTGGATCTGTATGTCCTAGAGTACTCTTGTGTACCACCTCGTTTGTCCTTAGTTCAGTTGACAATCTGAAAACCGTGTTACAAACAACACAAATATTGTCGTCAGGACAAACAGACATGTTGGCATCGTTGGTTTGCTTCTGGTTGTTGTGATGACCTTTCAGATAGTTTACATAACCTACCCTTGACAACAAAATGCGCTCACACACACCACATTTCGAAGACTACATATTAGTTGGTAAATCAGTGAATACCTCTTCAAAGATCACGCTTGATCTGATAGTGCCTGAAACATTTATCCTCCAAGACATTTCTTTCTCACTCTCTACGATATATATTCAGTCCTTTCTAATGCTGCACATCCATGTGCAAAGTATTCAAATTATCCTTCAGATTATCTTTAAACTCCTTCCTATACGTACATACCAGGTCTGGTGAAGCCGCTTGGTCCAGATTGACCTTGATCTCTGTCGCGTATATACACTAAGTTATAACGTTCTCACTCACTTCCGTTTTTTTTATAGCAGTGCTTGGAAGGAAAGTGTGTAGAATGTGGTCTTCTAACCAGACCACAGAGGATTTTCGCCAAGTACAATATTCCCTAGGTTTGACAACCACCATATTCCCTAGATCTCGGCCCTTGTGACTTTTGCTTCTTCGAAAATCAAATCCCATTTGAAAGGAAAAATATTTCAAGACGTCGAGAAAATCCAAGAGAATGCAACGAGGCAGCTGGCTATCCCAAGAAAGGTGTTCCAGGAATGCTTCCATCCCAAGAAAGGAGTTCCAGGAGTGCTTCCATCAATAGAAACAACATTTGTGGCTTCAGGAGGGGACTACTTCGAAGGAAATTAAATGTCGAATTGTTGTGTTGTGGTTTTCTTTTTATAGCACCAATCTCGATATTTTTTGATATGACCTCGTATATATATTTTCCTGCTAAAGTACCCGTGTACTCCGGGGTAAGATCACAGCAGTTTATAAGGACATTATAATGTTTAATTTGTACTGTAATGATGACTTGTTAAGAGTATCAGAATCAAGTTGCCAAAACCCGTTATATATATATATATATATATATATATATATATATATATATATATATGCTCTAGCATATAGGATACAGGTTCGATTCCTGTCGGAGAACGAAAATTTTCTATGAAAATTTCTCGGACATTCAGGCCGGTAAATGTTATTTAATACTGTTTATTATAAAAAACAGAGCATTTGCTTAAATACTTGTATCTATAAAAAGAACGTTAAACATATCATAAATGTCTTTATATATATATATATATATATATATATATATATATATATATATATATATATATATATATCTGAATCACTGACATGTTTATTCAAAAATAAAAAAATACGTAAAAATTCACCTTCCTCTTTGCCGGGAGCTCATAGCTTGGGTGGGTGCGGGTAATCCCCGACTAATGCCAAATCAATCGAGTTTCGATCCTGGCTTGAGGCAATCGGATGTCTAACCACACTGATGAGCTGTGATACTGCGAAACAGTCTGTCTGTGGATGACAATATATACGCCCTCGAAAAAATAAAATTCGGTCGAGCACTTTAGAGGGTAAGCGCGAATTTGTAAACAGTGACTGCTTCTGCTGATGACGCAAAGCTCTTCTATGGATCGAACCCTCTGAGTCACTGGCGTGTTTATTCAAAAATTAAAACATAATCTTCCTCTCTGCCGGGAGCTGAGAGCTTGGGGAAAAATCTCCGACTGATACCAAATCAGTCGGGTTTCGATCCAGGCTTGAGGCAATCGGATGTCTAGCCACACTGATTAGCTGTGATACAGCGAAACAAACTGTCTGTGGATGACAACACACACACACACACACACACACACATATATATATATATATATATATATATATATATATATATATATCGTTATTATGATTGACGCGCATCAAGATCACTTTAAGCGATGGTGATCATGCGTAATAGCAATTGGTAGTGTAATAAAAAAGCGAACAGGGTTTAATTTGTTCCTAATAAGTTTCCATTGGAGAAATACTATAAATAGAAAAAATATGCTTATAGGGAAAATTATTTTGTCTTGTCTGGATGTTAATATTATAGAAATTATAATCTTACACCGATCGGTTACAAACAGTAATTGTTACCACGGAAATATTTGCAAGTAATAGAAAGAAATAGTATAACTCCATCTACACCCATTACTAGAAATCAGCATTTTTACTGCAATATAGTTTTGGGCACAGTTAATACGTTTGCCACACCTGACAACGGTAAAAGAAAGAGTCTAGCGAACAGCCCTATAATCGTACTCTTCCCGATACGGTTCATTCTTTCCCATAAATATAGCGAATTTGTAATATATATATATATATATATATATATATATATATATATATATATATATGTGTGTGTGTGTGTGTGTGTGTGTGTGTATGTGTGTTTGTGTCTGTGTGTTTGTGTGTGTGCGCGCGATTGGTCGTTTTATCGGAATTCGGTAAATGATTTCTCATTTGTTCTTTCGTTTGTTATTTATCTGGGTTGACTTTTCTATTGTTATTAAAACTTGATTTTGTTTTGTGACGTCTTCTGTATTCTGTTTTTTCCCCCATTATTTCTTCGGTTTACTTTTCGAATTTCATAATTTATTTTCTATATTTTTCTGAAAATGTATATTTTTTCTTGATTTTTTTTTCTTTTTTCAAGGCTAAAAATTTACCTTTTTTTTCATTCAGAAATACGTAACTGACATTTAAACTGGAATGAAAATAAATTCTCCTTGACACGTACACACGTGCATACCCTTGCACATACACATGCACCCAGAAAGATATTTACAAAGATTATTTAATGCATAAACGATGCACTTTTGCATTGCACAACTGATATATATATATATATATATATATATATATATATATATATATATATCAGGGAGTGGTTATAGCTTTTCCAACAAGAGAAAAGTGTATATTTCAAAGAGAAGAGAGAACACGCAAGCGTTTTTGGTTATAATGTAGATTTCCATATGGAAAATAAAGTATAATATATATTTAAAAAAATCACATTATAACCCATAAACGTTTACGGTTTCTTTCTTCTCTTTAAAGTATATATATATATATATATATATATATATATATATATATATATATATATATATATGTGTGTGTGTGTGTGTCTGTTTGGGGCAAAATGCATGACAAAGTGTAAAAAGTTTTCTTGTGACACGTTTCGTCCTTTAGGACTTCACTTTTGATTTTTTATCTATCCGATTTCATTTAGATTCCTTATATATATATATGTATATATATATATATATATATATATATATATATATATATATATATATATATATGGTATATATTATCTTTGTGTCGGAGTCCCATCCATATTTGATCTATATTTGTTCCTAACTCATATATATATATATATATATATATATATATAATAACAATATATATGTATAATACAACTACATATATATGCTTATTCATTCGCCATATGTTTGATAAATCAAAGCAAAAAACCTGCATGTGTGTGCAAACGCGCGCAAATGCACCCGACACACACACTCGCCAAGCACGACATACACACACACACACACACACACACACACACACACACACACACACACACACACAACGTCCATACAAAGAAATTTTTCCCAAAGATTGTTAAATTCAGACAGCAAAGATGCGCGTGTGCACATTCACTGAAAGAGTGAGAGAGAGAGAGAGAGAGAGAGAGAGAGAGAGTGAGAGAGAGAGTGAGAGAGAGAGAAAGAGAGAGAAAAGAATGGCAGAAACAGACAAACATATATGCAGAGAACAAGGGCGATATAATTAGTGTTTTTGCCTTTTGTCTTTTGAGAGAGTGAGAGACAGCGGTGTGGGAGGTGGTGTGTCCAGTTAGATAAATATTCTTATTTACTCGTCATACAAATGAAAGACCACTTACGGATGAGAGAAAAAAAAAACTGTTCGCACGCAGGCATAAAGGCACATAATCATACGCACATATATACACACAGTGGTAAACACACACATACACGCGCACACACATACACAGAACGTAATCATGTTGACAGAAATAAACTCCCATATATAGAAACGCATCAATATAGAAAAATACAAGAAAGCTTACGACTACAGAGAAACCACAAACCCCGTTACAAGCCTCGGTTAGGAAAGTAAAATAAAAACGATAAATAAGTAACAGCGACCCCTCTCCGCCTTCCCCTTATTTTTCTGTCAAAATTCAATATGGCAAGCGAATGAAACGCTATGTATTTGAATATATTCGAAAGTGAAGGGTCTTAAAAATGAAGTCAATCAAGTATAAGGAAAATCGCACGCACTTGAATAAAAATAAATAGAGCTCGTTGCGAAGTGCAATGAAATTATTCTATCAAAAACTGAAGTAAAAGATGGCGATATATTTAAAGTGGTTCCAGTGTATGCAAAACTCCCTTCACCTGTGTTGTGTTTCCTGAAATCCAAAAAAGAAAGAAAAAAATTTATCTTAATACAGTGTAACCCGGATATAAGAGAGTTGTCGGGACCGGATAATAAGTATCTTATATCCGGGTGCCTCTTATATTCGGGTTTGGTGTACAGTGTAACCCGGATATAAGAGAGTTGCCGGGACAGAAAAGGGAGTCTCTTATATCCGGGTTTGGTGTACAGTATAACCCGGATATAAGAGAGTTGTCGGGACCGGAGAAGAAGTCTTTTATATCCGGGTTTCTCTTATATCCGAGTTTGGTCTATTATATATACATTAACACAGGCTCTAATTTGGGACCAGAGAAACGCTCTCTTATATCCGGGTTACACTGTATTATACAGTGTAACCCGGATATAAGAGAGTTGTCGGGACCGGATACGAGGTATCTTATATCCGGGTTTCTCTTATATCCGGGTTTGGTCTATTATATATACATTAACACTAATTTGGCACCAGATAAAATCTCTTATATCCGGGTTACACTGTATATACATTAACACAGGCTCTAATTTGGGACCAGTGAAAATCTCTCTTATATCCGGGTGTCTTATATCCGGGTTACACTGTATCTTTTTGCGGAGTTATCATTATTGTGAATTTCTGTCCTTGCTGTTATTAGCACAATGTTTCAACCGTTGTGTTCTCCAACCTTCATCAGGTGCTTTGATCAGATCAGTGTGACCTTCAGAAAATGTCGAACCGAAACCCTTTATTCAATCTACGGCGGTAGATTGTTCTGGTTCCGCTCGCTACGTCTAGGGATATCGCGCCTAGTTCTTATTTACTGCTGCTCGTTCTGGACAAAGAAATTGGCAACAGAATCGTCAAAGCTATGCAGTCGGTACAAACGTGGCTAGAACGACAGAAACCTTTGTTCTTTCTTTTTATGTGACATATACTTTCAGGGCGTAGGCGATCGTGGCTCTCTACCTCCCTCTACCCCTTGCAGCTGTCAACAAGTTCCTTCCATCTGCTACCTTCCCCAGACCACGTTCTGTCATCTACTAGCTTAAGCCCGCCAGATATGTCACGCACTGCTTTCCCTTGTCTCTCTTTCCCTCTATTCGACCCGTGAGTATCAGTTTCTCCAGACCCTCCTTCCTCATTATGTGACCCAGAAACTTCAGCTGCCTTTTCCTGATGTTAAGTTTCAGCTTCCTCCTTGTTTGCATCCTCTCATTGTTGCTCACACGCTCGGTTCAAGATATCCTCAGCATCACCACATTTCTGTCTCCTCGATTCTCTTCTTCATCTTTGAGGAAATCTTCCAACATTCGCTGCCATAAAGAAGGACAGATGACACGTAACAGCTCAGTATTCTTTTCTTTGTTGCCAAAGAAATACTCTGCCCAGCTTTTGGAATGCGTTCTTGGCCATCCCAATACGTCTACGGATCTCAATATCGCACTTACCCTCCTCTGTCAAGACGCTTCCCAGATATTTAAACTTCCGTGTCTTCTTGCTTCTAGTGTTCCCGACCTGCATTTCGGACTCTTCCTCTTACTGATGACCATGTATTCTCTCTTCTTGTAGTTTATGCTTAGTCCTTTCTTCTCACTCTTCCTCGCTACCTTCTGTAGAAGATTTTGTAATTTCTTTTCCGTGTCTGCTATCAGTACTGTGTCATCTGCGTATCTTATGTTGTTAAGGCTGTGGCCGCCAATGCTAAATCCCGGTAGGGTTTCCAAACCTTACAAAAAACAGAAACCACATATTACGAACCCCTCACACCTCCACCCATTCTATATTGTACCTGTTGTTTATAGCACTGGATTTCCGACCATGAAGCCATGGTCGATTTGTCACGGTGATTTCGAAATAACGACCTTATTTCGAAATCACCGTGACAAATCGACCATGGGGTCTTGGGGAGACGATCCCAGCGCACTGAACTAAAAAACTATACCAAGGTTTGACTCAATTCATTTGAGTGAAACTGGTTAAAGGAAACAGTTCCGAAACCGTCGATGGTCAGCGTTTGAGAGCACTGGCCGCGTTCAACAGTAATTAGGGTCTTTTCAAGAAAAGTTGTAATATAAACCACAAAGTGGCTCTATGGCTTTAAAGAAACACCAATGATGCCTGAACAACTAGGATTTAGTTAGTTAGCAACCTAACAGACTGGCATCTAATGATGGAATGACAAGGTCGTATACTGCTGCCACTTACGCCTACTTGAGATAGCAGTGTTGTCTCTGCATTATCCTAAAAGTGTATTGGAGCAACTTACTCATCAACACTGAAGATTTACCCTCAACCAGGACAACAGAGACTAAAGCTATAGCACAAAAGTGTAAACTGCTATTGACTGGCCAGGTGGAGAGGTTGGACGGCTATCGCCTCTGACCGGTGGATTAATGGAGTTCTAATGAAGCGATAAATAAATCCCTGAAAAGGACTCTCGTTTCCTGTGGGTTCAACTACAATAAATAGAAAAGAGGAACAGCTGGCAGTGTAAATGGGGGGGGGGGGTGAACAGGATCTATCAATCTGGTAACGTCCGGAAGCTCCGACGGATCTCTCCCCTTCGCCTACATTTGATATAAATTACTTGCCTTCTCCTATATAGGCCATGATAACCACCTGAAAGCCTGCAACTAAAATATAAAAACGCGTCATTACACACACACGCGCGCGCACGCACACACACACACACACACACACACACACACACACACACACACACACACACACACACACACACACACATATATATATACAGAAAAAGAGAGAGATAGAAAGTGAAGTTAGATTGAAAGTGAGAGATAGATATATAGATATATATCAACAGACTGAAATAGATAGATAGAAATCAACAGACGAAGAAATAAATACATAGATATCAACAGATTCAGATAGATATATAGAATGATAGATAGATAGATATTAACAGAATGAGATAGATAGACAGACAGACAGGTTGAGAAACAGATATCGACAAACTGAGATAGATAGGTAGATAGATATCAACAAACTGAGATAGATAGATAGATATCAACAAACGGAGATAGATAGATAGATAGATAGATAGATAGATAGATAGTCAGTCAAAAGGAGACCGACAAAATGATGTAATGGATAACGGCTCGCAATGCGAAATTGCAGCGCCGAGTCGAATTCCCACCGGGTTCATTATAGCCAACACCCATGGGAAAGGTTTAAATCTATTTTCTTCCTCAGGTATGGGTTAAATAGTAGGATTTTTTCCTGGCAAAAAACATTGTTATTCTCAAAAGATTGTTAATGCAAAAAAATAATTATTCTTCAACTTTAAATAACCCACGAAAGGGTTGATAACTCGTAAAAAAAAAACAATTAACAAACGCATAGACAGATTTCTTATTTTAACTATCTCTTTTGGTAAACACTGTCAAAAAATCGTTTTATCCAAACACTCGTCTTCTTTCGAAAAAAAAAAAAAAAAAAATAAATAGGTAAAAACGCAGAGAGAGGAAATAAGTTTGCAATTCATTTTGCCAAATTTTCGGTTAATTCCTTTTTTTTTTACCCGACTTTTCCTGACCTCTGACCTTCCTTTTTCGACGGATCATTCTCAGAATACAAATCTACAAAAACACGTCCTTTTCTGACCCTCCTCTTCTTACGTATTTTGTAATGGTCATTGGGTGGGAGTGATGAAAAAAAATGTCTGCCGGCACAAGTAAATAGAAGAAAGTAAAACAAACATAGTTTTCACGTTGACAAAGACGTGACTTTGTCGCCTCTTGCGCCCTACGGGTAATGTAATATCTTTTAATAAGCCCTGGAAAACGGGAAAGACGATGGAGGGCCCGACAGGTAGCGTCAGGTAACATGATATGACTGCCGTTTGACGGCTCCAAAGAAAGACAATACTTAGACTATTATAACATGAACACACGACAGGAGTCGTGTTGAAAGACCGCATAGCTTCAAAGGTTCAATCCCGAGTGAGTCAGTGTACATAAGTGCGTTTTTATTCTATTTTTTATGTCTATGTGTCTCTACGTACCAGCTTGACTGTGACTGGTTTGGATATATATGTGTAAATAGACATAAATGAAAAATATGTTTCCTCCCTTACGTTTCTTTCTTTCTTTCTTTCTTTCATTCTTTCTATCATTCTTTCTTTCTTTCTATCTATCTATCTTAGTCAGTTTATCTCTCTCTCTATCTATCTATCCATCTTAGTCTGTCATCTATCTATCTATCTATCTATCTATCTATCTATCTATCTATCTTAGTCTGTCATCTATCTATCTATCTATCTATCTATCTTAGTCTGTTCATATCTATCTATCTATCTATCTTAGTCTGTTCATATCTATCTATCTATCTATCTTAGTCTGTTCATATCTATCTATCTATCTATCTATCTATCTATCTTAGTCTGTTCATATCTATCTATCTATCTATCTATCTATCTTAGTCTGTTCATATCTATCTATCTATCTATCTTAGTCTGTTCATATCTATCTATCTATCTATCTATCTATCTATCTATCTATCTATCTTAGTCTGTTCATATCTATCTATCTATCTATCTTAGTCTGTTCATATCTATCTATCTATCTATCTATCTATCTATCTATCTATCTATCTATCTGGGTTATTCCTCTTCTTTTATGTTCGGTGACACATCATAGTTCTCCACTGCTTCCAGCCTTTTATAGTGGTAAGCAACTTTTGACGTTTTACCACCCTTCTTTTTTCCCGCTCTGTTATCCATACGTACATTTTATTGTCAAGTCAGATAAACTTTTAAATGGAATGCAATATTTTCTTTACTCTAGCAATAGAAAATAATTATTTTTACTTCTTACTAATTCAACGAAATAGCCAACGTTTATTGACGAATAGGAATGTATTGTATAAGTTATGCATATGTATTTTCTTGGTGGTGAACCAATCTTGGAGAGTTGAGTTAAAGGGAAATAACTGAGACATTCGGAAGAGGCATGACACGTGGAACTAGAACAGTCTACCCCCGGTGGTCGAAATAAAGGGTTCGATTCGAAATTCCTATCACCGAAGAAGGCTGGAGCGTACAACGGCCGAAATGTTGTGAATATGGCAATGAAGATGAGGATAACAGTTCGAATAATGTAAATAATGTAAATAATCAAAATATCTCATCTCAGAGATACACACACACACACACACACACACACACACGCACATATATATATATATATATATATATATGTATATATATATATATATATATATATATATATATATATATATATATATGGAAAGCCGAGTTCGAATTCCAGTCGAATCCATTATATTCACTTATGTGTTAATACCCTTGGGAAAGGTATGAAGCCTCTTTTTCTCCCCCCAGCTATGGGTAAATAGCAGGACAGACTATAGCCTTGGATGGTAACTTCTCTAGGAAAAGGACAACTCTGAATTCAGAACATGCAGAGGGTCGTTTGGGGACCTTGTGGTACGTACAGATCTCTGTATTCGGCTCTTCAAAAAGTGTGGTTGGTTCTGCACAAGGACTTCACCACTATAATCAAATCATATGTGATGTTGTCTGGGCTGTCGGTTCCTAGGAGCTGAGCTGCTTGACCCTCATACGTCGAATACGACGGGAGAGTCCACCATGTATTTACTTATTACAATTACTTATTGCAATGTGAGTGTAAATGTAAATATAGTTGTCACAATAGTCATGAGACAATCTTTGTTTCTTTTTCCCAAACTGTTGGATGGGATCTTGTTCGATCAATTTCCATTCTCCCACGGCTTAACAATGTCGGAATGTTTCCTCTTATCTAATAAATCATGTCTGCTTTGTGCACTTTTGATTAATATTGTGACGTTTTTTTTTTCACTAAAAAATTACTTTCCCGCTTAAAATAAATTTACAAATAAAGCAAAAGCTGCGGTTTTCTTATTTTCATTTCTTTTTGATGAATCATAATTCTTCGTATAATGACTGAATAAATTTCTTGCGAAATACCCGTAACATATTCCCGATTACATCGTTAAATATGTGAGCTTAACAAATTTAGCAAAACATTGCAATAAACATAGTAAATAAATATAGCAGCGCATTATTAAAAGTAGTATGAGGATACAAATAAAAAAAACTCCATTTCACTAAAGTAGACGTTAAACATATGATGATTTTCTAAGTGTAGCTTAGATGTGGCACAAGGCCGACAGTATAGGGCACCCAGTGAGGATCGAACTCACTACACAGTCGTAACTGTTCTAGTGAGACAAGCTCGTCGAGGTGCCCCAGACTTTAAACATATGAGACCATTATCGCCTCATTATTCTTTCTTTCTTTCTTTCTTTCTTTCTTCGCTAAAACCAAACAGCGTTTCTGATATGTCTTTTCCAGTTTTTCTCGCGATCAGTATGGAATAGTCTATTATTTATGAGGTATTGGCAGGTTGTTACGTACGCACTAATTAAGGAAGGAAGGGACCAGAATAATGATAATAACAACAACGACAATCATAATAATAATAATAATAATAATAATAATAATAATAATAATAATAATGATAATGATAATAATAACGGTTAAAAGCTAGAAGAACCTATGCAACGTGAATGTAGAACTGTAATAATGAGCGCTTAGAACACTATCTAGAAAACTCAAAAAGCGCTTATTGAAAATTGCAATTGAAACTAAGATTGTAGAAAAAACTGTTCTCATTTAATCTGCGAGGATTATCTGAGAAATTTTTGAGCTGTAAGGAGTTTTGTTGACACCATGCCTCAAGAAGAAGAAGAAGAAGAAGAAGGTAATAATAATAATTATTATTATTACTATAATATCAAAAGGAACAAATAAACATGTGGACCAAATTCCTGGCAGCCCTAATATATGGAAATTGCAAAAAAACAAAAAAAACCACCTCCAAAAAAAACCCCTTAGTTATGAGTAATTTTCACATCTTGTGTATATTTATCTCCATGCTATGACCAAAATTTCATCTGTTTGTATCTTCTGATGCCAAAAAATAAAAATTGTTGTCACTTGAAGTTTCTGGTTGAGACTTTGGTGGTACTCGTAACACACATCGCAGAGTCAAAACATAATAGTAATAATTATAATAATGATAAATGCCCTGATGCTACACCAGACATGACTCTCATGCCTTCTTATCTTAATTGATTGGAGGTTTTAACATATACATGTTTTGCCTTGGTGAATTAAAATCTTAGACTCAGAAGGGATAATTGAAAGAACTATTAGACAAGATAGTATTGAAAAGCAAGAAGAAAGCACTATTAACTGTAAGACAAAAAATACATGGTCATCAGCAAAAGAGGCATTGTGAGCTACGTACTGGGGACGTCAAGTCAAGCAATTTAAATATTTGGGTAGACGACAGAAAGTGGGATACAGAAATCAGAAGAAACATGGGAATAGCGAAAGATGGCCTCCAAAAACAAAGTATTGGAATAAGAAAATATCCTTAGAAAACAAGGAAAATGTGGTAGATTGTAATATTTAATCTCCTATACGGCACTGAATACGGGATAATTTCTTCACAGATAAAGAGGAGAATTGAGGCAACAGAAATGTGGATCTACAGATGGATGCTAAAAATACCATAGACGTGAGCAACGTGGGAGTTTTAAGGAAAATGAAGGCGGAAAAGGCACTTACACCTAGAATCAGAAAGAGACTTCTGACATTTCTAGAGCGCGTAATGAGGAAAGAGGGTTTGAAGAATTTGGCCATCATAGGACAGGAGGAACAAAGGGAACTACCTAAAAGACTTTGTGTAAATGAAAAGTGGAAAGGGAACAAAAAGGGGTGGTAAAGAGTTAAGTGTTGCATAGAGCAACAAGAGACAGGAGGTTACAGAAAGGTATGATTGCCTACACCCTGAAGGAAAATCACATAAAAGAAAAAGTTGCTGCATTTTATTGATATATTTACTGTTAGGAATGGGTCATCTTGGAATGTTGTCTTGCATGAATTATGCTAACAATTCATTGATTTCGTCTGCACTCACGCACACAAACAACGCATGTCTGTGTCCTTTGGGAGATTGTACCTTTAATGCAAGATTAAATTCTTACACGCTCTCGTAGGTTAACTTGTCACTTGTCGGACCTTAGTGCAATTAATACCCATCTCAGTAGACACATCACAAACAACTAAAATACATCTATCAGCATAACACAAGTTTTAGTAGATAATACCAAAATATTCGAAAACTGGCAAAATACAATAAAAATTTAAATCGACAGAACTTGTCGACTGAACTTTTTTGGATGGATTCTTGCGGTCTGATTTTTTTAATAAAAATAAAGGGGTAATGCTACTATGACGCAAGGTTCAACTGGAAGTGAAAGAGAATGAGAATAATTTAGAAGGAACCGGACTCCCAATCCTAAACTAGAAACAAGGAATAAATCTCTTCTCGGTATCTGTCTATATTTCTGAGATGAGGTATTATGTATACTATTTACATTATTCGGACTATTGTCTTCAATTTTGTTGCCATATTTATCACAACGTTGTATACTTGGAGAGGGAAATTAACAGGAGATAACTGATGACTGACATCCATTAGACATGGCACGTGGTACTAGAACAGTCTACCCAGCGAGCGAAATAAAGGGTTCAGTTCGACATTCCAACCACCTGAAGAAGGCCGGAGCGTACAACGGCCGAAACTTTGTGATAAATATGGCAACAAAGATGAGGACAATAGTCCGAATAATGTAAATAGTGTAAATCTCTGCTCTTGTTCATAAAACCGGGCATAAGTGTGAACCGGACGATAGGAGAAACTATTTATTCCTATTGTTCACTCAAAAATGGTTTTGATTTTGTTATGTTGGTGGTAGCTTTTGTTGTTCATGATTCTTTGAGTATAGAATCCAGAGGTTGGCAGTGAATATTTCGAAGACAGTAGGAAAGCGTAGTTCAGGTTAGCAGTGGATATCTCGTTTCAGTAGCAGAGCGTAGTAATTTCTTCTGTTCTGGTCGTCTTTGGTTCTGACAGGTTCGCATTGGACATTCGTAGAGAGTAACCAAAATGGCCGCTGTTATATAAGCCGGATTGAATATTTTACGCCTTCTGATTGGTTAACCTTTGTAGGGGGAACTATAAAGTGAGTCCAGTCATTTGAGTTTTTCTCACTTGTAGATAGTAATAAACAAAAATTGTAACAGCTTTAATAAATAAATGAAAATACATGCTGTGGTACTAACAGTCTATTTCAAAGATGACAGCCGACAGAATTAGAGGAGCAAAAGTTGAGAAAACAACAAAAGATTCATGATTCTGAGAAATTAATATTTAAGCAATCCGTTTGCGTGTATATGTATACATATGCAATATATGCATGTGTATGTGCGGGTATGCAAGAGAATTTTAAATTGCAATCTTTAATGAATGCAGAAGTATTGCATATAGAGCGGAAAGTGCAAGTTTATTAATAAATCACTCCTCGTTTGGATCATTCGATATTTAACATAGGATCGTATTGCAGAGGTTCTTAATTCGCCGTGAGGGAGTTAGACTGCAATGTGTGTCATCAAACAGCAATACAGTGCTTTTGTGCAGAGTCATTTCGTCTGGTCTTGTGCCTGCTAAAGGAGGAGAAGGTAATTTTTTAATGAAAAGAATATCAAACATCTGCTGACTCAGATATAGCACAGGCTAAATGATTTTATTAAACAAGAACAACCCCTCTCTTTCTTTCTCTATCTGAGCCCGTTCTAATCTATCTATCTATCTATCTATCTATCTATCTAAGCCTGTTCTAATCTATCTATCTATCTATCTATCTATCTAAGCCTGTTCTAATCTATCTATCTATCTAAGCCTGTTCTAATCTATCTATCTATCTATCTATCTAAGCCTGTTCTAATCTATCTATCTATCTATTTATCTATCTAAGCCTGTTCTAATCTATCTATCTATCTATCTATTTATCTATCTAAGCCTGTTCTAATCTATCTATCTATCTATTTATCTATCTAAGCCTGTTCTAATCTATCTATCTATCTATCTATTTATCTAAGCCTGTTCTAATCTATCTATCTATCTATCTATTTATCTATCTAAGCCTGTTCTAATCTATCTATCTATCTATCTATTTATCTATCTAAGCCTGTTCTAATCTATCTATCTATCTATCTATTTATCTATCTAAGCCTGTTCTAATCTATCTATCTATCTATCTATCTATCTATCTATCTATCTATCTATCTAAGCCTGTTCTAATCTATCTATCTATCTATCTATCTATCTATGTACCGTATATACTCGAGTACATTACGAGTTTTTATAATCAGTTTTTTTTACGTAAAAAATAGGTTGTCGAATTATACACAGGTATTTTTTGAAGTGGATATAAATCAATCATGAAAGAAAACAAACAAAAAAATCGCTATCTAAATCTTCGTATCAGATATTTTACGGTAAGTGTTATTATCATCTTTTTTTTGGTGTCTTTATACAAAAGAGAATGGTCCAGTACTACAATATTTGACAACAGTAGGCCTACTAGGATTGCTCAGAAGCCGGGGTCGCATTATAAACGAACTATATAAAAAAAAATCAGGTTTTTAAAAACATTCAGGGGTTGTACTATACGGTATCTATCTTAGTCTGTTAACACACACACACACAGACATATATATATATATATATATATATATATATATATATATATATATATTACTGAGAAGTAACCATCGTTTGACTACATGAAACGAGAAAGCATAAGACATCTAACAACCACCTGAAGAAGGCCGGGGCGTACAACGGCCGAAACGTTGTGATACAATACCTTCTCCTGTACTTTGTGGTCTTTAGTGCAATTTTCGAGCTAGTCTCAAATGTCATGCCCGTCATAGGCATGCAGATAATTAGTTGGTGGTCATCGGATGCTCATACGTCGAACTCGACGCAAGAATCCACACACACACACACACACACACACACACATATATATATATATCACTTTATATCTATCTTAGTCTATTCATCTCTCTCTCTATCTTAGTCTGTTAACATATATATCACGATCTTTCTATCTATCTATCTATCTATCTATCTATCTATCTATATAAGTTTGCATTATTATCGCACTCGGTCATATGAATTGTTTTGAAGAATAGCTTGTTAAACACTTTCCCATACTTGAGCACCCAAAACACCTTTTTTACAATCACATGTACACCTACATTCTCAATAGCAAAATACTTTTATCAATTTCATATTATGCAAGGTGTCCCAGGTGTCGTCTTCCAAGCGGACACTTTGTCTCTTTTGGGACCTGTTCCCACAGATCAACGCTTCGAAGAAGCGCTCATGAGGAACAATATCCATTTTCGCCTTCTTTGTCAATGTACTTAATTCAATGATGAAGATTAATAAGATCGATTGAATATTATACAGCGAAGATTTCAGAATTAAAAATCAACTCGTAACTGCGCGTTTGCTTGCGGATTTATCGATCCATCCCGAATATGATGGGTTGCGGCCAAATCACCTTGTAACACCGGTTCCCATACAAACATCGAAGATAAGCAACACCAGAGCCTGGTCATTACCTCGATGGGTGACCGTTTGGGAATACCAGGTGCTGTAAGCTTGCATGTGCGGGTGGTGTAATGGATAATGGCTCGTAATTGTTCATCGGAGAGCCGAGTTCCATTCCTCTTTGGGTTCGTTATATTCAGTTACGCGCACATACCACTTGGGAGATTTATGAATCCAGCTCTTCTACCCCCAGCTATGGATTAATTAGTAAGAAGTGTATCACTAAACCTTTATTATCCCCCACCAAAGAAAAACAAAAGCGTTCTTACAATCTAAAAATATTTTCTGGCTTTAAATAACTTGTCAAGTGTTGATAAGCCGTAAATAACAAATAAATCAAATCAAATATAAGTGCGCACGTACACACACACGCAACCAAGCAGTCATTTACTAAAATTAGTTGTGTTTGGTACAAGGCCATGAGTGAGTTTTTCACTGAGGATTGAACTCACTATATTAGCGGAACTTAGCTAGTGAAATGGTTAACAATACTGCTACTGCAGTGGCCAGACACACTTATGCAGTTTTTCTGTCCGTTTATCTTCTGCGACTGAAGTATCCCGAAATTTTCTCCTTCTTAGCACTAGCCTCTTCGACTGTTCCTAAAGGGTATTCATTGACTCGCAGACGGCCATTTGGATCTCATGTTATTAACAATATCGACGGGTTACTATTGAATAACACGAGCGGCGTCTCCTATCTCCTCCATTAACGTCGACGGCTTCCGAACAGTTTACTCTGCCAAATTCCACTCTTAAGGCGTGGGTCAACTCGTGGTAGGGTTTTCAGGTACTTCCCAACGGTGCCGGGAGCTGAGATAATCAACCCAGAACAATTTTCTCAAAAGGTCGCCAACTTGACTAATCCACATTGGGGATATACGAACAATCCAGTTAGCGCTTTCAGGGACTTCCCAAAGATGTCACGATCTGGAATCATCTCTTTAGGGTGATATTAACAAGAAGTCATCTCCTTGACGAATTCACCCGAGATTCGAACCCGGGCCTCATGGATGGAACGCTTACATTCTAAATATTCAGCTATGCGTATCCTGAAACCATTTAATAATTCCGTGTATCAAATGTTTAGAATTATTAGAACGGAATCTCTCTGCTTTATCGTGAAATTTAAATCTGTCTATACTTTGAATATCTACAATGGCTAAATTAATACATTAATTAGATTTGAACCTCTGCCCTTTCGGCGTTCAGTTAGCCTTCAAACTTAAAACCAAACCATCATGCCACACTTGGTAGTAAAAATTTTCTACTCCCAGGTGTCGTTGTCTTCTTCCAAGATGACACTTTGTCTCTCTTGGGGCCTGTTCCCACAGATCAAGGCTTCGGAGGAAGCGTTGAACAATATTTGTATACGTTATGTTTTCCCTAATAAATGCAAGGTGTACAAGGTAAAATTGGAGTAGCCAGCGGCTGACGTGTGCGTATGTCTCCTTGCGATATTGACGAATGCGTCAGAAACTTCGGCAGACAATAAAGGGAAAGAAGACAATAGGTTAATAGGAAAAGAAAAAAAATCCCAGTAAATAAAGACTAAAAACAGAGACGTGAAAGCGACTATGTGGCGTCAGGATGACGGTTATTAATTTTCGGTTTTTCTTTCTTTCTTTCTTTCTTTCTTTCTTTACTTTCTATTTCATCCTATCTCCCTTATTTCTTTTCTTTTCCACAATTTCTTTCTTTCTATTTTTCTTTTTTTCTTTTCTTTTTTAGCATTTACTGATTTTTTTTACTTTAAATCATTGCGTCCCACATTATCTTTCTTTAGATTCTGCATTTATGGTTCATTCTCGTTCCAATTAAATTTCCTTCCTTCCTTCCTTCCTTCCTTCCTTCCTTCCACTTTTTTCTTTCTTCTTTTCTTTCTGTTTTATAATATTCTAGGATTCATTCTTTGACTTTAAATCCTTGCTGTCGTCATTTTCTTTCGTTATAATCTCGATTTATACTTCTTTTTCTTTCATCACTAAATTTACTATCTTTCCTCCTTCCTTCCCCTTTCTTTCTTTCTTTCTTTCTTTCTTTCTTTCTTCTGTTCTTTCTATTTTATAATATTCTGGAATTTATTCTTTGACTTTAAATTATCACTTTCTTCATTTTCTTCCGTTAGAATCTTCATTGATACTCCTCTTTCCTTTTCACTAAATTTTCTTTCTTTTATTATTCATCTCTTTTTAGTTAACTCCCTACTATATTTTTCATCCTTTCGTTCTTTTTAGGTTGGCGAGTGTCAGTTTCGATCCATTGCATCCCGGTTTATACAACTTGTACAACTGGTATTTCTGGTGTTGTTGCCAACCTTATCCAAAAACACATGTGCAGGGTCATAACCACAGACGCATATAAAACACACACACACACATCCACTAAGATAATAAAAGCATTGTCATATAAGTAGATTTATATGCGAGTTATTCTGTCAAGGCGACTCTATCACGTTGCTTCAGACTGGAATAAAATTTATATCTTTAACAGATTTACTTTTGCAAGTAACGAAATTAAAGTTAATTAAATCAGCATTTCACACACACACACACACACACACACACACACACACACACACACACACACACATATATATATATATATATATATATATTATACACTGTTATATTAGAACATGTAAGTAATTACTACAAAATTGTACATTTTGTTTCGAATAAAACGTCTCTTCGGGTAATTAACATTTTGTTTTAAATAAGACGTCTCTTCAGGTAATTAATAATCATGCTAACCAATCACACCATCAGGTGTTAATTACCTGAAGTGACGTTTTATTTTAGTAATTACTTCAGTCAGTTATGTGCCATGCGTGGTACACGCTTAGGCGATCATGTAACTTTCGATACACGACTGTCGAGGCAGATTTTTTTCCCCTGCCATCCAAGGCCATTAACCCATAGCTGATGGGGGTGGGGTGGGGAAGAGGAGCTTTGAGTGAATGCATTGGATTCGACTGGAATTCAAACTCGGCTCTCCGATTCGTTATCCATTACACCACCGTGCCTCCCATTAATTACTTACGTTCTAATGTAACAGTGTATAATAAATATTTATTTATTTGTATTGTTTTAAATTAATATTTTGAACGTTGTAATTTTATTCTTCGTTTTTTTACACCAGAAAAATTAATTTCGGTTGAGCCCTCTGGTTTGAGGTGTGAATTTATAAACAGTGACTATTTAAGCTAATACTGCACGACTCTTCGGCAGAATTGAGTCACTATCAGTCACTGTGTGTTTATCTAAATCTAAAAATAAACACGCTAAAATTCACCCTCATTCCGTACCGTACGCTGACGGCTTAGTGGGAGAAGTTCGGACTGACGCAAATTCAGTCGGGTTTCGATCCTAGCTAGAGGCAACCGGACGTCTAGCCACACTGATGAGCTCCGAAACAGTCTGTCTGTGGATGACAAAAATATATATATACACACACAATACCGATATAAAAAATTGCTTACTGAATATTATTTAATTCACTTTAATTAATTTCGTTGCTTACTTATATATATATACCCTTTGGGACTTCATCAGACTGGCTTTGTTTATGTTGTTGTGACTACACATGCGCACGAACGAGAGACGATGGGAAATTAAATTTAATTTATATTTTTAAATGTGTTTTGGAATTATAATCTAGGGTATCCGCTAAAAATAAACGTTTCACAACCAGGATAATCCCAATGATCGCCGTGCGAATTCTACAACTAGATCCAATCCACAACCATTCATTTAAAGACAGAAAAGATGAAATGCTCTGGTGCGGGGGAGTACAAACTCGTTATGTCTGCATTCTATGAATCCTTTGCACAAACCTCAGAAAAGCATCACTCGTTAAACATGACATTTGGTGAGAAAAGGTTTAACAACCATTCAGAAAGTATATTGACGAAAATAAACTAAGGTATGTATGTATAGCTGGCCACTCGTACTCGAGGATATCCGTCTAATGGGGCAGATAGCCAATCCCTATTGCAGATGCTTACTCAGGCGCATTTGTGTTTATTCAACATCCACAGAGCCCACCTGTGGTTTATATTGCAACTATGTTGAACAGACCTTAGTTACAGTTTCTGGGAAAGAGCGTGTTATCTAGCGTGATCAACAATTTGAACAAGGCCAGCACGTTCAGGCCCTCGGCCACGATGACTTGGGACTTTGTGCTAGCACAGTCATCGACGGCACCCAAGGGTTCCGTCTACCCAATTTCAGTTACAAGGTTATCCTTGTGGCATGGTTTTCAGGCACTTTACAAAGTTGCCGCACGCTGGGATCGACATCAGGATGTCTCCGTCCTGACAAATCGATCATGGTGAGATTAGAACCCGGCTTTTATGGTCAGAATGCGAACGTAAGAAGGTACACCCTGAGAAATAATTAATTGACAGATGCTGAAATTAAAGAATTAAAAAGTAGCGCAGACAGAATATGCGAATCGAGAGAACATGAAAGGGAAGCAGAAATGGAGATAAAAAGTACTAACATCACACACACCACAGATCATAATGAAGAAGTTAAGATAGACACCAGTCATTGTGAAGATAATGCTGAAAGTTTAGAAGAGTTGGAAAGGCGTGATCTTAGTAGCTCACAGCCAAGGAAGACATATAAGTCAGATAGAAAATATTGAAATGGAGGAAGGAGAACAACTCCCAAAATTACAACCAACAAAGCAGAACCTCTAAACTATTAAACTCTGCAATGCAGCACTTAAATTAATTCTGGGTGAAGTAGACCCACATATAAGAAGCAATATTTGCATCATCAATAGCAGTAAATAGAAAATTAAACATCAGAGTAGAAAACGCAGTCTCACCGACATAAATCCTTGGAAAAGAAAAAATATAGAGAAAGAAATTGAACAACTTACAAGTGAATTATCAAGACTCGATGGACTTGCAAGAGGAACAAATGTAAGGACTAGAAAAGGCAGAAAAGTCAAAAGAAAATACAAAATTAATAATGAAAATAAAAGTCCTATCAGCTAAAAAAAAATAAAGAAAACAATAAAACTGGAGGTTCAAAGAATCAGATGCTATGAAAAAAGATCATGATTCTACAGAGAGAACAATATCTTTCAAACCGATGCGAAGAAATTTTACAGTGAAATAGGCAAAAAAAAAAAAAAAAAAAAAAAAAATTGAGGTGACCCCCCCCCCATCAACAATGGAAGATGTTATAAAGTTCTGGAAAAAAATGGACTTGTTCTAAAGAATATAACAAAGAAGCAGATTGGATTACACAAGAGGTAGAAGGGATGAAAAATACAGCAGAACGAGTCTGGGCGGGAATCACAGAAGAGGATGTTGAATGTGCACTGAAAAAGGCACGCGACTGGAAATCTCCAGGAATAGATAAAATTCCTAACTTTTGGCTCTATTATCTAAATAAAGCAGAGAAAAAAACTAGACAAGAACGGATCAATGATTTTACAAAAATTCTGGCATGGATAATCAAAAGAATTACAGTCCTTCTACCCAAGAATGGTGACACAAATGTTCCAAAAACTACAGACCAATTACATGTCTTCCCACTACTTACAAACTGTTGACATCTATTCTGACAAAACAGATATATTCCTTCTTAGAAAAAATATGTATACTACTTCTTGAACAAAAGGGTGGAAACGTGGCTCTTCCAAATGTAAAGACAATTACTTATTAATAAGATGATCTTGGAAAACTGCTTCAATACAAACAAAAATCTGTACTGCCTGAATAAACTACCGTAAGGCATTCGATAGTGTACCCCATTCCTGGATCTTAAAATTTTAAAATATATACAAGGTCGTCATCAGTTTCAGCAAACAATGTATGTCGATTTGGAAAACAAGACTTCACCTCAATCATATAAATAGCGTCTATAGGTCCGGTGAAATGAATATCAACAGAGGAATATTTCAAGGTGACTCTTTGTCTCCCTTACTATTTTGTAGATGCATAATAGCATTAACCAGTGAATTTAACAGGACGGAATATGGCTATAAGAAATCTCAAAAGAAAATAAGCCATGTATTTTACATGGCTGACATAAAGTTGTATGCTAGGAATGAGCTGGAGGGTCTGTTGCGGGTGACACAACAATGATATGTGAAAGCAGAAAACATTTAAGTTAGAGAATGTGTTTGTGTGCATGAAGTTTGGTGTACGAAAGGTGCGTGTGTGTGTGTGTGCATGTGTGTGTACGTTCCCCGGTGTGGGATCTCCACGTGTGACCTAGGTCTTACCGTGTAAGAGAAAAATAGAAAGAGAGCATAACAGAGAATATTTAAGGAACACACGGCAGTCGAGACGATAATGGCTAGCAGTTTGGTGTATTTGTGGAAATTGGAAGCAAGAATAGCACCAGTCATAGTAGGTGCGCTTGAAATGATAAAAAAGGAACACAACGAGACACTGAAAAAAATCACTGGAAATCTCAGCTTTATAGAAATACAAAAAATTGTCTTGATAAGTACAGCCCACACACAAAGAATAACTTTGTCCATATAACGCTAGTGGTGTTATGGGATTTAGAAAAACAAATCATGAAATGTAGCTATAACAACACACCACTACTTGCCTTAGGTTTTCCCGCAGACTTGATAGGTTGGTGCGACCATAGCAGGAGTCGAAATATAATGATGATGATAATCGCCTTGCTTAGGTATTTTTTGAAATAGGCCCAAAAAGTAATTGTTTTAAACTTTAAATAAGAAAACTTTATTATACGTGGTTAAAAAAAAGTGAGACATGATTTTTGATTAGACTTTTTATTGGTAGAAAAAGAAAAATATCATTTTATGATTAAATTTTGCCCTCGTCAAAATATCCTCATTTAGTCTTGATTACTGCTGCACAAATTTTTACATTTGTTGCAAAAGTTTCTGAAAGTTTGATTCCATTCTTTTTTCAGTGACTCTAAGAGCTCTTTTTCATTAATTTTCACTCTTTTGTCAAGTTTATCCCATACTAATTCTTGGAGTGACTTCAAACCTTTGAACCATGTTTTATATATATCGGGGTTTTATTCTCACTAATTTTTAGTTTAATTTTAATTTGAATATAATTTTTAGAAGATGAGGAAGAAATTCATTGATTTCATTTACACAATCAAACGGACACATGCATGTATATATGAGTACATTTTTATGTTTATTTCTAATGTTTACACGTTCATTTTTCCATCTTATATACTTCAGCTGATATCTCTTTACCAATGTATCTCAGTTAAGTCTATGCATGCATGCATGCAAGCATCTATCTATCTATCTATCTATCTATTATAAAGAAATAAAACGCCGGTCGCCCAGTCTGCATATATATATATATATATATATATATATATATATATATATATATGCAGTAGTCTTTTTTTTCATTAAATATCATGCACAAGAAATATTTTCTAAGTTTTTTGGTTCATTTTTGCCAGGTTATCGCTGGGGGTGTGTGAAGCTTGCTTCGTGGCCAGGCTCTTTGAATCACCATATACTTGCGTTTTGATTGGTCATTCTGACTTATGTTACAGCGTTTACCCCTAGCGAAGGACCGTTAAGGAATTTGGAATTTTTTAAAAAACCATTTATTCTACATTCAACACCATCACTTGATAAGACACTGGATGTGTCGAAACGAAATGGCTATTTTTGTAGTGATTTTATAACATATTTTGGTTATAATATTTAAATAAATGATTATATCTGCTCTACTCTGTATTGAGCACTCTTTAAAGAATAATAATTGTTGGTTATTGGAATTTATTTCGTATATACCAATCCCACACTTGGATATATATATATATATATATATATATATATATATATATATATATATATATATATATATATATATATATTATAAAAGTTAATTATCAGAGCTGAATTAGACCAGGAAACAGTAGGATTAAAAAGTACTCAATAGACATATAAAAAGATAAAAATTTAACACGTAGAGCTTTTAATATAGAAATTTAGGAGATCAGCCTATTTTGCTACCTTGGTTTCAACCTTTCGGTATCTTCAGGCGATTCTGGTCAATTGATTTCCTAACGCTTTACTTTTTGAAATTAGACATTTATGAACTCTATATTTTTTATTAAATAAATATATAAAGAAGTAAATGAATAAGCGCACGACGTGAGGTGTGGTAGAAGGTGAGGAGGAGGCGAAAGTGGAGGGGGAAGTCAAGTGTACTGGAAAAGTATAGGTGGGGGGATTAAATGAAATATACATACTTTCTTTTTATTCCACTTCATGTGAACCCAAAAGGAACTTTCTAATATGTATCCACAGATTCGCCAAAAACTGAGCATACTATGATGATATAAATGCTCTTATTTTTATCGTCAAAATCTTTGTTATTATTAACAGGAAAGACCAATGGATTTTGTGATTATTAAATTATATTTTTGATCCATTTTAGAACGTTCACAATTTTGGGTAAAAATCCTGTTTTTCTTGCGTCAGCGGACGGACCAAAGATTAATATGAGACATTTTAGCGTCTTTTCTTACGGTGAAAAAACGCATATATTTGGAAATTCTTCGCTAAAATCAAATAATAAAACTTTCAGGACTTATTCACAAATTATGTTACAAATGTTTCTCTTTTAGAAAATCTTGGTAAAAATATTTTTTCTTACGCCTGTTACCCCCTACTTATTTAATTTTATGAAATTTTGAACAGTTTAATGTTTAGTTATATGCTGAATGCATTGGAGAATGTAAATCAATCATTTTTTTTAAAAACAGGACCCCCAGTTACAAATCTGCTTTGAATCCTAAAATTCACAATGCAATAAAACTTAGACATTATTTAATTAGAAAAGCTTTCAATTGCTTTGGTGAATAAGATGTATATATATATATATATATATATATATATATATATATATATATATATATACTATTTTCTTAAGAATTGTTTTCGATGAATAATGAATTTTTACAAGAATTGTTTTCTCTTTTTTTAAAAAAAAAAATTAAGTAGTATAATTTATAAAGTTTAAAATTTTTAAAATGTCTGTATTAGTTGGTACCGATTAGGTGATTCCTCAAATAATTTTTACAGATATGACCACCGTAGAAAAATTTAGATTAACTTTTGTCTGTCAGTCACGCTATCAACACCTTAAAAAAAACACCTACATCCGTGTTAAAAATGCATTTCTGTGATATTTTAAACTAAAAGTAAGTAATGTTTGTTTCAGATCAGATTAATTAAAGTTTAAATCAAAAATTGAAATTAAAACTGAAATAAAAGCTTCAAGAAAAAATGTTCATTTGTAAAATAGATTTTAAACATT